>CM035104.1:48429839-48936374 GCA_020205505.1 Panax japonicus | reverse complement strand
AGTCTCTTAGAATCTATTTGTCATCATGTATTAATCTAAGAAAGATATGCGAAAGAATTTAATCTGGTTTTACTTGACCTAAATAAGACATTTATAGCAAGAACATCTTAAAGCTAATTCATTCCGTTCTAATTGATTATTTTTACCACACTAAAGTAGAATAAAATGGAAGGATCTTTGGTAGTAGGAACTCTTTTGAGAATAAAAGCACTTTTTGAAGATAAATGAAAAAGAACCATAAGAAAATATAGGAGAAATGAAGAAAACTAGTTGTGTTATCTGCTTAAAGATACTGTTGTTTATTACCCCCATAACTATTTTTATTTGGTTGATGCAATGAAAAAGGGGTGGAAAAAGGACAGCGCGGTATAGCAGACAAAGAAGAGATGGGATGGGATGGGATTGGGAGAGTCATATTCTTGGCAGAATGGTCGAATCAAGCAAAACTGTCTTTGTATATGTGATGCAAGGATTAACTATTTATCACCTCCTTTATCACTTGCCTGGTGGGATTGACTTTTTTTTTGCTAAATAGATTGACTAGTTTTTGTCTCGCTCTTTCTCGGTTTGTTTTGGGTTCTTTTTTTTTTCTGGGTTTTGATTATCATCTAGGTTGATCAGTGGAAAAAAGCATTTGTTGGATATTACTTTGATCTCTCTCTTTTTTGAAAGCATGCACACATGCGTACATTTAGAACTTCTGTTTGATTTCTTTATGTTAGTAAGTTGTGATATCAATGTTAATCTGCAATTTCAGTGGTTTGCAATCTCATGTTTTTTTCCGGCTATAATATTTCATTTGACAGTCTGTTAAAAAGAGAAATGGTGATGCTAATTCACCTATCATATGATATGTTACCTCTACTTTATTAGGGTATTGAGTGAATGGGCAATCTATTTTCTTCTATCATAGGGTTTGTTTGATAATAATGACACTACACGCATCATAGATCTTTAATCGTGTTTTTCTTTGTATTGTTAATCGAATGTCTGTGATGATTCTCTTTTTGGGTGCCTTTGGGGATCGTATACTAATAAATATATTAACTCCCATGGGATAGTTTAAGTGGTAGTGAGCCTAATGATAAGGGCTTTCAACTTTCAATGCGATTCAAATACTCCACAAAGGCAATAATCTCCTTTGAGGCACCCACACATAGTTTACTACGGGACTACCCGGTGTGCTTGATTGTTTTGGTATTGCATGTACCTAGTGGTTTATTAATACATGAGGGGTAGTGTCTAGGGTTCCCCCACCATTAAAATAAATATACGCAAGAGTATATTAAAATTCATATTAGTTTGTATACTTTGAGAGCATGCTTATCAGGCGACGACTAGGCGACACTTAGTCGTCAGGTCAGTGGGATGAATTAAGTTGTCTGGGCAACTTGGTCGAAAGTCAGAGAGTTGAGCGCTCAGCCAGAAAAGACGTCACCTTGGACGACTTAGCAGCGACATGGACGACTGAATTTCAAATCGGGCGACTTGGATTTATGAGTTAGGTATGGTTTGACTCGAACTTAACTGGGTTAAAAAAAAAATTCAGGAAGCTAAAACCTAATCATCGATCGATCAATCGCAACTCGCAAGGCCAACAAAACTTATACAGAGAGGAAGAAAGGGGAGAGCAACAAGGAGGGAGAGCAAGCAACTTACCGTGTCGACCTCAGGTAACGACGACGACTTCGGCACCTCCGGTATGTTCTCCTTCTACTCTATTTCTCTATTTCTCTTCTTCTCTTCTCTACTTCAGTACTTCTACTCTCCTTTTTCTCTTTCCTTTGGGTAGTCTTTCTTTTTGAGCGAAACAAAGAGGGACAGCCGGAAGCTTTCTCTGTATTTTTTTTGGTATTCTGTTTCTATCTTCTTTTTGGGTTGGGGTAATCTTACTCCTTTTAAATTTTTTAATATGATATATGCTTGCTTACTTAGACCATGGTACACGTGCCAACTTATCTACTGGTTATGGTCCTGCACTCTGTCCTACTATACACATGAATGAAGTAAAATAATTGCTTCTTTTTTTTGGTATGGTCCGGTCCTGTGCAGAGCCAATTCAACTATAATCCAAGAGATTAAAGAAAAATAATAATTATATAATATAGTTTGTCTTGTGCTATGCTATGGCCAATGCAACTATTTTTATATTTTTTTATATGATATATGATCAATGATGCATTGTTATCTTGTGCTTATATTGAATTAAACTAAATATTAGTATATTACAAATATATCACCATTTATATAATTTGAAGTTGGTACAAGTTCAAAAAATTACAACTATAATAAAATTATTATTTTGGCTTGATTTTGTCCGCTTATTCTTGTGATTTTCTATGTTATAACCTACATTATGAATATGGTAAATCATTATAAATATAAATATATAAATATTCATATAAATGTTGATATATATAATTTTATTCGTATAAAATTTATATAGTTAACGACAACTAGTCGGGCGTCTTGTCGACTAAGCGTTTAAGCTCCCGGCTGTCGCCTCGTCTCGACTTGGCGTCTTGATAACTATGTTTGAGAGTATTACGAATGACCTCAGCTTTTGAATTTTTGTAATCAGTATGTTTCCAGTCAAATGAGTACATTTTAATTTGACTCTTGGGTGATTCAGCAAGTAAAAGATTCACATGTCTTGTATCATATTCTAGAGAACTGAAAATAACTTGAGGATGGTTCAACTATATGGTTTGGTAGTGGTAGAAGATATTTTTCCGCAGATTTTGTCTTCCCTATGGTATATGTAGGATTTGGTCCGTACTACTCGTAACTTTGGTTGCTAACTTACTGTATGTTTCTATATGCATCCTACTTAAACCAGAACTGTACCTGGTCTTGTCATTGGTGTTAATGAAATATTACATATTTCCTTATGAAACTATCCTAAATTATGTCGGAAAAAACATCTCTAGTTTTTTCCTCTTCCTTTTTTTGGTCCGGCATCAAAAAGAAATTTGATTTTGCTCCTTTTTATAATTGTAACGTACAAGTCGGTCATGCTGCTGAAGCAAAATTTGACCAACTTCTGTCCCAACTTCTCAGAGTGAAGTAATTACTACATCAGTAAGAAAAACAAATGGAACTGTACGAGTAGTCCTGAGCGGATTTATCTTTTATGAATACAAGCGTTATCATGTTTGTCTACAAACATATGCAACACAACTAGACATCCAATCTGAATGTACCAAAGTCACATTTGTTCTTGTGGTGTGTGTTCAGCTAGTCCTACCCCCCCCCCCCCACTTTTTTTTATTTTTTTTGTATAATACTTTTCTTTACATTTCCAAATGTGCTTCTACAAAGCAGGAAAGTTATATGTCATCTGAACTCTCTTTGGATTATAATTTACAGGTGTGCAGAAAGAGAGAAGTGCCAATACCGCCTGCTTGGGGTGGTTGAGCATTTGGGGTCGATGGGGGAAGGCCACTATGTAGCATATGTGCGGGGAGGTGCAAAGAGTACGGGAAAGGCTGATAAAGAAAATGGTGATTCTGTGTGGTATTACGCTAGTGATGCCTACATTCGTGAGGTTTCTTTTGAAGAAGTTCTTCGCTGTGAGGCCTATATCTTGTTCTATGAAGAAATTTGAGTAGGTTGTATTTTTTATTTATTTTTTGCTCTTTTTGTATGTCCATGAGAAATTGGGGAAATTAAAATTAACATCCCAGTACACACACTGTCATACACACAAAGGGAGGGCTAGAGAGAAAAAGAGTTTACAACAATATTTACAAAAATTAACACCCATTTTTTTATGTACAATGAGTTTGAAGTTTATATGATTTTTTCCTTTCTTTTTTCTGGTATAAAAAGTTTATATTAATATGAGCTAGTTTGTAGCAGCTTGCTTATTCTTACTCAAATTAGAGATTTTTATTTTATTATTGGGTGATCAGCTTATTCAATAAGCCACAGTATTGTGTTTGGTGTAGTTTTTTACAAATAGCTTTTAAGTGAATACTGAGGGATATTTATAATTGTAATAAGGGTATTTTGTCATAAAGCAATTGCTCATTTAAATTACTGAATAAGCTGAGGAGCTACTAAATTACTAAAATTTACAATGTTTCATGTTCTTTTGTTTGTGTTTTGAGGAATCAATAAGTTGTGACAAGCAATATTAATCAGCTTAATTTTTAAAATAAGTTATATGTTGCTTCGAATAAATTGTGAGCAAAGGGCTATTTATTGGCCAGTTGAATCTCACCCCACCCCAACCCAACCCAACCCTAACCATATCCCACAAAAGATAGTAGGTTCTTATTGATGTTTAGTGCAAGCCTGCCTCTCTCGGGTTTATAAGTTTTCTGGGTAATAGTTCAAAGCAAAAATTTTGGACGAGGACTACCTCCAATCTCCATTATATTTTTTGTTATGTTGTTCTATATCGACTAGCTTAATAAAGTATGTCTAGTATATAATGATTGACATAAATGTAAAAATGTCGTCGTGATTTTATTAAAGTTTTCGTTAGTCCATGAATTTTTTTTTCAAAAGCACCTCTAATGTTATAATTTTTAGTCCCAACTACGCCCCTTTCGTTAACAGACATGCCATATAGATAAATGTGACTGGCACCTGGACATATTTTGCTAACGAGGCATGAAGAAAGAACAAAAGGGAAAAAACCCTAATCACGACATTCTGTTCTGTAATCGAAAAGAGGAGAAGAAATCAAACCCTAAAAGCCATTGCTATGCAATCAAAGAGAGAAGAAGAAAGCGAATTCATTGAAGTGAAGAAATCAAGTCGTCATCTTCAATCTTTTTTTGAATCGCTCGAAGAATCGTCATGACTTACAGTTCGTCGTCATCTTCATCCTCTACTCGAAGACGCACCATTGATGTTGATTATGAAGCTGTCACTGTGTTATTGTGGGTTAAGAGATCCTCTGTGGACCTTATGGAGCAAAACAAATCCGAGCATGAGATTCAAAGTAAGTGTTTATAATTTATTTTGATTTATTGTTTGAAGGGTTAAGTTCAGATGACCACCTAGGGTTTAGTGGTTTTTCCACTTAACCACCTGTAGTCAATAAAGCTACATTTAAACACCTGACGTTTTGAGTTGAAGTGAAAAACTGCTTTCTGTCATAACTCCGTTAATTAAGTTGGATAAAGACTTAATTACCCTCCATTTTTAGAGTTTCGATTATGTTTTTCTTTCTGTCTTTTCCTGTAAAGAAACTACATACTTAGAATATAAAAGAAAATCAAAGAGTCCATGAAAAGAAGCTTCCATGACAAGAGCTTCTATCCCATTATGCTCCATCTTCGCCATCAACTTCTGAATCAATGAGATGTTGGCTAGGTCTTAAAACTTTGTTGTTCTGATAATGAGATGTTGTTACCAGAAGAATTGGTGCACAAATCTCCTATGAATATGTTTACAGCAAAAATGGGGAGTCACTGGCTTTGTGTCAATGTGATAGGCTGATGTAGATAGGATGTTTTAACCAGTGATCATCACAACCTTGGAATCTTGGACTGAAATTTATTTATCATGGCGCACATATGCATCAGCATAACACTAGTGAACAATCCAACAGTATATAGCACAATCAATTTTCCATTACCTTGTTGGATTTTGGGATCATAAGAAATCAGCTCTCCACTTTTTGCTGCAGTTTTGATTAATTGGTTTCAAATAATAAACTTGAGCCTCCAGTACATTTTAGTAGCATACTTTTTAGCTGTAAGCTGTATGCATAAACTTGAGATTTGTGCACTAATTCTTCTAATAACAACATCTCATTATCAGAACAACAAAGTTTTAAGACCGTAACCAAGTTCAACCATTTGAAGCATAGCCAATTAGCTCTTGTATAGAACCACTGTAACATCCAATAACAAAAGGGTGACTAAGAACAAAACTTTGAAACTCCGGTGATGCCGTTTCCGGCATAACCATCTTCTACCCAAAGCAAATTGCCAACATTAACGTTGCCCAATCCAGTACCACCACTCCAAGTGACAACACATCTCCGAAAAACCCATTACAAAATCCCAAAATAATTGGAACTGCAAATTCCCAAAAATCGTCTCACCAGGTACTTGGAACTTACAATTGAAGGGCTTGCAACCAAAATCACTGGAACCCACTAACCTTAAGATTAAATTCACTACTAAATTCACCAACTCCATCCTCAATGTCATTAACATACAACTTTTGAATTAAAAATTGTGCAATTGATAAATCGAAAAGCTTGAACCTCTGTAGCTGATTGGGACAGAGACTCGCCGGGTTGATAAAAAAGTAATCTTTGGGAGGTAGGCGAGTGTAAGTGGTGGACTCGCCGTCGGATACGGAGGAGAGCGGCAGCGACAAAAAACTTCGAGTACACCTCGCAGAGAGGAGAGAGACAGGAATGTGGACTTGGAGGATCCACTGGCGCTAACGCATGGAGCTGTGGCCGAGTACACCTCGCAGAGCGGAACGTACTTCACTAGAGTTTTCGAGATTTTGCCTTCTTCTTTGTTTGTATTCAATACAAACACCATTGAATCAGTCAAAATTGAGCGGATATAAAAGAATTTTTAGGGTTTTAACAGGTAAATTTGAGGGAGATCAGATTGGGGAAAAGATTGGCCAGTGTATATGAGAGAGAGGACGCACGGTTTGAGAGAGGGGGTATTTTGGAGATTTACTAGTCGTTTTTTATTGTTTCAGTACCTTCTTACGCGTTTTTGGCGTGTGACATACACGCACGGTTAAGTTGGATGGAAAATGTGACGTTTTGACTTCAAATCAAAATGTCAGGTGTTTAAATGTAGCTTTACTAACTACAGGTGGTTAAGTGGGAAAATCGCTAAACCTTAGGTAGTTATCTGAACTTAACCTTTGTTTGAAAAAGGGTTGTACATGTATGTTTATAATTTTTATTTTTTGGAGTCAAGAAAAAGGATGTGGGTTCTTTGTATGGCATGACCCGCATATGTGTGAGAGGGAAAATGTGGTCAAAAATGATCTGAAGAGGGAGAACAAGCTTTTACATATGGAAAATAAGGAGCTGAATAAATTTCCTTAGGTTGAAGGGGCATCTGAATTGAAAGAACTGGTTCATCAGTTGAAAATTTTGAAGTCAAATAGAGATGAAGTTTTTGTGAAACAAATTAAAGAAACAGATTATTTGATCAATATGAAGTGCATTGTTATGTTATTATTAGTTATATTCATCTGCATTTCTTTTATGCTACTTAAGTAGAAAAAATGTTAGATGAATTGGTAGTGTTGTGAATTGTAATGTATTGCAGTTTTGTTTGCAGTTAACTCAATGTCAAAGAATTGTTGAAATTGGTTAATGGAAGTTCTTTTCTGTGTCTATCATTGTGAATGAGTTGTGCAAGTTTATACAATAAATGTTAAATGAAAGCAAAGACAATAATTGAACAAATTATGGCTGCTTTGTGACTTATAATGTTCTGCAGTTTTTTGGTCTGTGAACTCAATATCAAAGAATTATTGAACCAACTTGGTTAATGGAAGTCCATTTTTGTGTTTATCATTGTGAATAAGTTGCGCAAGTTTAATACAATGAACAAAATATAGTGACAAAATATATCGCCAAAATATAGGCTACAGAAATGTAAGACCCCAACTTTTATGAATAAAGAATAATTTCCTCGAAATATATTTGTGAATATTATGGTGTGAATTTGATATAATGTTATAGTTGTGGGTAATATTTATAAATTTTGCAAATTAAGCAAGTGGTTATATAATATTCGATTGGTCGGGGAATATTCGTTTTAACAGAGAATATTCGTACGACGGCACAATCATTGGAGGACCCCACAACGGAAGTATTTTCGTAGTTAGAAAACGACAAAATTATCTTTCTATAAAAATAACGGTGGAGGTGTTACCGTTAAAACTATTGAACTATCAGGTAGTAAAAGTACAGTAATACGCGTGGTTGCATAATAGCACACGATATTGATTATTGATGTTTACGTGAGAAGTAACTCAGTTATACTCAATTATTGCTATAGTAATTGTTGCATCATATCTCTCATATTATTGATTCAATTATTGTTACAGTATCATCTGCATAATATGTTATATTATTAAATCAATAATTGAGACAGCAAAATTATTCATATTATCATTTGCAATATTGACAATGTCTAGAAGTTCTGTCAATGAGAGGTTTGGTCACCTAATTGCGCGCCAATAAGGAGAAATCATTATCGGAAAGCCCCCCTCTTTCCTGGGAACGACCTGGTTGTTAACTATTGTGAATTATAATATTAATGATGAATAAGTTCGTGTTGATTAAAGATGAATTTTATAGTTACTTTGTGTTGGACTTATTTGTGTTAGTATAATTGATGTCTGGAGGTTATATTGTTCAATCGAGTATTCGGGGCACTTTTCGTGTCAGAATACTATTCATGAGTTACTATTCACAGGGTACTATTCACCGTAGGATATATTTCTTTTTGGTCCAAATCATTTTTTGGTACAATATTATTCCATGAGGAGAAGTACTAATTTTTCAAACCGTTGGTTGAAGATATAATAGTAAATTAATATGGACCGCTGGTGGAAAGTTATAATAGTAAATCAATATGGATCACCGGTTTAAAGTTTTAATAGTAAATCAGTATGGACCGTTGTTTTAAGTTTTAATAATAAATCAATATGGACCGTCCGTTTAAAAGTAAATCAATCTGGACCGTTCATGAATTAGTTATTATTCAGTCCATTCTTCTATAAATAGAAGCTCATTCCTTCATTATTTCTTACGAATTCACTGAAACTCTAGAGAGATAAAGAAGAAAAGTATTCTGCTACTTCACTACTTTAGTATTCAGTTTTTTTAAGGTAGGGGATATTATTTGTTGTACTCGTAAGGGGTATTATTTCTTTCGTATTCATGAAGAGAACTTCTGTTATTCCATTCTTTATTATTATGTTGGAATAACCTGTTTATGCGAAGTACCGCATACATGGTGAAATTCTTTTGTTATTCCACTCTTATTATTCTGTTAGAATAACCTGTTTATGCGAAGTACCACATACATGCTGAAATTCTTCTAATATTCCATTCTTTATTATTCTGTCGGAATATCCTATCTGTGCGTTTACACCGGACCTGGTTCCATTATTTATTATTCTGTCGGAATATCCTGTCTGTGCGTTTATGCCGGACCTGGTTCTATTATTTATTATTATGTCGGAATATCCTGTGTACGGTTATGTCGGACCTGGTTCCATTATTTATTATTCTATCAGAATATCCTGTCTGTGCGTTTATGCCGGATCTGGTTCTATTATTTATTATTCTGTTGGGAATAACCTGTCTGTGCAGTCTATCGCACGCATGGTGAATCCTTCTGTTATTCCATTCTTTATTATCCTGTTGGAATAACCTGTTTATGTGGATTACCATATGCATAGTGAATGATCCTTTGTATTCATTCCTTATTAAATTGTGGAAATGATCTGTATACGTGGATTACAGCATGGCGGGTGAAAATCCATTTGCAGTTTCATATATTCTATTATACTCAGTTGGTTAAAGTTTTGACTTCTATACTCCATGAAATTAGTGGAATATCCTTGATATTTGCAATTCATCCAGTATCTTTTCATGGAAATATTCTTCTGAACATTCTTGAATTTTACTCAACAAAGAAATATCATGTTGACAATTTGGACGTTATTAAGTTCAAAATAAATTAACTTATAAATCTTTAAAATTTATTCGTGAACTTGTTTTTATTGAATTGTCATCATCCTCATGTTTATAATATGTTGAAAGTCATCTTTGGCTTATGTGTTTAGATGGACTTGGTATGATTATGACCATGGATTATTCGGTATAATCATGACCATAATGTGACGAATGATGTGGTAAAAGTCCTCATTGACCTGTAGTTCATTGGTGTACAGTTGTTGGTATGATTATGACCAGGGATTATTCGGTATAGTCATGACCATTGATAATTACATGAATATCTTTGGTCGTGGAACAAGAATGATTCGATTTTATTTAGTAAGCCGAGTCTCAGCGATAAAAGTGATGAAAAACCTTTTAAATCATAGAAGATAATAGATTTTATTCTTTACTTGACTCTTCTAATTGATTGCTTGATCCGCTGCAATTAAACTTATTGTCTATTATATTCTATCAGTTTAACATTATTGAAGGCTAATGATAATTTATTCGGTATTATCTTAGTCATAATATTTCTTACTAGGCTAGTTGAGTTCACCCTTTCTTTCACTGTTCTCTTCAGGAAATGAGAACGTAGCTGGGACTAGTCGGGGAACAGAGTGATGATCCTAGATGATGCATTAGTAGTCCTCACTATTCTGTGAAATAGTGTGATAATAAATGTAATGAAGACTCCATTGAGTGTGGATATTGTCTAGATGACAATATTTGTATTAAAACTCACAGCCTATATTTTATCGTATTTTACACGAATGTTGTATAATTAAGTTGTACTTGTATTCAGTACCTTGTATCTGGCGACTCAAGATGGGTGATGTATACCTGTTTTGGGGGCGTCACAGTTGGTATCAAAGCTTAGGGATATGATCCCTGGTTGAGATGTGAGATAAGAACTAGGAGGGGAGAGACGGGGAATTCCTTCGCTAGTATGACCTACCGAAGTTTATTTGGTATTTAATTAGTCGGTCAGTGTATAGGGATAATATGTGATATATTAATTACCTTGTTTTGTGGCAGTATTGAAAAATGGCATCCAAAAATGTTGAGATAAGCAATGAAGCATATGAGATCGTGGAGTCACCACAGATTAATACCCAGGATAATGTGCAACGGGAAGACAATAATCCTCAGGTGAACAATAACACAGACCAAATGGAAAACGACGGAATATTTAGGAGCTTTCTGCAATTCGTACAACATCAGACAAGAGAAACTCCTGTCCAAAATGTAGGTGGAAACACTGGAAACTCTCGGACGGTCACCACTAAATAGTTCAAGGAGCTGGGACCACCAGAGTTTATTAGAGAGCCAAAACCACTTAAGGCGGATACTTGGATAAAGCAGATCACCAAGATATTTGATGTCTTGGGATGCTCCGAGGAGCAAAAGGTTCCTTTTGCCACCTTTATGTTGCGAGGAGAGGCAGATTACTGATGGGAATCAGTAAAGCGTACTCAACCTACCGCACTGAAGATGTCTTGGGAGAAATTCCAAGAACTATTCAACGACAAGTACTTTCCCGAAAGTATTCATCACATTAAAGAGGTAGAGTTCATCAAGTTGGAGCAGAACAATATTACCGTGGCGCAGTACGAAGCTAAGTTTACCGAGTTATCCCGATTTGCGTCCCACTTGGTTGATAATGAGGAGAGAATAACACGGATGTTTTGAAGAGGTTTGAAACCGAAGATACGTCAATATATTATTTCTCATAAACTGTGTTTGTATTTAGATGTTCTAAATAGGGCTCAGTTATTGGAACGCGATAGCAAGTCAATGTAACCAAGAGAAAGCAGCCGACAGAATGAAAATACAAGTGGTAACAGTCATCGAAGCGTTGATAACAAATGTGGAGGGAATCAACATGCCAGAAATGGAAACCACTTCGGTGGTAATCATGGCCAAGACAATAAAAGTGAGAGTTTCAAGAAGAGGAGATTTGATAATGATTGAAGGACGTCAGCACCAGCACCTGTTGTTAAGGAAGGAGAACGACCGCCGGTCGTATGTTACAAATGCGGAGGGGAGGGACACATCATTCCAAACTGTACGCAGCAGTCCAAAGCATGTTACAATTGTGGAAGAGAAGGTCACCTAGCCCGATTTTGTCGTGCACCAAAATCAAGTCCAGCTGGGATGACCGCATCAAAGTCCGTCCCAGACAAGACAAAACCAGTAGTTCAAGGGAGAGCGTTTGTTGTAACCTCCCAGAAAGCAAGGAACCCGAACGAGGTCATCACGGGTAAGCTTATCATAAATTCTAGTGAAGTATATACCTTATTTGATACTGGCTCTACCCATTCTTTTATTTCTCCTACTTGCGTTCAACGTTTAAATTTGACTTCGGAGAATTTGGACTTTGACTTATCGGTGGAAACCCCGTTGGGAGAAACCTTCATTACATCCACGGTTTATAAGTCTTGTTTGATTCAAATTGGTAACCGCACATTACCTGTCGATCTTATTTATTTAAAAATACTTGCGTTTGACGTAATTCTATGGATTGATTGGTTAACTACTCATCATGCAAAAATTGATTATTTTCGTAAGGTTGTTAGTTTTTATATTCCTAATCAACCTATTATGTGAATTCAAGCGACCAAACCATTAAAATCAATCACGGTCATTTCAAGCCATAAAGTTATTCGTTTATTGAAAAACGAATGTCAAGCTTTCTTAGCTCATGTCACAGATTTAAACAAAAATACGTCAGTTTTGAATGATATTTCTATTGTTAATAAATTTCCTGACGTATTCTTTGAAGAACTTCCCGGCCTACCCCCAAAACGTGAAATTGAATTTTGTATCGACCTTGAACCTGGTACAAAACCCATTTCCAAAGCTCCATATCGAATGGCTCCTATTGAACTTCAGGAGTTAAAGACCCAATTGCAGGAATTGTTAGACATTGGTTTCATTCGTCCTAGTATGTCTCCTTAGGGTACTCCTGTTCTATTCGTGAAGAAAAAAGATGGGAGTATGCGACTTTGTATTGACTATCGAGAATTGAATCATGTCACCATCAAGAATAGGTATCCGTTACCTCGCATTGATGACCTGTTTGACTAGTTGCAAGGAGCACAATTCTTTTCAAAGATCGATCTTCGTTCTGGATATCATCAGCTGAAGGTTAAAACTGAGGATATTCCAAAGACTGCCTTCAGAACTCGGTACGAGAATTATGAATTTTTGGTCATGTCTTTTGGATTGACTAATGCTCCTGCTGCCTTCATGGTTATGATGAACCGATTATTCAAGGAATATTTGGATCACTTTGTGGTTATCTTTATTGATGACATTCTCATATATTCCAAAAGCCGTGAAGATCATGAGCAACACTTGAGGCTGATACTCCAAAAGCTTCGTGAAAACAAGATTTATGCCAAGTTAAAAAAATGTGAGTTCTGGCTTGAGGAAGTTGCATTCCTTGGGCATGTGATATCAAATCATGGAATATCTGTTGACCCAGTGAAGATTGAAGCAATTCAAAGCTGAGAGAAACCAAAGTCGGTGACCGAAGTAAGTAGCTTTCTCGGCGTAGCTGATTATTATCGGAGACTCGTGGAAGGATCTTCTCGAATCGCTACTCCATTAACTCATCTGACTCGAAAAGATACAAAGTTCGGTTGGAGCGAGGAGTGTGAGAAGAGTTTTCAAGAACTCAAAGGAAGACTCATTTCAACACCTGTTCTGACAATACCATCTGGCTCAGAGGGATTTGTCATCTACAGTGATGCTTCAGGAAAAGGGTTAGGATGTGTTCTCATGCAACATAGGAATGTCATAACATATGCCTCTTGGTAACTCAAAGAATATGAGAGGAATTATCCTACTCATGATCTAGAGTTGGCAGTTGTTGTCTTCGTACTTAAGATTTGGAGGCATTACCTGTATGGAGAGAAGGTGGAGATCTATACGGATCATAAAAGCCTTAAATATTTCTTCACCCAAAAGGAACTCAACATGCGGCAACGACATTGGCTTGAACTGTTGAAAGATTATGATCATACCATTCAATACCATCCTGGTAAAGCGAATGTAGTAGCTGACGTATTGAGTAGAAGATCATATGCGGGTACGAGTGAAATATTGTCAACACAAAGGCCCATTTTTATAATTTACATATGATGGAGATAGAGTTAAAGACTCCAGGGACCCATATGATGATGGCGAATATACGAATAGAACTGACTTTAATCGATAAAGTTAAAGCTGCTCAAGCTACAGACCTGGAGGTGATACGTATGAGGAAGAAAGTGCAAGAAGGTGCTATTCCGGAAGCAAGAATCGATGAAAAAGGAATACTTCGAGTCAACTCCAGATTTTGTGTTCCTATCGACCCTGATTTAAAGTATAAAATCATGATGGAGGCGCACAACACACCGTTTGTAATCCATACTGGGAGTACCAAAATGTATCATGATCTTTGACATACATTTTGGTAGAGCAATATGAAGAGAGGGATAGCGGAGTTTATCTCAAGGTGTTTAACTTGTCAATGAGTCAAGGCGGAGCATCAAGCACCAAAAGGTCCATTGCAACCACTTGAAATTTCCAGATTAGAAGTGGGATCATATTACCATGGATTTCGTTACTGGTCTTCCCAAGGTTTCTCAAGGCATAAATGCAATTTGGGTCATTGTTGATAGATTGACCAAGTCTGCTCACTTCTTATCATTACGAGAAACTTATACACTTGAACAGTCTTGGTCGTATGTACATAAATGAGATTGTAATACTGCATGGTATGCTAGTATCCATAGTTTCTGATCGAGACCCAAGATTTACTTCACTGATTTTGGTTTAGTTTGCAGAAAGCTATGAGCACAGATTTACGATTTAGCTCGACATATCATCCTCAGACGGACGGGCAGTCGGAGAGGACTATTCAAACTCTTGAAGATCTATTAATACTCTGTGTCCTTGACTTCAAAGGAAGTTAGGACAAGTTCTTACCGTTGGTAGAGTTTTTCCTACAACAACAGTTATCAAGCAAGTGTTGGCATGGCTCCATTTGAGGCGTTATATCGGGAGAAAGTGTCATTCTCCAGTATGCTGGGATGAGGTAGGTGAAGCAACATTGTTGAGACCAGGAGTTGGTACGTATGACTACAGAAAAGATTCAAACGATCCGACAACGTATAAAAACTTCACAAGATCGACAAAAGAGTTATGTTGATCTTCATCGAATGGACGTAGAATTAGATATTGGAGATCATGTATTGTTACGTGTTGCTCCATGGAAAAGAGTTACGAGATTTGAAAAGAGAGGAAAGCTTAATCCTCGATTCATTGGCCCATTTTTAATTCTCGAGCGAGTAGGAACTGTGGCCTATAGACTCGTCTTATCGCTAAGTATGTCTCGTGTTCATAACGTTTTTCATATATCTATGTTACGTAAATATGTGAAAGACCCTGAACCACATTATTGAGTTAGAACCAGACGAGATAGAGGAAGATTTAACGTATAAAGAGTTGCCTGTTAAAATCTTGGATAAGAAGGATCATGTTCTACGCTCCAAGATTATACCTCAAGTCAAAATTTTGTGGAAAAACTACGATGTGGAGGAAATAACTTGGGAGTTAGAATCTAAAATGAAGTCAAGGTATCCTCATTTCTTCGACATACCAGGTATGTACCCTAATTTTGAGGATGAAAATTTCATAAGAAGGGGAGGTTGTAAGACCCCAACTTTTATGAATAAAGAATAATTTTCTCGAAATATATTTGTGAATATTATGATGTGGATTTGATATAATGTTATAGTTGTGGGTAATATTTACAAATTTTGCAAAGTAAGTAAGTGGTTATATAATATTCGATTGGTCGGGGAATATTCGTTTTAACAGGGAATATTCGTATGACGACACAATCATTGGTGGACCCCACAACGGAAGTATTATCGTAGTTAGAAAACTGACAAAATTATCTTTCTATAAAAATAACGGCGGAGGTGGTACCGTTAAAACTGTTGAACTATCAGGTAGTAAAAGTACAGTAATACGCGTGGTTGCATAGTAGCACATGGTAGTGATTATTGATGTTTACGTGAGAAGTAACTCAGTTATACTCAATTATTGCTACAATAATTATTGCATCATATCTCTCGTATTATTGATTCAATTATTGTTACAGTATCATCTGCATAATATGTTATATTATTAAATCAATAATTGAGACGGCAAAATTATTCATATTATCATTTGCAATATTGACAATGTCTAGAAGTTCTGTCAATGAGAGGGTTGGTCACCTAATTGCGCGATAATAAGGAGAAATCCTTATCGGAAAGCCCCCTCTTTCCTGAAAATGACCTGGTTGTTAAATATTGTGAATTATAATATTAATGATGAATAAGTTCGTGTTGATTAAAGATGAATTTTATAGTTCCTTTGTGTTAGACTTATTTGTGTTAGTATAATTGATGTCTGGAGGTTATATTGTTCAATCGGGTATTCGGGGAACTTTTCGTGTCAGAGTACTATTCATGAGTTACTATTCACGGGGTATTATTCACCCGTAGGATATATTTCTTTTTGGTCCAAATCATTTTTGGGTACAATATTATTTCATGAGGAGATGTGATAATTTTTCAGACCGTTGGTTGAAGATATAATAGTAAATCAATATGGACCACTGATGGAAAGTTATAATAGTAAATCAATATAGATCGCTGGTTTAAAGTTTTAATAGTAAATCAGTATGGACCGTTGCTTTAAGTTTTAATAGTAAATCAATATGGACCGTCCATTTAAAAGTAAATCAATCTGGACCGTTCATGAATTAGTTATTATTCAGTCCATTCTTCTATAAATAGAAGCTTATTCCTTCATTATTTCTTACGAATTCACTGAAACTCTTGAGAGATAAACTATAGAGAGAAAGAAGATAAATATTCTACTACTTCACTACTTTAGTATTCAGTTTTTTTAAGGTAGGAGATATTATTTATTGTACTCATAAGGGGTATTATTTCTTTCGTATTCATGAAGAGAACTTCTGTTATTCTATTCTTTATTATTATGTTGGAATAACCTGTTTATGCGAAGTACCGCATACATGGTAAAATTCTTTTGTTATTCCATTCTTATTATTCTGTTGGAATAACCTGTTTATACGAAGTACCACATACATTGTGAAATTCTTCTAATATTCCGTTCTTTATTATTCTATCAGAATATCCTGTCTGTGCGTTTACGCCGGACCTAGTTCCATTATTTATTATTCTGTCAGAATATTCTGTCAATATGTTTATGCCGGACCTGGTTCCATTATTTATTATTTTGTCGGAATATCCTGTCTGTACATTTACGCCGGAACTTGGTTCTATTATTTATTATTCTATCGGAATATCCTGTCTGTGCGTTTATTTCGGACTTGGTTCCATTATTTATTATTCTGTTGGGAATAACCTGTCTGTGCAGTCTATCACACGCATGGTGAATCCTTTTGTTATTCCATTCTTTATTATTCTGTTGGAATAGCCTGTCTATGTGGATTACCATATGCATGTTGAATGATCTTTTGTATTAATTCTTTATTAAATTGTGAAAATGATCGGTATATGTGGATTACCACATGGCGGGTAAAAATCCATTTGCAGTTTCATATATTCTATTATACTCAGTTGGTTAAAGTTTTGGCTTCTATACTCCATGAAATTAGTGAAATATCCTTGATATTTGCGCTTCATCCAGTATCTTTTCATGGAAATATTCTTATGAGAATTTTTGAATTTTACTCCACAAAACAGTATCATGTTGACAATTTAAACGTTATTAAGTTCAGAATAAATTAACTTATAAATCTTTAAAATTTATTCGTGAACTTATTTTATTGAATTGTCATCTTCTTCATGTTTATAATATATTGAAAGTCATCTTTGGCTTACAGTGCATAGATGGACTTGGTATGATTATGACCTAGGGATTATTCGGTATAATCATAACCGTAATGTGACGAATGATGTGGCAAAAGTCCTCAATGGCATGTAGTTCGTTGGTGGACAGTTGTTGGTATGATTATGACCAGAGATTATTCGGTATAGTCATGATCATTGATGATTACATGAATATCCTTGGCCGTGAAACAATGATGATTCAATTTTATTTATTAAGCTGAGTCTCAGCGATAAAAGTGATGAAAAACCTTTTAAATCATAGAAGATAGTATATTTTATTCTCTACATGACTTTTCTAATGGATTGGTTAATCCGCTGCAGTTAAACTTGTTGTCTATTATATTCTATCAGTTTAACATATTCTATCAGTTTAACTATATTCTAGCAGTTAACTTGTTATTCTGCATTATCATAGTCATAATATTTCTTACTAGGCTAGTTGAGCTCACCCTTTCTTTCACTGTTCTCTTCAGGAAATGAGAACGTAGCTGGGACTAGTCAGGGGAACAGAGTGATGATCCTAGATGGTGCATTAGTAGTCCTCACTATTCTGTGAAATAGTGTGATAATAAATATAATGAGGACTCTATTGAGTGTGGATACTGTCTAGATGACAATATTTATATTAAAACTCACAACCTATGTTTTGTCGTATTTTACACGACTGTTGTATAATTAAGTTGTTCTTGTATTCAGTACCTTGTATCTAGCAACTCAAGATGGGTGATGTATACCTGTTTTGGGGGCGTCACAAGAAAAAACATGTTCATTACACACCTTAACTGAACATAAACACTTTAATTAGGGGTGATCAAAAAATTTAATTTTTCAATTTCTTTACCGAACCGGTTGAAATCGGTATCGATTTTTTTTGGTTTTGATTTTTTCGGTACCGATTTTTTCGGTTTTTTAGACTTTTCGGTACCGGTACCGGTAATAGAAATTTTGAATTTAGTAAAACCGAAAAATCGATGAAAAAAAACTGAAAGTCTCTAATTTTGTAATATTGCTCACAACATAACTGCTATCCTCCATCTCCAAGGCCTGATCTAATCATGGGCGTTAAACAACATGCAGATGGATCAGCTATTGCATTCCTTTTACAGGACAAACAAATGGAAGGCCTTCAAGTCCTGAAAGATAATCAGTGGTTTAGAGTGTCTATCATTCCTAATGCTCTTCTCATTAATGTTGGTGATCAAGTAGAGGTAATTAATTATTAGTCCTTTAATTTTTCTAAGAAGAAGTAGTTCGGTTCCTCAAAACACACACATAATAATGATTGTCCATGCCATGCGGATTATGAGTAATGGAATATTCTAGAGCCCATTACACAGGGTTGTGACAAATTCAGAAAGAGAGAGGATGACTCTGGCTGTGTTCTGTATTCCAAAATCCGGCAAGGAGATCGAACCGGCAGAGGAGCTTATGACGGAGGAAAGGCCAAGGTTATACAAGAAGGTCAAGAATTATGTTGATATTTATTTCCAGAACTACCAGCTAGGAAAGAGACCCACTGAAGCAGCAAAAATCTAAGGAAATGAATACATGTTGGCTTGGCTACGGATTTTGAACTCTTATTTGTCAGTAGCTTGAGTCTTGACTTGCTTAAACATTGTAGATGATTTCTTAGTTTTAAATTTTTTTTGTTAATGTTGGTCGATTTCGCAATCAATGAATATGTGCAAGTATACACGGTCAACAAGTAATAAAGTGAAAGTAGAGTATCGTTCCCACGAGGAATTATTTAATAAAAATCACCAAGTACTAATTCTTAACCAAACTAATTTTATTTAAACAATCTTAAATCGTGATTTTTCTAATTAAGAAAACTAAATTAACTAATTAAAACTAGGTTACTTTATAAATAAATTCAAATAAATAAAGATTAAGACTCCAATATTCCCAATTATGAACTATAAACCAATTATCTAATTATCCCAATTATTATGTCTACTGAATTGTTAACAGGAATTCTCAAGTGCCAAAAGCCCTTTCTCAAGTGATCATTTGCCTTCTATTTAATCCAGATTAATTTTGCTATATCCCTATGCAAAACAATTGAATTAAACTCACTTCAATCCCAATTCCTTATGTGTTACATGTGGCAAATAGATATTCGCATTCTATTCACAAACCTAATTATTCACTGTGCAAATAACTAAGTCACATGTCACCATGCCCAGTTCTAACCCTAGATTTCCTTTCCCAATTCCTTCTAGAGTAACAAGGTAATTATTGGCCAGATAATTAATCAATAAGCATAAAGCATGATGAACAATTCAATTCAACATAAATAATTGGAATAAATCAAATAATCAATTCATAATCATAAAAGGTTCCATTGGAATCTTAATAAAAGAAATTAGTTCATAATTAATAAATTAAAACCAAGAATCCACTATTGAATAGACATTAAAAGATAAAAGTATGATAAGAGAAGAGAATAGAATCTGTTGTCAGTAAATTTGATGCTCCCCTCTTGCTCTGCTCTTGATCTTCAATGATCTCCAAATTGCTTCAATCTCCAAAACTAATAAGAATTAGGATTTATGATTCTAATCTAATGGAGTGTATCTCTAATCTAAGCTATGTAATCTCCCCCTATTTTATGTCTTACATCATGTATTTATAGGTTACAAGTCCAATTTTTAGCTTAGGAACAAACTCAATCCTATTTGGAGTAAAAAAGGTGTCAAAATTCACCAAAAACGCGTCCAGGCCATCACCAAGTCCTTCCCCAGCGCCCCAAAGCTGGGCACGACGCTCAAACACTGCCCCCCAGCCCCCCGGCGCTGGGCATAGGCCTATTTTGGGCTCCCCGGCGCTGGCCCCAAGTTCTGACATTTTCTACTCCGACATCCTTTGGGAAATTGGCCATAACTTTTGATCCAGGAGGAGTTACGGGGCCTGCCTCCTATCAAATCGAAGATATCGACGAGATCTACAACTTTCATTATTTGAGAATTGAGAAATTATGGGTGGATGAAGGCTGAAAGTGAGATGGAAGTAATTGTTACACAAATGACCACCCAAAACCATGACGTTCGACGTCCGTTGGTACAACAATCATAACTCTTGCATCCGAACTCCGATTGGAATGATTCAAAATATTTCGGAAAGATAAGATGATGCTCTTCAATGTAAGCTAAGTTCCAAACCAAGAACATGAAGTAAACATGAAAGCCCAAATGATGTCCGGTTTGCTTTTCTTTGCGTTTTCTTTGTTTTTCCTTACCAATAGTCACTCACACCGCTCCCAAACGTATAACCTACAAAATGAACACAAAATGCATGAAAATTAACTAAGACACATAAATATAAGCAACTAATTCAAGTAAAAGATATCGGATAAGTGTATATAAAATCCACTTATCAAATACCGCCAAACTTAAACTGTTGCTTGTCCCTAAGTAACACAACATAAAGCAATGCAATGCAATGAAATGCAACTCATCTATATGCCTACGAATCCAGCAGTATTTGATAGAATCAAATCTATTCACTCGGCCTTAGAGCAATCAAGCAAACACGACAATACTTCATATCAAAACCAATCAACAATTTCCTAGTCAATCATCAAGACTTAAACTGTTATTACTGGTATAGTGCGTGTGTGTGCTCAACAACCATACTAACTGATATAAAATCAAATTTAACACATAACAAGTCTCTTCGAAGGCATCATACAGTGTAAACTCAAGAAATCTCAAAGATAGGCACGATTCAACTAAAATTAAACTCAACCAAATTCAAGGGTACATGCATGATACTTATACTTTCTTTTCTTCCTTCTCTTTTTTTTACACGGGGGCTTTTTGTTCTTTTCCCGTGATTTATTCATTTTTTATATATACATAAATGACTGTGCAATGTCTCATCCCATTAGGCTAACAGTGTTACCCCTTAGCGAGCTTTCGACCAATGACTCCCAGACCATAAAAGACCTTAGGGCGCTAGGTGTAAAGACAATCCCCTCGGGCGTACTTGCTCAAGTAACAAAAGCCCCGAAACAAGACTAATCACCCTGTATACCTTTTTTTTCCATTTTCTTTTTCTTTTGATAGATGGTTGGTGAGTGCATTTTACGCTCCATCTCACGCTTGTGTTTATGGGGAGTGTTTCTCCTCAACCCACCACAAGACTCAACATGTTTTCTTCTTTTTTTTTCTTTTTTTTAAAGCTTATATACCCCACATATATTCCCCCAAACTTAGGTTCTTGTCTAACTTTAGTCATCACTACTTATTCTTGTCATTCTTTCATTCAAACTAGCATTATCCTTTAGAGTCCCATTTTGTATCAATTTAAACTCAATCAATCAACAAGTTGTTTTTACTGTGCTATCATTATTATACTAGTTTCAAACAGAAAAAGATTCAATTCATAACAAGAAATCACATCAAAGCTCTAATAGTCAGTATTATACTTGTCTACCCAATTCCAATCTCATCATTGGCCAAAATAAACTTAACTATAACAAACCGTTGGACTTATGCAAAATGAACATAGTAACTAACAATTATTTTATTTTATTTTTATACTGAACCTAAACTATATTAACAACATATGCAAAATAACATAACATAAACATGAAACTAAACATGCAATAACGAACTAAACTAAACTCCCCCAAACTTAGCAATTACAATGTCCTCATTGTAAGAATATAACGATAAGTAGAAGAGAACTTCCCTGTAATCAGCTAAGCATGAGGTGCTGGTGGCTATGGTAGCGACGATCCTTTTCATATCCATTAAACCCCCAATACCTGCAATGAAGAGAGACAACATGTATTAGATTATAAGAGAACTTACTAAGCAAATTAATTCTATCTACTAAATAAACTAGTAAAACATATAAATATAAAAATTCCTGGGTTGCCTTCCCAGTCAGCGCTTGATTTATAGTCTTTCAGCCTGACTTTGTCTGGTCAATGCTATCCAATTCCTCTTCGAAAGTTGAGGAACCCTCCATCCATCAGAAATAATATAGCTTTTTGTAGGTTCCCATTTACGATAGCCATTGTATTAAAGTCACCTAGCATGCTTTGTTTAGATAAGATCACATTAGAGAACGTCCAACATCTAGGTGTTTTTTTCATTGTGTCCGCGAATAGATTCTAGCATTGAGGCTTGTCAGACACAACAATCTCTTCTTTTATCTTCTCCAACTCATTGAACCATGGCTTCGAAGTTGTACTCGCTTTTACGTCACAAGGAGTATTGCCTGACGACATGACTACCTAGCGGACATAGTTTTGCAAATCTAACCGGATTCTTGAACTTTGGCAGAGAAGGAACTTGGGGCACTAATATCATCGGCTCCTCCTCGTTGGTAATCAAAGTTAGATCTTCACCGATCTCCTTTTCTTGTTTCCCAATTGTTTCCTCTCTTTCAACATCTTGTGGCTCATCTAGTTGTAGATTTTGTTCGAGCTCTCCATCAGCTCGGAATCCGTGTCATAGAGCCAGGTGTATTGAGGACGGTTATTCAACGCATGTGCTATCTGTTCCACTTGATTTTCCAGATTCTTGATCAACACCCATTGGCTTTGAAAATTCAGCTCTACTTGATTCATTTTCTTGTCTTGTTCCTCGTTCCTTTTTTCAGAATCTTTAATAAATTTTTCCAAGGCTTCCTCCCAATTTAAATGTTCTTCCAGTTGCAGTGGAGGTGGACACGAGAAATCCTGTGGGTATGTTGGACTTGGAGCATAAAATTGATCTTGATTGTTACTCCATGAAAAATCCGGGTGATTCCCCCAATCCAGATGATAGTTGTTAGGATAGACATAATTATTGGGGTAATTACCACTATACTGTACCGGCTCAAAACTGATGGCGCATTGATGACTCATATGATTTTCAGCACAATAATCATAAGTAACGGCCATACTTTGACGACGTTGAGCTTCAAAAGCTTCAAACATCCTCGAAAGTGTCTCAATCTGTGCTGACAATGCAGAAAGTTTCTCGCGTTTGTCAATCTCCGCTCCCCTTGGTTGAGTCATGTTCGTGTATGACCATTTATACGCAAAGTCATCCATGGTACCTGAAAAGAGAGAAATATAGAAAGAGAATTAAAAAAATAACAAAAATATTTAAATTAAGACTAATTTGATTGAAATTAATATTGGTAAATAATTATTAAATTAATTCCCCGGCAACGGTGCCAAAAACTTGTTGGCCGATTTCGCAATCAATGAATACGTGCAAGTATACACGGTCAACAAGTAATAAAATGAAAGTAGAGTATCGTTCCCACGAGGAGTTATTTAATAAAAATCACCAAGTACTAATTCTTAACCAAACTAATTTTATTTAAACAATCTTAAATCATGATTTTTCTAATTAAGAAAACTAAATTAACTAATTAAAACTAGGTTACTTTATAAATAAATTCAAATAAATAAAGATTAAGACTCCAATATTCCCAATTATGAACTATAAACCAATTATCTAATTATCCCAATTTTTATGCCTACTGAATTGTTAACAAGAATTCTCAAGTGCCAAAAGCCCTTTCTCAAGTGATCATTTGCCATCTATTTAATCCAGATTAATTTTGCTATATCCCTATGCAAAAAAATTGAATTAAACTCACTACAATCCCAATTCCTTATGTGTTACATGCGGCAAATAGATATTCTCATTCTATTCACAAACCTAATTATTCACAGTGCAAATAACTAAGTCACATGTCACCATGCCCAGTTCTAACCCTAGAATTCCTTTCCCAATTCCTTCTAGAGTAACAAGGTAATTATTGGCAAGATAATTAATCAATAAGCACAAAGAAAGATGAACAATTCACTTCAACATAAATAATTGGAATAAATCAAATAATCAATTCATAATCATAAAAGGTTCCATTGGAATCTTAATAAAAGAAATTAGTTCATAATTAATAAATTAAAATCAAGAATCTACAATTGAATAGACATTAAAAGATAAAAGTATGATAAAAGAAGAGAATAGAATCTGTTGTCAGTAAATCTGATGCTCCCCTCTTGCTCCTGCTCTTGATCTTCAATGATCTCCAAATTACTTCAATCTCCAAAACTAATAAGAACTAGGGTTTATGTTCTAATCTAACAGAGTGTATCTCTAATCTAAGCTATGTAATCTCTCCCTATTTTATGTCTTACATCATGTATTTATAGGTTACAAGTCCAATTTTTAGCTTAGGAATAAACTCAATCCTATTTGGAGTCAAAAAGGTGTCAAAATTCGCTAAAAACGCGTCCAGACCATCACCAAGTCCTTCCCCAGTGCCCCAGTGCTGGACACGGCGCTCAAACACTGCCCCCCAGCACCACGACGCTGGGCATAGGCCTATTTTGGGCTCCCCGGCGCTGGCCCCAAGTTCTGACATTTTCTGCTCTGACGTCCTTTGGGAGAACGGCCATAACTTTTGATCCGGGAGGAGTTACGGGACCTGCAACCTATCAAATCGAAGATATTGACGAGATCTACAACTTTATTGAGGATTGAGAAATTCTGAGCGGATGAAGGCTGAAAGTGAGCTGGAAGTAACTGCTATGCAAATGACCACCCAAAACCATGACGTTCGACGTCCGTTGGTACAACGATCATAACTCTTGCATCCGAACTCCGATTGGAATGATTCAAAATATTTCGAAAAGCTGAGACGATGCTCTTCAATGTAAGCTAAGTTCCAAACCAAGAACATGAAGTAAACATGAAAGCCCAAATGATGTCAGGTTTGCTTTTCTTTGCGTTTTCTTTGCTTTTCCTTACCAATAGTCGCTCACACCGCTCCCAAACGTATAACCTAAAAAATTAACATAAAATACATGAAAAGTAACTAAGACACATAAATATAAGCAACTAATTCAAGTAAAAGATGTAAGACCCCAATTTTTATAAATAAAGATGAATTTTCATAATTATTATTTTTGAATATTATGGAATAAATTTGATAAAATATATAGTTGTGGGTAATATTTATAAATTTTGCAAAGTACGTAAGTTGTTATAAAATATTCGTTTGGTCGGGGAATATTCTTTTTGTCGGGGAATATTCGTACGACGGCACAATCAATGGTGGGCCCCACAACGGAAGTATTGTCATAGTTAGAAAACGACAAAATTATCTTTCTATAAAATAACGGCGGAGGTGTTACCGTTAAAACTGTTGAACTACTCGGTAGTAAAAGTACAGTAATACGCGTTGTTGTATAGTAGCACACGGTATTGATTATTGATGTTTACGTGAGAAGTCACTTAGCTATACTCAATTATTGCTACAGTAATTGCTGCATCATATCTCTTATATTATTGATTCAATTATTGTCACAGTATCATCTGTATAATATATTATATTATCTAAACAATAATTGAGACGACAAGTTATAAATGATTAATAATTGTTGAAAGATTAAATATGTGTTGATTAAAAATAAAATAAAATGATTTCTGGTAATTTTTATTCAATCCTTGATGTATATAAAGAGTCTATTATTAGACGTTTGTGGTAAGTTTAATTATTTATGGGGGGTCATATGTCATCATCTAAGAGTCTCTTTCATAAATAGTAATTACCTTCGTAAATAGTAATTATTTTCATAAATAGTAATTATTTTCATAAATAGTAATTACCCTCGTCAATAGTAATTACCTTCGTAAATAGTAATTACCTTCGTCAATAGTAATTACCTTCGTAAATAGTAATTACCTTTACCAGACGTCAAACCACTTGCCGTTTCATATTACAGGCGTCGAACCACTTGCCGTTTCACATTACAGGCGTCGAACCACTTTTCTTTTCACATTACAGGCGTCAAACTACTTTTCTTTTCACATCACCAGTCGTCAAGCCACTTGCCTTTTCACATGGCAAGTGCTAAGCTAGAAATCTTCTATAAATAGAGGCCTAGGGCTTCATTATTTTTCACGAATTCGTTCAAGCTATAGAGAGAGAAAGTATAGAGAGAGTAATAGATAAAGAAGAAGAGTATTCGGTTACTACACTATTGCAGTATTCAATTTCCTAATACGGTAAGGGGTGTTACTCTTTCTTCTTGAAGAGAACTTATGTTATTCCATTCGTTGTTATTCTGTTGGAATAACCTGTAAAAGTGGCATACCCTATACATGACCTGTATACGCGGTGTACCCTATACTTGGTGAAATCCTTATGTTATTCCATTCCTTATTATTCTGTCGGAATAACCTGTATACGCGGTTTACCCTATACTTGGTGACATTCTTCTATTATTCTGTTGGAACATCCTGTCTGTGTGTTTTACACCGGACCTGGTTCCGTCTTTATTATTCTGTTGGAATATCCTATCTGTGTGTTTTACACCGGATCTGGTTCCGTCTTTATTATTATTCTGTTGGAATATCCTATCTGTGTGTTTTACACCGGATCCGGTTCCGTCTTTATTTATTATTCTGTTGGAACATCCTGTCGGTGTGAATT
Source organism: Panax japonicus (assembly GCA_020205505.1). Lineage (NCBI taxonomy): Eukaryota > Viridiplantae > Streptophyta > Magnoliopsida > Apiales > Araliaceae > Panax > Panax japonicus. The sequence goes on along the minus strand of CM035104.1, from coordinate 48,909,323 downwards.
TCACCTGACCTGGTTCCGTTATTTATTATTCTGTTGGAATAACCTGTCTGTGCGGTCTATCGCATGCATGGTGATTTCTTTTGTTATTTCATTCTTTATTATACTCAGTTGGTTAAAACTTTAACTTCTATACTCCATGAAATTAGTAGAATATCCTTGATATTTGCGCTTCATCCAGTATCCTTTCATGAAAATATTCTTCTGATCATTCTTGAATTTTACACCACAAAACAGTATCGTGTTGACAATTTGGACGTTAATAATTTCTGGATAAAATAATTCTTGAACTTGTTTTATTGAATGATTATATCATTGTCATCATCCTCATGTTTATATTTTGTTGAAAGTCATCTGTGGCCTGTAGTGCATAGATGGACTTGGTATGATTATGACCAGGGATTATTCGATGTAATCATGACCGTAATATTACAAGTGATGTAAAAATTAAAAGTTCTCATTGGCCGTAGTGCATTGATGGACAGTTGTTGGCATGATCATGACCACTAATGAATACACAAATATTCTTGGCCGTAGTGCATGAATAATTGTGGTCGTGATACTAAAGAATATCCTTGGCCGTAGTGCGGGGGTGATTCGATGATGTGGAATATTTATTAAGCTGAGTCTCAGCCATAACGATGATGAAAAACCTTTTAAATCATAAAAGATAGTAGTTTTTATTTTCTACTTGACTCTTTTAATGGATTGCTGGTTCCGCTGCAGTTAAACTTGATATTTATTGTATTTTATCAGTTTAACACTGTTGAAGGCTAATGATAATTTATTCTGCATTATCTTAGTCATAATATTTCTTACTGGGCTAGTTGAGCTCACCCTTTCTTTCACTGTTCTCTTCAGGAAATGAGAATATAGCTGGGACGAGTCGGGGAACGGAGTGATGGACCAAAGAATAGTATTAGTAGTCCTCACTATTCTGTTAAATAGTGTGACAATAATTGTATTGAGGACTCCTTTTGAGTTTGTATGATCTCTAGTGGATATTTATTGTATTCAAACTCACAGTTGTATTTTGTCGTATTATACACGACAGTGGTATTAGTAAGTTGTATTTGAATTTTGTACCATGTATCTGACGACTCAAGATGGGTGATGTATACCTAATTTTGGGGGCGTCACATGGACCGTTCAAAGTTTGGGATAAATCCCACCGTTCATACATCTATCTAATAAAATACATCTATCTATCTAATAATCTAATAATCTATCTAATAAAATACAAATGATTTTGAATTTTCTGCTCACTTAATAAATCATCTGGGCTGTCCAAAATTTGGGATAAATCTATCTAATAAAATACAAATGATTTTGAATACCGGTTCTACCCATTCTTTTATTTCTCCTACTTGCGCTCATCGATTAAATTTGACTCCGGATAAATTAGACTTTGACTTATCTGTGAAAACTCCGTTGGGAGAAACCTTCATTACATCCACTGTTTATAAGTCTTGTTTGGTTCAAATCGGTACCCTCACATTACCTGTAGATCTTATTTCATTAAAAATACTTGCATTTGACGTGATTCTAGGGATTGATTGGTTAACTACTCATCATGCAAAAATTGATTATTTCCACAAGGTTGTTAGCTTTCATATTCCTAATCAACCTATTATGCGAATTCAAGCGACCAAACCATTAAAATCAATCACGGTCATCTCAAGCCAGAAAGCTATTCGTTTATTGAAAAACGGATGTCAAGCTTTCTTAGCTCATGTCACAGATTTAAACAAAAATACGTCAGTTTTGAACGATATTTCTATTGTTAATAAATTTCCTGACGTATTCCCCGAAGAACTTCCTGGCCTACCCCCAGAGCGTGAGATTGAATTTTGTATCGACCTTGAACCCGGTACAAAACCCATTTCTAAAGCCCCATATCGAATGGCTCCTATTGAACTTCAGGAGTTAAAAACCCAACTGCAGGAATTGTTAGACATTGGCTTTATTCGTCCTAGTACTTCTCATTGGGGTGCTCCTGTTCTATTCGTGAAGAAGAAAGATGGGAGTATGCGACTTTGTATTGATTATCGGGAGTTAAATCATGTCACCATCAAAAATAGGTATCCATTGCCACGTATTGATGACTTGTTTGACCAGTTGCAAGGAGCCAAATTCTTTTCAAAGATCGATCTTCGTTCCGGGTATCACCAATTGAAGATTAGAACCGATGACATTCCAAAGACGGCTTTCAGAACTCGGTACGGGCATTATGAATTCCTAGTCATGTCCTTTGGATTGACTAATGCTCCTGCTGCCTTCATGGATATGATGAACCGAGTATTCAAGGAATATTTGGATCACTTTGTGGTCGTCTTTATTGATGACATCCTTATTTATTCCAAAATCCGTGAAGATCATGAGCAACACTTGAGGCTGACACTCCAAAAGCTTCGTGAATATAAGCTTTATGCCAAGTTGAAGAAATGCGAGTTCTGGCTTGAGGAAGTAGCATTCCTTGGGTACGTGGTATCAAGTCATGGAATATCTGTTGACCCAGCAAAGATTGAAGCTATTCAAAGCTGGGAGCAACCTAAATCAGTGACCGAAGTACGTAGCTTTCTCGGTTTAGCTGGTTATTATCGGAGATTCGTGGAAGGATTTTCTCGAATCGCTACTCCATTGACTCAGCTGACTCGGAAAGATACAAAGTTCGGTTGGAGCGAAGAATGTGAGAAGAGTTTTTAAGAACTCAAGAGGAGACTCATTTCAGCACCTGTTCTAACAATACCATCTGGCTCGGAGGGTTTTGTCATCTACAGTGATGCTTCGGGCAAAGGGCTGGGATGCGTTCTCATGCAACATGGAAAAGTCATAGCCTATGCCTCGCGACAACTCAAAGAATATGAGAGGAATTATCCTACTCATGATCTAGAGTTGGCGGTTGTTGTCTTTGCACTTAAAATTTGGAGGCATTACTTGTATGGGGAGAAAGTGGAGATCTTTACGGATCATAAAAGCCTCAAATATTTCTTCACTCAAAAGGAACTCAACATGCGACAATGACGTTGGCTTGAACTGTTGAAAGATTATGATCATACCATCCAATACCATCCTGGAAAAGCAAACGTGGTAGCTGACGCATTGAGTAGAAGATCACATGCAAGTACGAGTGCGATATTGTCAACGCAAGGGCCCATTTTGTGTGACTTGCAAAGGATGAAGATAGAGTTAAAGACTCCAGGGACGCATGTGACGATGGCGAATATACGAGTAGAACCAACTTTAATCGATAAAGTTAAAGCCGCTCAAGCTACAGACCTGGAGCTGATGCGTATGAGGAAGAAAGTGCAAGAGGGTGCTATGCCGGAAGCAAGAATCGATGAAGAAGGAATACTTCGAGTCAACTCCAGACTTTGTGTTCCTAACGACCCTGATTTAAAGTATAAAATCATGATGGAGGCGCACAATACACCGTTTGTAATCCATCCTGGAAGTACCAAAATGTATCATGATATTCGTCATACATTTTGGTGGAGCAATATGAAGAGAGAGATAGCATTGTTTATCTCAAGGTGTCTAACTTGTCAATGAGTTAAAGCGGAGCATCAAGTACCAAAAGGTCCATTGCAACCACTTGAAATTCCAGAATGGAAGTGGGAGCACATTACCATGGATTTCGTTACCGGTCTTCCTAAGGTTTCTCAAGGCATAGATGCGATTTGGGTCATTGTTGATAGATTGACCAAGTCTGCTCATTTCTTACCGATACGAGAAACTTATACACTTGAACGTCTTGCTCGTATGTACATAAACGAGATTGTAAGACTGCATGGTATGCCGATATCCATAGTTTCTGATCGAGACCCAAGATTTACTTCACGATTTTGGGTTAGTTTGCAAAAAGCTATGGGCACAGACTTACGATTTAGTTCGGCATATCATCCTCAGACGGACGGACAGTCGGAGAGAACTATTCAAACTCTTGAAGATCTATTAAGACTCTGTGTCCTTGATTTCAAGGGAAGTTGGGACAAGTTCTTACCATTGGTGGAGTTTTCCTACAACAACAGTTATCAAGCAAGTATTGGCATGGCTCCATTCGAAGCGTTGTATGGAATAAAGTGTCGTTCTCCAGTATGCTGGGATGAGGTGGGTGAAGCAACGTTGTTGGGACCGGAGTTGGTACGTATGACTACGGAAAAGATTCAAACGATCCGACAACGTATAAAAACCTCACAAAGTCGACAAAAGAGTTATGTTGATCTTCATCGAAAGGACGTGGAATTCAATATAGGAGATCATGTGTTGTTACGTGTTACTCCATGGAAAGGAGTTACAAGATTTGGAAAGAGAGGAAAACTCAATCCTCGATTTATCGGTCCATTTTTAATCCTCGATCGAATAGGAACGGTAGCCTATAGACTCGCTTTACCGCCAAGTATGTCTCGTGTTCATAACGTTTTTCACATATCCATGTTACGTAAATATGTGAAAGACCCGAACCACATTATTGAGTTAGAACCGGACGAAATAGCGGAAGATTTGACGTATGAAGAGATTCCTGTTCAAATCTTGGATAAGAAGGAACATATTCTACGCTCCAAGGTTATACCTCAAGTCAAAGTTTTGTGGAGAAATCACGATGTTGAGGAAATGACTTGGGAGTTAGAATCTGAAATGAAGTCAAGGTATCCTTACCTCTTTGACATACCAGGTACGTACCCTAATTTCGAGGGCAAAATTTCATAAGAAGGGGAGGTTGTAAGACCCCAATTTTTATAAATAAAGATGAATTTTCATAATTATTATTTTTGAATATTATGGAATAAATTTGATAAAATATATAGTTGTGGGTAATATTTATAAATTTTGCAAAGTACGCAAGTTGTTATAAAATATTCGTTTGGTCGGGGAATATTCTTTTTGTCGGGGAATATTCGTACGACGGCACAATCATTGGTGGACCCCACAACGGAAGTATTGTCGTAGTTAGAAAACGACAAAATTATCTTTCTATAAAATAACGGCGGAGGTGTTACCGTTAAAACTGTTGAACTACTCGGTAGTAAAAGTACAGTAATACGCGTTGTTGTATAGTAGCACACGGTATTGATTATTGATGCTTACGTGAGAAGTCACTTAGCTATACTCAATTATTGCTACAGTAATTGCTGCATCATATCTCTTATATTATTGATTCAATTATTGTCACAGTATCATCTGTATAATATATTATATTATCTAAACAATAATTGAGACGACAAGTTATAAATGATTAATAATTGTTGAAAGATTAAATATGTGTTGATTAAAAATAAAATAAAATGATTTCTGGTAATTTTTATTCAATCCTTGATGTATATAAAGAGTCTATTATTAGACGTTTGTGGTAAGTTTAATTATTTATGGGGGGTCATATGTCATCATCTAAGAGTCTCTTTCATAAATAGTAATTATTTTCATAAATAGTAATTACCCTCGTCAATAGTAATTACCTTCGTAAATAGTAATTACCTTCGTCAATAGTAATTACCTTCGTAAATAGTAATTACCTTTACCAGACGTCAAACCACTTGTCGTTTCATATTACAGGCGTCGAACCACTTGCCGTTTCACATTACAGGCGTCGAACCACTTTTCTTTTCACATCACCAGTCGTCAAGCCACTTGCCTTTTCATATGGCAAGTGCTAAGCTAGAAATCTTCTATAAATAGAGGCCTAGGGCTTCATTATTTTTCACGAATTCGTTCAAGCTATAGAGAGAGAAAGTATAGAGAGAGTAATAGATAAAGAAGAAGAGTATTCGGTTACTACACTATTGCAGTATTCAATCTCCTAATACGGTAAGGGGTGTTACTCTTTCTTCTTGAAGAGAACTTATGTTATTCCATTCGTTGTTATTCTGTTGGAATAACCTGTAAAAGTGGCATACCCTATACATGACCTGTATACGCGGTGTACCCTATACTTGGTGAAATCCTTATGTTATTCCATTCCTTATTATTCTGTCGGAATAACCTGTATACGCGGTTTACCCTATACTTGGTGACATTCTTCTATTATTCTGTTGGAACATCCTGTCTGTGTGTTTTACACCGGACCTGGTTCCGTCTTTATTATTCTGTTGGAATATCCTATCTGTGTGTTTTACACCGGATCTGGTTCCGTCTTTATTATTATTCTGTTGGAATATCCTATCTGTGTGTTTTACACCGGATCCGGTTCCGTCTTTATTTATTATTCTGTTGGAACATCCTGTCGGTGTGAATTTCACCTGACCTGGTTCCGTTATTTATTATTCTGTTGGAATAACCTGTCTGTGCGGTCTATCGCATGCATGGTGATTTCTTTTGTTATTTCATTCTTTATTATACTCAGTTGGTTAAAACTTTAACTTCTATACTCCATGAAATTAGTAGAATATCCTTGATATTTGCGCTTCATCCAGTATCCTTTCATGAAAATATTCTTCTGATCATTCTTGAATTTTACACCACAAAACAGTATCGTGTTGACAATTTGGACGTTAATAATTTCTGGATAAAATAATTCTTGAACTTGTTTTATTGAATGATTATATCATTGTCATCATCCTCATGTTTATATTTTGTTGAAAGTCATCTGTGGCCTGTAGTGCATAGATGGACTTGGTATGATTATGACCAGGGATTATTCAGTGTAATCATGACCGTAATATTACAAGTGATGTAAAAATTAAAAGTTCTCATTGGCCGTAGTGCATTGATGGACAGTTGTTGGCATGATCATGACCACTAATGAATACACAAATATTCTTGGCCGTAGTGCATGAATAATTGTGGTCGTGATACTAAAGAATATCCTTGGCCGTAGTGCGGGGGTGATTCGATGATGTGGAATATTTATTAAGCTGAGTCTCAGCCATAACGATGATGAAAAACCTTTTAAATCATAAAAGATAGTAGTTTTTATTTTCTACTTGACTCTTTTAATGGATTGCTGGTTCCGCTGCAGTTAAACTTGATATTTATTGTATTTTATCAGTTTAACACTGTTGAAGGCTAATGATAATTTATTCTGCATTATCTTAGTCATAATATTTCTTACTGGGCTAGTTGAGCTCACCCTTTCTTTCACTGTTCTCTTCAGGAAATGAGAATATAGCTGGGACGAGTCGAGGAACGGAGTGATGGACCAGAGAATAGTATTAGTAGTCCTCACTATTCTGTTAAATAGTGTGACAATAATTGTATTGAGGACTCCTTTTGAGTTTGTATGATCTCTAGTGGATATTTATTGTATTCAAACTCACAGTTGTATTTTGTCGTATTATACACGACAGTGGTATTAGTAAGTTGTATTTGAATTTTGTACCATGTATCTGACGACTCAAGATGGGTGATGTATACCTAATTTTGGGGGCGTCACATGGACCGTTCAAAGTTTGGGATAAATCCCACCGTTCATACATCTATCTAATAAAATACATCTATCTATCTAATATTCTAATAATCTATCTAATAAAATACAAATAATTTTGAATTTTCTGCTCACTTAATAAATCATCTGGGCTGTCCAAAATTTGGGATAAATCTATCTAATAAAATACAAATGATTTTGAATTTCCCGCTCACTTAATAAATCATCTGGGCCGTCCAAAATTTGGGATAAATCCCACCGTTCATACATCTATCTAATAAAATACATCTATCTATCTAATAATCTAATAATAATTTAATAAAATACAAATGACTTTAAATTTTTCGCTCACTCAATAAATTATTTTGGTCGTTCAAAGTTTGAGATAAATCATATTGTCCATACAGTGCTGGAGGCACGGGACCCAGCTAGTATATATCATATTATATTATATATGATATAATATAATAAATATGATAGACAAAATCTTGGTCCCTAATAAGTGAATCAATTTATATCCATAAGCAAATTGTCCAACTTTTATGATATTAGCATTATTTTCACACATATTTTTAATATTTTTATATAATTTTTTTACATAAAAGTTAGATCTATTATATACATATGAAAATTATATAAAAATATTAAAAATATATGTAAAAATATTTCATATATCAACCGGAAAGGAAACGGTTCCATTGTTTTGTTCCAAAACTACAAAAGAAAGAAAAAGCTAAAAAAAAAAGCCCACAACAAGAAAAAGAAAAAGAACCAAAAGAACAATTTAAAATCAACAAAAGAAACATAAAATATTATACAATTACAGTCTACACCACCCTTGATTCTCTCTCCTCTTCACTCCTCTCCCCTCCCCTCTCTTCCTTTACCAATACAACTCCATTTTACCCACCACCCCAATAACAATTTCTCATACTTTCCACCACCAGTCATGGCAGCACCACGGCCGTCCAAGGCAGCGGCGTTGGTTATGATTATGATAACGCAGCTGGTGGTGCTGGGCTTTCCGGCGCCGGTGTCAGCAGCGGCTACTTGGTGCGTGTACCGAAGTGAGGCCAGTCAACAGGCCTTGCAGACGGCCCTGGACTATGCATGTGGGGCCGGGGCGGATTGTGCGCCCATTCAGTCATCTGGCCTTTGTTTTCTGCCCAATACGATTCAGGCCCATTCTTCGTATGCTTTCAATAGTTATTACCAGCGCAAGGCTATGGCTCCTGGCTCTTGTGATTTTTCCGGCACTGCTACCGTCGCTAAAACTGACCCCAGTTAGTTACTTCATTCCCCCCCTCTCTCTCTATATATATATATACACTAATATTTATGTATGTATATATAAAATGTGTTCATTTATTTGGGTTAATTTCAGGTTATGGATCTTGTGTTTATCCATCATCTTCAAGGTATGGATGCATTTTTTCTCATTTCTTTTACGCATTTGCTTTGCCTTAATATTTCTCTTTAATCAAGAAGAATGTATATGTATATATATATATATATACATATATACGAAAAGGATGTTATTGAGCTCACCCGAGCTAACCCTACCTTTTTTTTAAACAACTAATAAAAAATATATAATAATTTTTGGAATTAAAAATTTTTTAAAAAAATATATTTTGGGTACATATAACAAAACAGTGTTGTACGGTCTGTACAACACTGTTTTGTTATATGTATCCAAATCACAGCCAAAACATTTTTTTAAAAAAAACTTTCAATTCCAAAAATTATTATACATTTTTTAATAGTTATATTTTTTTTATAAAAAAAATGCAAGGTGAGCTCAATAAGGGTAAGTCTAAGAAATGGACTATATATATATATATATATATATATATATATATGTATTGTATAATAAAGAAATGGATATATTTTTTAAAAGAAGAAATAAATTTCATAAATAACTCATTTTTTGGGAGTAATATTAGGAGTCCCAATTTTATTTAATTTTTTTTTTGATACGGCATTGAATAAGTATAGATGGTAAGTTAAATTTGAGACCCCATTACTTGGACTTATTTGGTAGTAAGGCTGTAAAATGAGTAAATAGTTCGGGCTCGATTCGTACTTGCTCGACTAAAAGTTCGATTCGAGCTCGTCTCGAAATATAAATGAGTCAAATATGAGCAAATTTTAAAGTTCGATAAATTACTCGAACATCTTCAAATTGTAATTTTCTTTTGATACTCGAATCATATTCGTTCGAAAAGTTCAAATTGCTCGGGCACGATTCGGAATCGTGCTCGACTCGGTAGCTAAATGAGCCTCAATAAAATCTTATTTTATACTCGATAAATTTTGTGAACCAAATCTGAGCAACTCAATACTCGGATCGACTCGGTTCGTTTACACACTTATTTGCTACTAAGTGAATATTATTATTTTTTATGTACTCTTCCGTTATAAAAATGCAACATTAATTTTGAATTTTTGGAGCAAAGTAGAGATTTTTTATTTAAATACTGTTAATTTATTTAATTATGGTCAAAACAATTGTAAATATCATAATTTTTTTAAAACTATTATTAATTATAATTTCTTTTAAATATAAATGAATCACATTAATTTGAACTATAAGAAATTAAAATCAATTTTATATGAACACGAATAACTTATACTTCCTTCGTCCTCAAAAGAAATGAGATTAAATATTAAAAAAAATATATTTATTACTTTATATAATCTTGCGAGGTTATTAAAAATAAATTTGAAATATTTTTATTTTTTTACAAATTATATTTTGTTGGAGTATTTTGTTCAGATGCACTATTTTCGCATATAATTTTGATACTTCTACATAGTCTTCTCTTATAATAATAGAGTAGGGTGGATCCCACATTATATGAGAGGAGTACATGTAAAAATATTGAGCACATTATATGTACAATTGTTCATTTCCCTTTGTTTATTGAGTTCATAGTACAAGATTTACTGATTTAGAATGAGATAAATATTGAGATATATACTCTGTATTTAGCAAATACGTTGGACAATTGTGTGTGTAGTGTGTGTGTGAAAGAGAGTGATCCGGGTGTAGTGCTTATGCTTGAGAGGGTGCACATGTTCATGTGAAGTTGTTTTGGATGCATGCCACGTGTATATATGCATGGGAGGTATTGATTCTGGCTTCTTGTGTCAACACGCCCTACTTGACCGTTTGATCTATTGTTATCCAAGGGCTAGTTCCACTGTTGGAAAGTACCATTTGCAGACAGTGATTTGAGTCTTTGACTAGAGACTTTAATTTTTTATATTATATTATATTATATATATATATATAGACAGGATCAAGAGTAGACCCCTTAAGTAGTAGAACTCTCTTAAATAATAGAACTTTATCAAAACGATGTAGTTTTGATAAGACGCGGTGGCATTTTTGTAAATACCATGCCACCGCGTATTTACAAAAATGCCACCGCGTCTTATCAAAACTACGTCGTTTTGATAAAATTCTATTATTTAAGACATTCTACTACTTAAGAATTCTACTCTTGATCCTAAACAAAATACAACTGATTTTGAATTTTCCGCTCATCCTAATAAATCATTTGACCGTTCAAAGTTTGGGATAAATTTTACCGTCCATGTAGTGCCGGAGTCACGAGACATATCTAGTGTGTGTGTATATATATATACGGAGAGGTTCTAAAACGAACCTTAAAAAGCGAACCAAAGACGACGGTTCGTCTTTGGTCCGCTCTTTAAGGTTCGCTTTAGAGACGGACCGTATATATATATATATATATATATAGAGAGAGAGAGAGAGAGAGAGAAAGAGAAATTAGCCCATATAAGTATCTTCACACAGCCCAATAGGATACTATATTTGCATAGAGGTGTTCCTCATTTGTACTCCCTTACCTCCTACAAAAAAAAAGTCTCATTCTATTTTTGTTGTCAAATTTTAAAATTTAAAAGTAATGTCAATTTATGTGAGTAATGCAATAGTTAATACAGTAAATTACTTTCAAAGTAGTGCTAAGTACATATTAAGTTGTTATTTCAAAATAAAAATACAAAATTCACATCAATTCAATATTGCTATTTGCAAAGTATATGTTACATAGACTAACATTACAAGTTATTTACCACATCTTGAAAAGAGGTATTCTCATATAGGATTGTGGTTTAAAGATCTGAAATCGCTTACTTTGCAAAGTCTATCCGATAATTCCATCAACCTTCCAACCAATGTGAGATGTAAACGAGAATGAAAAATCATCATTTTTTATGGGGGTAGATTTCTTTCGATCACTTAATTGGTACAACATATGTTTATGCATAACTTGGTATATTGGTGATAGTTTTTTTAATAGATATAAGTTAAAATTGGTTGAGTTGTTATCACCCATTATCAGGGGCGGATCTATGTATGGGGCAGCATAGGCAGTTGCCCCTGCTGGAATTTTTTTTATAGGCATAGGGGTAGGGTAGATATGTAAATTAATAAATTAAATGAGACATATTAATGGAAGAGTTAAACTTGGAGGGGACAAAATAAATTTTATAAACCAATTCTAAATACAAGTACAAAGTCTTCTTGGTTTTAAGACTTAGTGAAATTTTAGAAGTACAAAACTAGTTTTTCTTTGAAATTAATTCATGGTTTTGTTTGAATATAAAAAGCAAATATGGTTTTAGACTTTGAGTATTTGGGAAATCATTCAAATTGAACTATGACAAGTAACCGAAATAAGTTTCTAAATTGTATCTAAATGTTTTTTATTTGAAATTCTTTTTTTAGTTTGGATTATGAATATTTATTGCAATTTGTAAACATTATTATGATTAGTTCAAGTTTTCTTTATTTAAGGTCAATAAAAAAATTTAATTAAAATTCGCCCCTGCTGTGAAAAAATCCTGGATCCGCCATGCCCACTATGGGTGATAAGCAATAATAATAATAATAAAATTTAAAAAAAAAAAAAATCATAGTTAAGTTGTTTCTAGATCTAAAGTTGCAACATACACATCTTTAAGGAGGCTTTCTCATTTCATCACTTACTGGAGGCCCATAAGGCCTTGGGTTAGACAAGTTGACATTCTCTAATCTGTACATATTAGCGAGGGTATCTAAATAATTATGATGGTTCTAAGTCGTCAATCCTCCCTCCATTAGATTTGATTGTAACAATTGATTATATGACCAAGACTTATATAAGAGGATGCCCTTATTTGAAAATCATAAAGCAAGAGCTGTAAGCAAGTCTGCAATAGGAAAAATAAGTTTTGCATCAAAATTTAGTGTTTCGTAACAGTGTAATTAATGTGTATCGTGTTTTGAAACGTTCGTACCAAAGACGTAAATAAGAGTTTTCACATTCCAACTTCAAAATGCATTAATTTGATTAAATATGGTATATGAAGTGCAATAAACACTTTTTTTCCCTCTTATATCTAAAAGTGGGAAGATGTCAATAGAAAAGAGAGATCGGATATCCTATTGTTTGTTTGGTACATGAAAGGGGAATTGGTAAGATGGAAGGAGGTATCGCAAGGGAGATGTATTTTTGGTGATTGTCCCTTTTGCATTTAGTTTATATATAAGTTGCATATGTTTACTTATCTTAATAAAAGATATTATATCAATTTTTTAATCTCCTTCAGTAACTCTCAAATATGGGAAGAATTTTTACCTTTGCTTCTTTCTTATAGAGTTTTTTTTTCTTTTGTCTCTCCCAAACTCCTCAAAGTTTAGATCAATTAGTGTTTTTTGCTCCTTTTTTTCATTTAAGTTAGATCAAATAGTTTGAGTAAATGCCACTTGGTGGTCCCATTTGCCCATACAGCCATTCTGTTGCATTTGGTATTAGTAAATGTTGATTGCACGTTTCAGGGTGGAGCCATGTCTTAGGCCGAGCCTGTGCGTAAGCCTGGTTCGGGGTGGGGAGATTAGTCCAACTGCGGTTGGGAAACTCAACATTATCAAAAAAAAAACACTCTAGAAATGTATTTACCACTCCTGGCATAAATACTCCCAATATTCATTCCAACAATTATATTTTAGGCTTCAATTATCGTCATTGTATTTCAAAGGGTATAATTGTTTAATGACCTTCGACAACTGTTCTTGGTCATCTCTTTTAGTCTCTTTACGAAAAGAAAGAATTTTTTGTTGTTTTCGCCTAAGCTTTTATTAGGATTATATGGGTTGATTTGTAAAATTATTTGAAAGATGGCTAAGCTTGAAGATTACTAGACTCTTTTGGGAAATTGTTGCCCTTTTCCTGCTGTTTAATTCTATTGATTCTGCAAATTTCAGCACTGCCGGAGGAACACTTCCACCGGGAACAGGGACAACTACACCAACCACGACTCCAATTATAAACGTGCCACCACCGCCACTGGGTACTTCACCAACGTTTGGAACCGGAGTGAATCCGGGCATGGGGTCTGTATTACCTGACGCACCGCCTTCACCTTCTAAGGCTTCACCCTCATTTACAACAATGTTGATTCATTTCTCTTTCTTTCTTGTTCTCTTGTTTATCTTTTAACCCTTGTAGATCAGTATTTCGAGCATAGTCTCATACTGTGGAAACTAGATTAGTACAGTTTTGTCAGAAATTAAAGCCATCTTTTGTAACCACCTTTAAATCTGTTCATTCTGGTGCTAGAAGGGTTGCTAGGAATTTTTATATTGGCTGGCTGAAAGCTCATCTGAGAATGAGAAAAAACCGACAGCCATATAATGTCTCAAAAATTCATTTAGTAGACATTTCACAATTTAGACTTTAATTTCAAATTTTCGCAAGTGTATATTCGTTTTTACTGCCCTCAATAGTGAATGAACTTCCAGGGCCTTGATTTGGTGCCACCATTTTTACTGCATTTCGCAAGCTAATCAAGGCAGAGGTGATTTTCTTGGGCTTTCAGCAACTCAATCAAATAAAAAGTGGAAAATTGGCAAATTTCTATCAAGACTCATTCTATAAGACGAGATTGATCTCGATCAGGAGGAGAAAATCACCTGAAGACTTGCTGGCTTGCTCTAGCTATTCTCATTTGTCATTACTGGTTATAAATAGGAGGGTTTTGATTCTACTGATTTTCAAATAATACAATTGACTGAATATGTGTGGGCGCGAGCGCAAAGAAACTACAGCTTCTATCAACTGTGTAAGTGCAGCCTCTGACTTTTTCAAGTGCATACACTTTATTTATTGTCACTGTATTTGTAAAAACCATCTTCTTCTACTTTGTATGTTTTAACAAGGATTTACCAATCTAGTAGTTACACTAAAAGTTGCCTATTAAGGTAAAAAACTTTCAGTGAATGTGGCTTCATTTGCTTGAACTCCAAAGCTCAGTTACCTTTTCTTCAACCGGGCACCTACCAAGCTGCCTTACTATATAAATTTGGTCTCCAGCCTCATTGTACATGTCCTGATTCCGATGCCATGTCCATAAAGCATGCGTCTCATTCTTCACCTGCACATGGTATATCGTCTATCGGTCATTAGTCTGCTATGATTATTCTAAAGCAACTCGTTTTAGGAGTCAGTTTCAGTTAAATGACTGACTTGGGTTATATTACATTTAGAAATTATTATAAAGCAGGACTTGATAAGATTATGGTGCACGTTATAATCATGGATATTTAAATTTATGCATGTGTTCATGTGCATTGTGTGTAGCTTGCATGACTCAAATATGGGTAAAGAAAATGCAAAGCAAGGTCATATGATCACCAGATATTGGGAGTTCCATTTACATGCATTCGGAATTGTAATTCATATTAGAATGTTTAATATGGGAGGGAGGGAGTACTAGTTTCAAGCTACAAAATTGTTTGGTATGTTTTGATTTTTAATTTAGTAGTAATAAATAATGAGTCCATAGGCGAGCAATGCCGTCTGTGAGATAGAGAGAGATAAGTACCTCCAGAATCCCATGGCCGAAGCTACTTTCCCTGTATGCACTGTATTCAGGCTGCTGGTCCCAACAGAACTTACCAGCAGCTGGACCTGATGTAAAATTGTATGCACAGAATCCACCCATATAGTCATCTGGGGTAGTAGATGGTTCAGGACAGTTACCAGGCTCATCAGCATGCGAGATCGCCATCTTCTCTCTATTACCACCATCACCTATTGTTATATGAACAGGACCACATGGATCCAAGGTGTAGTTATATACCCTGTTTGACCTTTCATAGGCATGAACCTGTAAATTTTAGCCAATAAGTAGAACGGTCACAATTATGTTCATATATTCCTTCTTCGGGAAACAGCAGATACATATTTGCAGTTCTTACTATCATCAATTCATGCTGAAGCCTCAAATATTTCTGACAAACTGTGATCGAGTATAGCATAATAGAAACTTCAAATATGAGATGTAGTTGAAACATAATAATTATAATAATAAAAAATAAAAGAAAAACTCAACTTACATGTCCATTAAAGACTAAGTCGACACCGGCGTTATATAGAAGTTCCTCCATTTCAACCCTCATACACTCAACTTCTCTGTAATGCGCTGTATAGGTGCTGTACCAGGGTGGATGCCAAGTAGCTACAAGCCATGGAGTTTCTTTTCTGTCAACTTTAGCCAAATCTCTCTTCAACCACTTGTATTGATCAGCTGCAATAAAAAGTTGGAGGATCTCACGATGTGACAAGAATACACTTGAAAGATACAACGATTATATTCACTCTACCTATGGTAGAATGCACACATAATTCTCGTACCATGATTCGGAGCCATAGTACCCAGTTTGCTGAATGCAGGGCAATAAGAGTTCCATGGCAACCCTTAACAATCATAAAAGATCTTACACATATGGAATAAGGTTATATATGATTTAACCTGATTTATGATATGCGGTGTAGGCGCCAAGCATTAGAAAGTGTATGCCACCTGCATTGAAAGAATAATAGAATGTCGATCCAGATTCACTTTCCTGAGATGGGAATGCAAATCGAGAACTGTAAGCTGCAAAAGTTAAATTCCCAGCTTGCTCTTCTATCTCATGATTCCCTTCCACCACCATTATTGGAACTTTGGAAACCAGAGGCTGCATAAATCTGAAATACATATACGCATAAGCAACACTAAAGAAGATCCCTTCAAGGCAATGATAAAAAGAGGAAATTAAAAATAGAGAAAAACTAAAAGGGAATCAAAAACACAATGGAAGGGGGGTGGATGCTTCCGCAATCCACGTGTTATTTATCAGAAAAACCACTAGTTTACGCTCTAAATTTCAAGTATTCATCCATGCCCTCGTCAGATGCAAATCGATAGTTAGGTTGTTAAACACTCTGGTTATATCGAATGTTCTGTTTTTAAATTTCCTTAAAACATGATATGGTGTGTCTGGTTCATTGGTCTACTCATCATTATGGTCTTAAAAAGCAGCAGCAGCAGCAGCTTATAATCCATTTAGACTATAACACCAACAAATTGGAAAAGTTTCGAACTTTCTGTTTGAAAAACTAAATTCAATTTAAGAAATAATCAGTTTTTGAGAGAAAATATAGGATATTCACCTTCCCCAATAATCCCATCGAGGCTGATAAGTTTCCTGTATAGGAGTGTCTGGAAAGGAGCAAGAATAACAATCAGAACCAGTTCCATTTGTTAGATACAGATTAGCATAAGTTACATCCCCAACCAAGATAACAAGATCAGGATTGTTTCTTCTCAAGTGGTCGATTGTTGAAGACGAGTTATATGTTAGACCCAGGTCCCCCACCACTGCTATTCTATTTGGATAACTCTTTGGACCAGAAATAGGCATAGTCTTAAAACTTAAGGATTTGCTCATTGCTGGCATAGAAGGATCCCCGCATCGGTAATAGTATTGCTTATCAGGTTTCAGCTCTGCATGAAAAAGCCAAACTTCAACAAGTTGCTAAATAAAGTATACTTTCAGTATATCCGCAAGGAGAAAAGAAAAAAAAACATACTTTCAAGAAGATTAGTATCTAGGCAGAACTGCAGAACAGATATCATACATGATATTAATTAATTTATTTATTTTCATAACAAGATCTTTGTTGCAAATGAATTCATAAAAAAACAGGATTCAAAATGGTTTGAACAGTACATTTAGTCAAGACCGTAAATAAATTGCTTGAATTATAATCATGATTTTGTCTATGCCCTTACAAGCAATCATTTGAAATTAGGAAAACTTACAATGACATAGTTCTTTAAGTATAAACAGAGTCCAGACCATTTGGATAACAAAAAATTTTAGTCTAGGAGCAGGAATACCAAGTAGATAACCCTAAAATTAATGTATGAGTTTTATCCTTCTGATCATTTGTGTCCTAAGTCCTAATATATCTTCAGAAATTATGCAGTGAGCATTAAGAGAAAAGTTTGATACAATAAAATTACTTGCATATCTAACCAGGGATAAGGAAAGTTTCTGAAAACGTATGCATGTGCATCATACTACTCTCAGACAGGTTATTCCCACCCCCTCTTCTCTTTGTACAGTTACACCAACATTCAGATAATGAAAGGCAGAAAACAATGGTTTCCGTTCGCCAATTTTTTTTAACCTAAGGCATTAACTTTAAACCAAGACACTTGTTTAGGCAATAATACATTGCGAATATATATCTGCTTTCTTTCTTTCTTCTTCTTCTTTAAATTATTCAAGAATAACCTAAAAGCAATAAAATTTAGAAGAAGAAAAAAGTTTATGAACTTCATCATAGCAGACTGGAACATTAGTAGGCATCATACTCAATCTGCATTCATGGGGCATATAGCACCTACTGTAATAAAGGGTGTCATGTGAAATCTTGCAGACGAAAAGAGGAAAAACACAAAAGAAAAGAAATAGAACAAAATATTACACAGGTAACCGGTTGTGACTGTCCATCAACCATGAAGAACTTATATAGCTTCTGGCCTGATATCCAACTCAAATCAAAAAGTTGTATGGCATTGTCTAGACATGAAGAAAGCCAGTCTCTCCCCCCCTCCAGCCCCTCATCCTTTGAGGTGGAGAAAATGACAAAAGTACCTATACAACTTCGCAGCAGGGCAAGAGCTAGCTCAGTAATTGTTTGTGATTATAAGCTAAGAGACATAATACCATAAGTACCCCCTCCTCCGGAAAGATCATCTACTGAGTAGTAAATCCTCTAAAATATTAAATAACATTAAATAAATAATGCTAACGATAATGACTAATATACATGAACGAGCCCCTTAAGCTTTTGAGTTAAGCTGAGTTCCAAACACATACACTAGGGCCTAATGTATGTACATGAGACGCACAGACTTCCCGGTTCACATTAATCTTGTATTCATCATTCATGTCAATGATCTAAATCAGATAGCTATATGTGAGAAAAATACAGCTTATAAATTTGTGGAGAATGATGGAAAAAAATAGCCACACCTACATTTATTAAACAGGAAACACCGCTACTTTAGCTAACTTCACCGTACCTGTAAGCCGGACATGGTGTATAATGCCAGAAGTGTAGTTCTTAAGGCCTTCAAAGGGATAAAGTTGATTGTAAATAAGAGAGTGCCCCTTTGCTTCACGAGTCAATGAAGAACTTGCTTCCCCATAACGAACAACACTTGCTACTGTTTTTGGATCTAATGGCTTTATGTCTTCCCCAATTTGATATTCCCCTGCAGGTAAAACAATTCAAAATTAATCAGAAAGTCCTTGAGCCCATTTTTGCTTTTTTGTTTTTTTTTGTGCGGGGGTCGGGGGATTTTGAATTTCTTTGCTTTAGAACACATAGCAACTAGATAAATAGGCCACTCTGCTTCATGACACACACATTCTTCCATTGTTAGAAGGCAAAAAAAATAAAGTCCCTGAAAATTACTGCTCCCTGCGTCCTAGAAGGAAAGTCCAACTGCAAACATAAGGATGTTATTTGTTCAATAATTACTCTTAAAATAATTAAATTGTTAGTTTAATAGCGGTGGCATGATAACGAAATTATAATTATGAGGGTAAACTTGAGCACTTTTTGTCATTTTATATTAATATCAATAAAAATCATCATTTCATGGAACAAACAATATTGCCAAATGGGACACAAGGGAGTACCATTTTTCATACTTAAGTTTTATATTTCTCTGATTCCAACTCAATATAATTCAAATCAAACAAGTAGAACAGTGAAGAATGATGGCAATGATGCGACACCAAAATAAAGCCATTCCAGTATGAGTTAAGAATCTGTTTTATGAATATTAAATTTCACAAACTTTCTCCAAATCCCCCAAGGAAATCCCTTCAGCCATCACATTAATTTTATTTTCTTGTTTTTGAAAGCAAAGTTAGAAACTTTTGAAGAACAAAATAAAATTTTAGCATTAAATTTACAAATTACAACAAAAATAAATAAAGATTACCTGTAACCCATGAAATCCAAACAGAATCATAATTTGAGGAGAGAGAAACAGAGATTTGTTCAGGCTCAAACCCACTAACAGTCCTTTGCACCCGATGATCAGTTTCTGGCAAATCAATAGCATTTCCACGGAAACTTTCATCAAAGGGGAAAGTCTCAGGCTTAAAGGGTCCTTCAAGGGTTGCTGGAATTTCCCCTCGAACTAGTACCAATCCCACAAAAATCAACAAAAAAAGCTCAATCACAATCTTTGAGCACAAACCCATCTCTATAATTGATTGAAATTTTTAAATATAATCCAAACCCCAATTGCAGAAAATGAAAAATAGCATTGGGTTTAGAAAGAAAGAGAGAGAATTTCTTTTTAAGGAGAAAGATTGGAAGAAAAGCATATACCAAGCATCTATAAGTCATATTTACATAAGGGTGTAAGGTATTTTATGGAGTAATATATTGAAGAAATGCCAGAGGGGTGGCAAAGATTTGTTGATTTTTGGAGAGAGAAATTGAGAATGGTGTGAGGGGGTTGTGTGTTTTAGAACATTGAAAGGTTAATGGCAATTAGCCTGCCAAATGCCAATACAAGAGCATCAAAAGCTGCCTGTCAATAAGGTTTTGTGAGGTGAGCTCAGGATTGCACAAATTCCGCCAATTTTGAAATTAGCCTAAAGATACAAAATTGATTTGAAAATTATTTTTTTTAAAAAATTATGAGTGAAAAGAGAGGGAGAGAAATGAAGTTTATTTTATTTTTTACTTTTTTTTGTTTCAAAGAAAATTTTAATTTAAATAGTATGTTATTATTTTAACACCGTGAGATTACATATGACATATATCAAAAAGGATCAAAAGTAGAATTCTTAAGTAGTAGAATGCCTTAAATAATAGAATTTTATCAAAACGACGTAGTTTTGATAAGATGCGGTGACATTTTTGTAAATACGCGGTGGCATGGTATTTATAAAAATGTCAACGCGTCTTATCAAAACTACGTCGTTTTGATAAATTTCTATTATTTAAGAGAGTTCTACTACTTAAGAGGTCTACTCTTGATCCTGTCTGTGACACATATTTTTAGTATTTTAATATGTCAATTAAGTTTTTAATGTATTTTTTAAAATCTTTTTCAAGTTTGAGAGGAATTTATTTATAATTGTTCTCCTTTTTTATTTTCTTTCCTCAATAAACTCACAAATAAAGGATTTTAGTCGTGATCTTTTGGGTAAGCCTTATTTTGATGAATTTGATTAGTTTCGGACTTGAAATTTAATCCGAAATTTATTTCAGACTCAAGATTTGACTCGGGTTGATTTAGTTTCTTCCCTGAATTTTTTTTCCTTCTTTTTAAAATTCACAAACACAAACAATGCAAGTGTTCTTTTTTTTTTCCTTCTGAAAATGATTCAAATTATAACTTTTTTCTTTGAAGATGAAGCATTAGGAGTGCAACTTTCAAGAGTATTACAATGAATTAAATCATAATGTCTTAAAAAAAATTAAAAAATATTATTAAAAATTTCGATCGAGTTAGCCTCACAAATTTTTAAAATTTTCAATCAAATTTTATACGCCTTCACCTTTTATTATTGGATTTAAAATAACTTCTTATGTGAAAAGAAATGTAATTTCTTGATAATATTTGAATTTTTTTACCATATATAAGATTAAAGTTTTTCAAAGATCAGTTTATTATATTCATTAAACATAGCGATGATATTTAAAAAATCAATTATTAATTTTAGGCAGGTTGAATAATAATATCATCTAAACATTTTGTAACAATATAAAGAGGTTTAGGAATTTTTTAAAGGGTATGACAATTTTCATAATATTCATTGGTAATATCCTGATTTACATGAAAGAAATATTTCATCAAGTCAATCACATAATTAATGTGAAAGAGTATTTATCTTTTAATTTTATTTATTTGTTAATAAATGAATTTGTTTATGCAATAAAGACATTTATTTTTTCATATTTAATTTGCAAGACCCCAATTTTTTTGAATAAAGATAAATTTTCTATAAATATTATTTTTGAATATTATGGAGTAAAATTGATATAATGTTATAGTTGTGGGTAATATTTATAAATTTTGTAAAGTACGCAAGTTGTTATATAATATTCGATTGGTCGGGGAATATTCATTTTAACGGGAAATATTCGTACGACGGCACAATCATTGGTGGACCCCATAACAGAATTATTGTCGGATTGAGAAAACGATAAAAATATTTTATTGAAAATAACAACGGAAGTTTTACCATTAATACTGTTGAACTACTCGGTAGTAAAAGTACAGTAATACGCGTGGTTGCATAGTAGCACACGGTATTAATTATTGATGTTTATGTGATAAGTCACTCAGTTTTGTTTTATTGGTATTATTAATATAATAAAACAGAAATATTTTTTATATAAAACAGAATACTTTTATAAAGTTATTCGTTTTATTAGGCTAATAGTAAAATCTTTTTACATAAAACAGAATACTTTTATAAAGTTATCTGTTTTATTAGACAATAATTAGAATATATTATATTTTATTATGCATAGTATTTGCATAGTGCCTGCATAGTAAAATCTTTTGTAAAGTTATTCGTTTTATTAGATTGTAAATAGAATATATTATATTTTTTTTAAAAGATTTTGCTTTAAATATGGACCGTCAGATTAAAGTAAATCAATCTGGACCGTTCATGAGTTAGTTACTATGCAATCCATTTTTTTATAAATAGAAGCTCATTCCTTCATTATTTTTTACGAATTCACTGAAACTTTAGAGAGATAAACTATAGAGAGAAAGAAGAAAAGTATTCTGCTACTTCACTAGTCATATATTCAGTACTCTTCTTGTTAAGGTAGGAGATATTATTTATTGTACTCGTAAGGGGTATTATTTCTTTTGTATTCATGAAGAGAACTTCTGTTATTCCATTATTTATTATTCTGTTGGAATAACCTGTATACGCGGGCTACCCTATACTTGGTGAAATTCTTCTATTATTCCATTCTTTATTATTTTGTTGGAATATCATGTCTGTGTGTTTTACGCCGGACCTGGTTCTAATATTTATTATTCTGTTGGAATATCTTGTCTGTGCGTTTTACGCCGGACTTGGTTCCATTCTTTATTATTTTGTTGGAACATCCTGTCTGTGCTTTACACATGACCTGGTTCCATTATTTATCATTCTGTTGGAACATCCTATCTGTGCATTTACGCATAACCTAGTTCCGTTATTTATTATTCTGTTGGAATAACCTGTTTGTGCGGTCTATCGCATGCCTGGTGATTTTTTTTGTTATTCCATTCTTTATTATATTCAGTTGGTTAAAGTTTTGACTTCTATACTCCATGAAATTAGTGGAATATCCTTGATATTTGCGCTTCATCCAGTATCTTTTCATGGAAATATTTTTCTGACCATTCTTAAATTTTACTCTACAAAGAAGTATCATGTTGACAATTTGGACGTTATTAGTTCCTGAATAAATTAAATCTTGATCTTGTTTTATTGAATTCTTATATCATTGTCATCATCCTCATGTTTATATTTTTTTTGAAAGTCATCTGTGGCCTGTAGTGCATAGATGGACTTGGTATGATTATAACCAGGGATTATTCGGTGTAATCATGACCGTAATATTACAAATGATGTGGTAAAAGTCCTCATTGACTCGTAGTGCATTGATTGACAGTTGTTGGCATAATCATGACCATTAATAAATACACAAATATTCTTGGCCCGTATTGCATGGATAATTGTGATCGTGATACTAAAGAATATCCTTGGCCGTAGTGCATGGGTGATTCGATGATGTGGATTATTTATTAAGCTGAGTCCCAGCAATAAAAGTGATGAAAAACTTTTTAAATCATAAAGATAGTAGATTTTATTCTCTACTTGACTCTTTTAATGAACCAGATGATAGTACTTGAAATTCCAGAATGGAAGTGGGAGCACATTACCATGGATTTCGTTACTGGTCTTCCCAAGGTTTCTCAAGGCATAGATGCGATTTGGGTCATTGTTGATAGATTGACCAAGTCTGCTTATTTCTTACCGATACGAGAAACTTATACACTTGAACGTCTTGCTCGTATGTACATAAATGAGATTGTAAGCAGAGCCGGTCCTGGGTTTTACAAGGCCCAGGGCGAAAAATTCCAAGTGAGCCCTTTTTATAGGTGACAAACAGGCGGACGGACCGGGCTCGGGCCGGGTCCAAAATGACCCGGGTTTTGACGAGTTAAAATTGTGAGGCCCGTGGCCCGGGTCGGGCCGAGCCGCAGGCTTCTTCTTTTATTTATTTATTTATTTGCAAAATCTTGTTACACCAAAAATAGTAATAATAATAAATATTAAAAATAATAAAATAATTTATAATAAACAATAATTCTAATTACCTACATTAACTACATATCTCAATCAATTAAAATTCTAATAATATTATAAATTATTTTTAAAGTATATAATCAAATTTAATTTTTTAAAATTAATATAATTTATTTAACTTTTAAAAATATCTAGGATTATTACATATCTACAGATACAAGGATTGTTACAAAATAATTCTATTTGGTACGGATTGTAACTTTTTTGAAGGCGTATTCAACACAAGACACATAATTTACACTATATAAATATATAAAATTCACTATATATTAGTACTATTTTGTTTATATAACTATATAAAATTCACTTTAATATCTTTTTGTTAAAGATTAATTACTATCTCGGGAGCAGTTTTGCCCTTGCCCTGGCCATATATTAAGTTCAATTGTCGTATTTTTATTTTAAATGCATATTTATGAAATATCATTAATTATGTAAAATAAATTATACAATTAAATGAAAATTTAAATATGAATAATTTTTTTTATTTTTTATATTTTTAATATACATAAAAAGTCAACTAAATTTTTTATCATATTACGGAGGGAATAATAAATATAATATTAAAACTCATAATCAAAAATCAAAATAGGACTTTTGTGTTTTCTTAAGTTGTTAGCATCTATGATATAGAGATGTGTAATATAAACAACTTTTTAATTAAGTATGCCTTATTTTGTAGTTAAACCGTGAATCAAAGATTTATTCTCGTTAGTTAATACAAAATATTTTAAATTTTACAGTTAAATCGTGAATCAAATATGAACTGAGAGGGTTGAAGGGTTTTTTCTTTTTTTGTGGCTAAAAGTCTATTTTGATTCTCCATATTAATTTATTGATTTATTTTATATTATATTTTATAATTTATTTTTTATACACATACATAATTTTTAAAAAAAATTGGGCCCTTCTCAGCTTTGGACCTTGGGCGGTCGCCTTGGTAGACCTGCCCCTGGGCCGGCTCTGATTATAAGATTGCATGGTATGCCAGTATCCATAGTTTCTGATCGAGACCCAAGATTCACTTCAAGATTTTGGGTTAGTTTGTAAAAAGCTATGGGCACGGATTTATGATTTAGCTCGGCATATCATCCTCAGATGGACTGGCAATCGGAGAAGACGATTCAAACTCTTGAAGATCTATTAAGACTCTGTGTCCTTGACTTCAAGGGAAGTTGGGACAAGTTCTTACGATTGGTGGAGTTTTCCTACAACAACAGCTATCAAGCAAGTATTCGCATGGCTCCATTCGAAGCGTTGTATGGAAGAAAGTTTCATTCTCCAGTATGCTGGGATGAGGTGGGTGAAGCAAAGTTATTGGGACCGAAGTTGGTACGTATGACTACGGAAAAGATTCAAACGATCCGACAATGTATAAAAACCTCACAAGATCGACAAAAGAGTTATGTTGATCTTCATCGAAAAGACGTATAATTCGATATAGGAGATCATGTGTTGTTACGTGTTGCTCCATGGAAAGGAGATATGAGATTTGGAAAGAGAGGAAAGCTCAATCCTCGATTCATCCGCCCATTTTTAATCCTCGATCGAGTAAGAACTATGGCCTATAGACTCGCTTTCCTGCCAAGTATGTCTCGTGTTCATAACGTTTTTCACATATCCATGTTACGTAAATATGTGGAAGATCCGAACCACATTATTGAGTTAGAACCGGACGAAATAGCGGACGATTTGACGTATGAAGAGGTTCCTGTTCAAATCTTGGATAAGAAGGAACATATTCTACGCTCCAAGGTTATACCTCAAGTCAAAGTTTTGTGGAGAAACCACGATGTTGAGGAAATGACCTGGGAGTTAGAATCTGAAATGAAGTCAAGGTATCCTTGCCTCTTCGATATACCAGGTACGTACCCTAATTTCGAGGGCGAAATTTCATAAGAAGGGGAGGTTGTAAGGCCCCAATTTTTTTGAATAAATATGAATTTTCTATAAATATTATTTTTGAATATTATGGAGTGAAATTGATATAATGTTATAGTTGTGAGTAATATTTATAAATTTTACAAAGTACGCAAGTTGTTATATAATATTCGATTGGTCGGGGAATATTCGTTTTAACAGGAAATATTCGTACGACGGCACAATCATTGGTGAACCCCACAACAGAATTATTGTCGGATTGAGAAAATGACAAAAATATTTTATTGAAAATAATGGCGGAAGTTTTACCATTAATACTGTTGAACTACTCGGTAGTAAAAATACAGTAATACGCGTGGTTACATAGTGGCACACGGTATTGATTATTGATGCTTATGTGATAAGTCACTCAGTTTTGCTTTATTGGTATTATTAATGTAATAAAACAGAAAAGCTTTTTATATAAAACAGTTTATAAAGTTATTCGTTTTATTAGGCTAATAGTAAAAAAAATTATATAAAACAGAATACTTTTATAAAGTTATCTGTTTTATTAGAAAATAATTAGAATATATTATATTTTATTATGCATAATATTTGCATAGTACCTGCATAGTGTTTTCATAGTAAAATCTTTTAGAAAGTTATTCATTTTATTAGATTGTAAATAGAATATATTATATTTTATTTAAAAGATTTTGCTTTAAATATGGACTGTCAGATTAAAGTAAATTAATCTGGACCGTTCATGAGTTAGTTACTTTGCAGTACATTTTTCTATAAATAGAAGCTCATTCCTTCATTATTTCTTACGAATTAACTAAAACTCTAGAGAGAAACTATAGAGAGAAAGAAGAAAAGTATTCTGCTACTTCACTAGTCATATATCAAGTACTCTTCTTCTTAAGGTAGGGGGTATTATTTGTTGTACTCGTAAGGGGTATTATTTCTATTGTATTCATGAAGAGAACTTCTGTTATTCCATTATTTATTATTCTGTTGGAATAACCTGTATACGCGGGCTACCCTATACTTGGTGAAATTCTTCTGTTATTTCATTCTTTATTATTCTGTTAGAATATCCTGTCTGCGCGTTTTACGCCGGACCTGGTTCCATTCTTTATTATTCTGTTGGAACATCCTGTATGTGCTTTACGCATGTCCTAGTTCCATTATTTATCATTCTGTTGGAACATCCTATATGTGCGTTTACACATGACCTGGTTCCGTTATTTATTATTCTGTTGGAATAACCTGTCTGTGCAGTCTATCGCATGCCTGGTGGATTTTTTTGTTATTCCATTCTTTATTATACTCAGTTGGTTAAAGTTTTGACTTCTATACTCCATGAAATTAGTGGAATATCCTTGATATTTGCGCTTCATCCAGTATCTTTTCATGGAAATATTCTTCTGAGCATTCTTGAATTTTACTCTACAAAGAAGTATCATGTTGACAATTTGGACGTTATTAGTTCCTGAATAAATTAATTCTTGAACTTGTTTTATTGAATTTTTATATCATTGTCATCATCCTCATGTTTATATTTTTTTTGAAAGTCATCTGTGGCCTGTAGTGCATAGATGGACTTGGTATGATTATGACCAGAGATTATTCGGTGTAATCATGACCGTAATGTTACAAATGATGTGGTAAAAGTCCTCATTGGTTCGTAGTGGATTGATGGACAGCTGTTGGTATGATCGTGACCATTAATGAATACACAAATATTATTGGCCCGTAGTGCATGAATAATTATGGTCGTGATACTAAAGAATATCATTGGCCGTAGTTCATGGATGATTCGATGGTGTGGATTATTTATTAAGCTGAGTCCCAGCGATAAAAGTGATGAAAAACTTTTTAAATCATTATGATAGTAGATTTTATTCTCTACTTGACTCTTTTAATGGATTGTTTATTCTGCTGCAGTTAAACATGATGGTTGTTATATTGTATCAGTTTAACACTGTTTAAGGCTAATGATAATTTATTCTCCATTATCTTAGTCATAATATTTTTTACTGGGCTAGTTGAGCTCACCCTTTCTTTCACTATTCTCTTCAGGAAATGAGAATATAGTTGGGACGAGTCGGGGAACGGAGTGATGGACCAGATGATAGTATTAGTAGTCCTCACTATTCTGTTAAATAGTGTAACAATAAATATAATGAGGACTTATTCTGAGAGTGGATATTGTCTAGAAGACAGTATTTGTATTAAAACTCACAGCTCTCTTGTTGTATATTAAAGATTGTATTTGTATTCTGTACCATGTATTTGGCGACTCAGAATAAGTGATGTATACCTTTTTGTGGGCGTCACATAATTGATTAAAATTAATTAACTAATATGATAAAACCCTTAGTTTGAAGTATCCTAATCAGACAGAAATTCTATATTGCTTGAAACTATAATGTTTCTAATTGTGATTATTAATTTTTGGGATTAGTGAATATGGATAGCTTAGTACAAATTGTTAACGCTAAAATTTGTTCATATGTTCAACGTACCACTAACTTGGACATGAACATATATAAAAAAATCACCAGAAAATGCTTGACAATTTGTATGACGCCCCCAAAATATAGCCCACACAATTCAATTTGGATCTTAAAATACATACCATAACCATACGTTCTCTTAATATAGTGACGTAAATAATACGACAATATTCACATTTAAATTATTACAAGGTCGTATAAGATACGACAACACATATTACAAGTCTTCAACATAATTATTATCACACTATTTTACAACATGGTGAATGCAATAATAGAAACTATCTCGGACCATCACTCCACACCCCGACTAGTTCCCACTACATTGTCATTTCCTGAGAAGAACAATGTAACAAAAAGAAATGGTGAGTTCAAATAGTCCAGTAAAGAATATCATGACTAATATAATGAATTATAGATTATCCTTAGTCTTCAACAGTGAAAAATCTGATAGAATATAATATACAACAAATTTTAGATCAACAACTGCAGCAGAAATAATAATCAATTAAGAGAGTAAATAGATCATAATGTTTCCAATCTTCTCCAATTTAAAAGTTCACCATCAATATTTTATCCATGTAACACCAGTTAATAGTTCCTGATCATAATCATGCAAATCAATAATTCATCTTTGTAATATGGGCCGAAGATATTCAATTATAACACCAATGGTCATGATCATGTCAATCAACAGTTCATATTTGCACTACGGGCCAAAGAAAACTTTTCACCACGTGTCCTTGCCATACATACCAAAGACACTCAATAGCTATACTGTCTTTACACCCATGCCAAAGACATTCCCCAATCATATTATCTTTACACTCAGATCAAAGATATTCACAATAACTTGATTTAATAACAATGAGATAAAGGATGAACAGAAACTTTAAGAATAATAAGATAAAAGAATAAATATTCGAGATTTGCCAACATGAAGACCAAAACGTGGATTCAAATTCAAGAATGATATTCAAGATTCATATTTCAAAGATTACGATTTAAAATCAATACGAAGGTTCATGCAAATAAAAAGTTTAAGTGAAATTATATTAGATGAAGCGTAAACCTCAAAGAAACTTTTAATCATTTCAGGAATTATAGAAACAATACTTACTGATAGACACGTAATTCATACATTTTATTATCACTAATTTTGTCCTTTTAATTATATTAGTTTATTAAATTAATATATTTTATTTTATTTTGTAGGATTTAATATTTATTGCAATAAAGTCAAAATCTTGGTTATCAAGCGATATTTAATACTCTTATTCATATAAGGAATGTCCAATAAGAATCCTACAAGGAGAAGGAAAGAGGTGGAACAATATTAGTGTGCAAGTCAAATCCAACAAGAGAATGGAAAGTATATCTAGAAGATCTTTTTGAGAAGTTGATTGGAAACAAAACTGTCCAAGTTCAATGAATGTAAATTAGGGTCCAAAGTTATTTTCCCTATAAATAGGCTTCTTGTTTTAGAGAGAAGGACATCACTTGTTATTTTATTTTTCTTAGTTTTTCACTAGTGTAGAATGGAGAAGATATTTAGAGTTTGTCTCTCTTATTCCAATCACGTGTGGAACTACTGTCAGGGAGTATTTGTAACTTTATTTTATTTATATAGTAGAAATTCTCTTTTTAATTATTGTTCTTATTTCATGCGAATTGTAGTACTAATATTATTTGTTTTTATTTTTAATTCCATGGCTAGCTAAATTTCTAATACCTAGGATTATGATGAAACAAAGTATTTTATAATAATATTTTATTTCCGTTTCAAAATTAATGCCTAATTATTTTTGCCTTCATATTTTCCTCCACATAAATTGCATATGATTTTTATATTGATTGCGAGGTTTTGATAAGTTATAGTAAATCTGTGAATTTTTCATAACTTATGCGTGCCCATATTAATTATATGAATCATTATTTTTAAAGGGAAGGGAGAATAATTTGGGAATTGATTTAGGAAATAATTAGAAATTATTTATTATGTTAATATTTGGTGGATTCTAATTCCTAGGTATATTTTCTCATTAATAGTTTCCGTTATTAATTAGTAGTTTGAAT
Organism: Panax japonicus; assembly: GCA_020205505.1. Lineage (NCBI taxonomy): Eukaryota > Viridiplantae > Streptophyta > Magnoliopsida > Apiales > Araliaceae > Panax > Panax japonicus. The sequence goes on along the minus strand of CM035104.1, from coordinate 48,878,740 downwards.
AATTTAGTTAATAAATTCTCTCCACCAAATTTATTTTTAATTCGCCTAAAATAGATAGTAAGTAAATATTAAAATTAATCTAGTCTCTGTGGGTTCGATTTATACTTGCCAGTTCTTTAATTTGACACTGTGCACTTGCAGTTACAAATTTTTATCGGGCAAAGGGTCAAAAAAGCCCCTGATGTTTACCGCAATGTCCCACTTGCACCCTAAACTAATTTTTTTTTCCAAAAGTATCCTTAACGTTACATTTTTGGGTCATCCGTGCCCCAGCTGTTAACAAAAGACAAACGTGGTTAAAATGTGATGACATTGCAGGCTTAAATATAAAATATATTCTAAATAAAATAATATATATCATTTAATCAAAACAAAAAATACTAAAATTCAAAATAAAAAAAAAACATAACATATTTACATCATTTATTCAAAATAATAAAATTCAAATTATTTTGTTAACTAATCCAAACAACTAATTAAATAAAATAAGTTATATAACATATTTACATCATTTAATCAAAATACTAAAATTTAAAACATAACATATTTATATCAAATACTAATTTAAAAAATACTAAAATACTAAAAAATCAAATTAAAAAATACTATAAATACTAAAATTCAAATTATTTTGTTAATTAATCAAAACAAAAAAAATTCAAAATACATCATTAAAATACTAAAATCATAATACTAAATACTAATTGTTATAAATTTTTTAAATTACTAAAATCATAATACTAAATAATATTTTTAAACTTTATAAAAATTTGATGATGTAATAATCTATACATAATCTATATATGTTATAAATAATATATATAATTTGATGATGTAATAATATTTAAAAAAATGTATTAAAGAATTCAAATTACATCATAATATTTTTAAATTCTTATGATTTTAAAAATTACTAAAATAATCATAATACTCCAGTTTTGAATTTTAAAAATATTATTTAGTATTATGATTTTAGTAATTTAAGTATTTTGATTAAATGATGCAAATATGTTATACAACTTATTTTATTTAATTAGTTATTTTGATTAATTAACAAAATAATTTAAATTTTATTATTTTGATTAAATGATGTAAATATGTTATGTTTTTTTTATTTTGAATTTTAGTATTTTTTGTTTTGATTGAATGATATATACTGTTTTATTTAGAATATATTTTATATTTAAGCCTGCCACGTCATCATATTTTAACCTCGTTTGTCTTTTGTTAACGGCAGGGGCACGGATGACCATAAAATATAATGTTAAGAGTACTTTTAAAAAAAAATTAGTTTAGGGTGCAAGTGGGACATTGGGATAAACATCAGGGGCTTTTTTGACCCTTTTTCCTATTTTTATCACATCAAGTTTTTGGCGCCGTTGCCGTGGACTAGAATTAATTTTTATTTATTCCTTAATTTTTATTTATTCGAATTAGTTTTAACTCTTTTTTTTAGGATTATTGAAGCGGATCGAAGAAGCAAAAAGATAAAGATTTTATTGTTGCGCTTTCTTCAGTACTTCGTATCTCCATATTTTTTAATTTTTTTTTGAAATAAAAAAAATAGTAGTTTAGTTTTTTTATATATATTTTTTTATTTGTCGCATTCATGCATTCACTCACGTAGAGCACATCCTATTAGGTTTAATTTTTTTAAACTGTGGTGATTACTGAAGGATTGAGGTACGTCAAAATTTCTCCTTCTTTCGTAATTCACATAGTTTTAGGACATTTTATTTGCTTATAGTTTTTTTTTGTGCATTTTCATCTTTAATCTAGCATTAAGGGCACAACCTGTAACAAGATAAGGTGGGGATTTCATCACCCTTCCTTGGACCACAAACAACCCAATTTATATTTTGCATAACCATGACCTAATAAAATAAAGTAGACATTGGCCCCTAGGACTCTCGAGCTCAATTAGGACAAGAAACCACAAGAGGAGTCTGAATTTTAAATTAATCAAACTACTGGTGTCTAGGCAAGTGGTTCAAAAGGTATACGCCTAAAGATTGTGTGGTTATTCAATTAGTCACCGTTTCTACGGAGAGACTCCCATATTCCTTACACTTACCTGGCTAGTGGTGTGATAAATTTCGAATTTGGTGGACCTTGCTGTGTAACTTAAAATAGTTAGGAGCTGTCTAGATTTTATTTAGGTTGACCTTAGAAGTAAATTTATTTTTATGTATTTATTTATTTGTTTTTTTTGTGCTTATCTGATTATTTGTTAATTAGTGTATGCAAAAACTGTGGATTAGGGACGAAACATCTCGATTAGTGAGAAAACTTGATTTTTCGAATTTCACTTTAAAATATATCACTTTAATAAAAATGGAGGGCGCCCAAACTATTTTTTTAAGGGATCGATGTTATCTTTCCCGCTCTCCCCAACCTTCATGTATCAGTCTACCACCGGTAACTCGTAACAATTTTGAACTTAAGCCACATTTTATAAATATGTTACCTAGGTTTACAGGGATAGAAGATGCAAATTTATTTATTCAGAAATTTGAGGAAGTTTGTGCCTTAATAAAAATTCAACAATTGTCTTATGACTTAATTAGGCTAAGATTTATAACATTTGCTTTAAAAGATAATGCTAAAAAATGGTTATATAGCCTACCAAATAATTCCATATCAACCTGGGAGGGATTTGTTGTTACATTTCTAAAAAAATATTTTCCAAATCATAAAACTGCTAAAATTCGGACTGCAATTCATCAATTTTGCCAACTTAAAAAAGAGTCCTTTTGGAAATATTTTGATAGATTTAAAAATTTCTTATCCAGTGCCCACACCACAGAATTAAAAAATGGAGATTGTGTTAAATTGCTTATGAAGGTTTAGACTATCCCACTAAAATAATGTTAGAGTCAATGTGTCAAGGGGATTTTTTGAATAATGATGAGGAAAAGGCTTGGGAGTTTTTAGAAGACTTAGCAGAAAAAACTATGCAATGGGAAACCACCCGAGAGACAGATAAACCTAGTTCATCTAGGGGTGTTCATACAATTGACAGTTCAATTGCTACAGAAGTTAAGTCCGCTGGTGTACTTAAAAGACTTGAAGATTTAGAAAACTAAGGGACAACCACACGTGAACCAAGTCTCAACACCAACACCTTTGTGTCTAAAGTGTAATTCACCAAGCCATGTGATTGAGGAATGTCCTAGAGTTGTGCCCCAATTTAAAGAATATGAACAAGTCAATGCAATGTTTCAATGACCTTAGAATGACCCATTTGCACCCACTTATAATCCTGATTGGAGGAATCATCCTAATTTTGCATAGAACCAAGGACCCTACCCAAATAATTCTTCAAATCAGGTCAATCAATCTCTGAATCAATCTTTTCAACCCTACTAAAAGTTAAATCCTGGTCCGTACCAAAATTCAAATCCAGCACCTCAATATCCACCAGGTTTTTTAATGAAAGTGAGAGGAGATTTAGCACCTTAGAGAAGAGTGTGGAAACTTTAATAAAATCTCAGCAAAGCACTAACCAAGCCATTTCTCGCCTAGAGATCCAAATGAGTCAATTGGCCACTGCAGTTAGTGAAAGAGACAAGGGTAAACTTCCTAGTCAACCCGAGACCAGTTCAAAATTTCCAGTCCCTACTCAAAAACCTTATCATGTTAATTCAGTTGAAAACAACCAAGTCAATCATGTGAATTCTGTAATCTCTTTAGGGTCTGGAAATTATTTTAACAATCATGCTAGAATTGATAATGAAGAAGAGAAAAAATTAAATGTTGAATCTAACGATCCATCTTCAAAGTCAATCCAGCCTGAAAATCCCATAAACTCTGAGTTAGTAGGCCCATCCACTAATCATGTTTCAAAACATGATTCAACCATACCTTATGAGTCAACTGACAAAATCTTCAAACCAAAAGCCCCATTCCCTCAAAGACTTATTTCAAACAAGCAGCCAGCCCAGTTGAACAAAATTCTAGAAGTGTTCAAACAAGTAAAAATTAACATTCCTCTTTTAGATGTCATTCAACAAGTTCCCTCATATGTTAAATGTCTAAAAGATTTGTGCACACATAAAAGAACCACTCATGTTCCTAAGAAAGCTTTTCTAACAGCCTATATTAGTTCTATCTTGTCATGTCAAGTCCCTGTGAAGTATAAGGACCCCGGTTGTCCTACTATTTCATGTATCATAGGTGACACCTTAATTGAAAAGGCTTTACTTGATTTAGGAGCTAGTGTGAACCTATTGCCATTTTTTGTGTACCAAACCTTAGGCTTAGAAGAGTTGAAAAAGACAAGTGTCACACTCCAACTAGCTGACCGTTCCGTTAAAGTGCCAAAAGGAATAGTTGAAGATGTACTCATTAAGGTTTGTGATTTTGTCTTCCCTGTTAATTTTATTGTTCTTGAAACTTAACCCGTTGTCAATCCCAATGGTCAAATTCCGGTCATTTTAGGTAGACCATTTCTAGCAACCTCTAATGCGTTAATTAATTGTAGAAATGGACTAATGAAATTGACATTTGGAAACATGACAATTGAAATAAATATGTTTAATGTGGGAGAGCCACCTAGTGATTTTTTAGACCAACCCATTAAAGTAAACATGATACAAGAGTTGTCAATGACCCAAGAGATAAATGAAAATAGAATCTTGATTGAAAAAGATCCAATTGATTTTTTCTTAAATCACCTTGACCAAAATTGGAATGAATCTGAATATTTAGATAAGGTAAATGAGCTGTTGAGATCCACTACAAATAAGTCAACTAAACTAGAACATGTATTTGAACTAATTCTTCCATCATTTGAACATGTTAATGAAAGTTTTCTTGAGGTAAATTTGAAGCATAACTGTGATGAAAATTCTGACTATTTCAATTTCTAAGACCTCCTGAAAAAAATGAAAAGTTCACAATCACTTATCAATTTGTAACATTCATTTTTAGTCACATAATTTTTAGGATTTATAAAATTTTTACATATGTACATTTGTTTTCTTTCTCACCACATCTTCTTGCAGAACAAATGCCCCACATACAAGGTATAATTCTTTCATATCTTTGTTCTCTTTTCTTCATTTGCATACATTGAGGACAATGCATGATTTAGGTACGGGGGGAGTTTGTTTGTATTAGATTTTGTTTTTCTTTTTACGAAAAAAAAACACAAAAAAATAAAAAAAATAAAAATTTTGTTTGACTTTTTATGAATTGAATTAATTCTAATAAGTATTTGTGGAGCAAAACTCATGAGTGAGATTGAAAGATTTAGAACTCTTGAATTTTTGATAAGATACGAAATCTTAGTTTGAAACACCATCCAGATTAAAATTGATTTCACAAATATTTTTGCACTTCACGTTTGCACTAATTCTTAGTTGTGAAGTATAAACCATGATTCGAGTAATTTCAACAAAGGAAAAAAATGAAAAAAAAAATTGAAAGTAGAAAAAACTTGAAAAAAGGAATAAATAACTGCTTCAATGTCCATTAAACGAAATAACTGGGTATCTAAGCCTCGAAAAGCATCGATATTCATGCTAAAAAGTGTAATGGATAAAAGCAGCTTGACTAGTCTAATTTTATGGCCTTTGTTACTCGAGTTAGTAAATCCTTAGGGGTGTCTCTAGACCTAGTGCCCTAAAGCCATCTGCTTCATTGGTCCAACGCTCGCTCTACATGGGTAACTCTGAAAAGCTTAAGAAAATGAGACATTGCATAAGTCAAGAATCAAGAAAATGGAAAAAAAGAAGGAAAAAAAGTAAAGAAAAAGGAAAAAATGAGCTTGTTTGATTTTCATGATAAAAATCCCTACTAAGAGTTACATCATATAACCTAGACGCATGGCCTCCCATGTACGAAGGTTTCCTTGAGCACTTCCCAAAGATTTTAATTTCTAAAACAGTTTTTTGGCTATACTTTTATGTAAAGTACCATTGTAAGGTTGTGGTCGAGGCACCGTGAGAGTTACATACATTTGTATTAAAACTCACAGTTAACTGTGGTCGTATTCTATACGACAGCTCAACAGTTGTATAAATGAAGTTGTATTTGAATTTTGTACTATGTATCTGGCGACTCAGAATGGGTGATATATACCTAATTTTGGGGGCGTCACAGTTGGTATCAGAGCTTAGGGATATGGTCGCTGGCGGAGATAAGAGTCTAGAACTAGGAGGAGAGAGACGAGTTATATACTTCGCTAGTGTGTGACTTACCTAAGCTGAAATTGTTTTATAAGTTCACAAATTGTGATATGTCAATTAACCTTTGTTTTGAAGTTATATTCTAGAATGATATCTGAAATACAGGAAATGAGCAATGGAAAAATCATGATACAGAGGATATAACCGAGAAGGTACAATCCGAAAAGAAAGCAAGGTATTCTCATCTCTTCGAATATCAGGTACGTACGTAAATTTCGAGGGCAAAATTTCATAAGGAGGGGTGATTGTGAGACCCCGAATTTTATGAAATAAAAATATTTAATTTTTTTTCTACTTTGGTAAATAGCACAGTATTGATTATTGATGCTTATGTGATAAGTCACTCAGTTTTGTTTTATTGGTATTATTAATGTAACAAAACAGAAAAACTTTTTATATAAAACAGAATACTTTTATAAAGTTATTCTATAAATAGAATATATTATATTTTATTATGTATAGTGTTGTTTGCATAGTGCTTGCATAGTGTTTGTATAGTAATATCTTTTTATATAAAACAGAATACTTTTATAAAGTTATTTTATAAATAGAATATATTATATTTTATTATGCATAGTGTTTTGCATAGTAAATTTTTTTTTTATATAAAACAGAATACTTTTATAAAGTTATTCCTTTTATTAGATTATAAATAGAATATATTATATTTTATTTAAAAGATTTTGCTTTAAATATGGACCGTCAGATTAAAGTAAATCAATCTGGACCGTTCATGAGTTAGTTACTATGCAGTCCATTTTTCTATAAATAGAAGCTCATTCTTTCATTATTTCTTACAAATTCACTGAAACTCTAGAGAGAGAAACTATAGAGAGAGTTCTTCTTCTATAATCTTTAGCGTATTTCTTTAGAGTTTAAGAAAGCTTTGAGCGTAGTGCAAGTTTTCTTCAAGTATATTTTTGCCCTACCAGTCGAAATACTTTTCTTTTTAAGGTAGGGGATATAATTGTCGTACTCGTAAATGATATTATTATTATTTATTATTCTGTTGGAATAACCTGTATACGCGGACTACCCTATACTTGGTGAAATTTTTCTGTTATTTCATTCTTTATTATTATGTTGGAATAACTTGTTTATGCGAAGTACCGCATACATGGTGAAATTCTTATAATATTTCGTTCTTTATTATTCTGTCGGAATATCCTGTTTGTGCGTCTACGCCGGACCTGGTTCCATTATTTATTATTTTGTCAAAATATCCTGTCTGTGCGTTTACGCCGGACCTGGTTCCATTATTTATTATTCTGTCGAAATATCTTGTCTGTGCGTTTACGCCGGACCTGGTTCCATTATTTATTATTGTATCGGAATATCCTGTCTGTGCGTTTATGTCGGACCTGGTTCCATTATTTATTATTCTGTCGGAATATCTTGTCTGTGCGTTTACGCCGGACCTGGTTCCATTATTTATTATTCTGTTGGGAATAACATGTCGGTGCAGTCTATCGCACGTATGGTGAATCCTTCTGTTATTCCATTCTTTATTATTCCGTTGGAATAATATGTCTATGTGGATTACCACATGCATGGTGAATGATCCTTCGTATTCATACGAATAGTATTTTCATTAAAAAGGGGTTTCTGCCAGGGGCAGATTCGTAATTTTTCTGACCCTCAATAATTCTGGAAAAAATTGAAATGATAATTTGATGAGTTTTCTAGATTGTGTCCAAAAATGGCGATTTTTGGATGTATAGATTAAGAGTTATGGATTTTATGGGAAAAGACTATTTTAAAAGTAAACCCTTATAACTCCTTGTGGTTAACTCCAAAATTGGTGAACTTTTTATTGGGTGTACATGTATATAACAGGAGTATACCCTGTAAATTTCGGAATTTTTGAACAGAAGTACAATTTATGATAAATATCTAAATATTCGGCAATTTTAGCCATATGAAAAATAGTAAATGAATTTTAAAAATTCCGAGAAAAAAGTCTATGTTCAAGATGGGACTATATTCTGCTATATCCCAGAAAAGAATAATTTTTGGGACTGATTTGGTATTTTTCATGAAAATAGTTTAGCTACGAACATATGAGTTAAATATGTTATGTGGAGTTGAAGAATTGGTAAATAAAATTTTATGGCTTGAAAATCCTACATAAGGTATATGCAGATTTTTGATGAGTAATTTGATTATTGGTGATGAAATCTTATGAGTATGACATTTTTGAATGATTAAATGCATTATTTGGAAAAGTGTAAAATAATTAAATGTAATTGTTTATAAGTTTAAGAAATGATTAAAATATTGTTATAGTATTAACAGTATTAGATTATGATTTTATTAAGTAATTGATAATGTCTGGATAAATTTAAAGTTTTTAATATTTATCCTTGATTTAGTTTGATTAATGCTTATAATATTGTCATCATCCTCATATTTATAATATGTTGAAAGTCATTTGTGGCCTGTAGTGCATATATGGATTTGGTATGATTATGACTAGGGATTATTCGGTATAATCATGACCGTAATATTGTAAATGATGTGGAAAAAGTCTTCATTGGCCCGTAGTGCATTGATGGACAATTTTTGGTATGATTATGGCTATGGATTATCTTCGGCCAAGGGTGCAAAGATGAATTGTTTTATAGCATTATCAGGTTTGTTGATAAAAACACGATTATCTTTGGCCCGTAGTGCATGGATAATTTGTGGTTGTGATAATAATGAAAAAGTCCTCATTGGCCCATAGTGCATTGATGGACAGTTTTTGTTACGATTATGGCTATGGATTCTCTTCGGCCAAGGGTGCAAAGATGAATTATTTTATGGCATGATCAGGACCGTTGATGAAAACACAATTATCTTTGACCCGTAGAGCATGGATAATGCGTGGTCGTGATACTAAAGAATATCATTGGCCTGTAGTGAAGGGATGATTCGATGATGTGGATTATTTATTGAGCTGAGTCTCAGCAATAAAATATTAATTCATGGATGTGATAATAATGAATATCTTTGGCCGTAGTTCAAAGATGATTTAATGATTACGAGCAGGAATTGTGATTTGATATAACCATGATTTTTGGATGTTTCAGGTGAAGACATGTGATGAAAATTATCTTCGTCCTGGGTACGAAGAGGAATTTAGAATCACAATTGTGATTATGAGTTATTCACATGATCGTGGACGGGAATTTTTGATTGATGTTACAGGGATAAAATATTATTGGTGGACCTTTAACATAGAGAAGATAATAGACCTTATGGTCTATTTGACTCTTCTAATGGATTGTTCGTTCCGCTGCAACTATAGTTAAAAATTTTTATTATCTACCATATGTTCTAAATCAATGATTTAATATTGATGGAAGCTATTGATAATTTAATTATCTTTAGGCATAATATTCTTTACTGGGCTAGTTATGCTCACCCTTTCTGCTTCACAATTTCTTTCAGGTAATAAGAGTGTTGCCGTAAGAGTGTTGTCGGGTTGAACGGGAATAACAGGGGAATAGAACAGTGGTATCTATCTGTGGAGGTTCTCCCTAAACAGTATAGAAAAGTGTGTTGTATTCTATACAACATTTAGTAGTTATATTTGGTGAATCAAATAGGGTGAGGTGAACCCAACTTTGGAAGGGTGTTTTGTCACTATCATACAAAATGTCTAATGACATACAACCTCATGTTATCATAAGACAAGGTTGTGCACATTTACTTGTTGAGTATATCTACGGACACTACCTATATGATCTTGGAGTTTCTTTGAAATATAATATTCACTTAGAGACAGTGGAGATAGTTATATGTCAAGAGAAGACTCACCATTGGAAAAAAGATGAGAGTAATCTTCTCATTTTTTTTGGGGTCTATTGGGTCAACCAAGGATAATTCTGTGGTCATATGATATCTATTATAACCTAGACGCATGGCCTCCCATGAACGAAGGTTTCCTTGAGCACTTCCCAAAAATTTTAATTTCTAAAACAGTTTTTGACTATACTTTTATGTAAAGTACCATTGTAAGGTTGTGGTCGAGGCACCATGAGAGTTACATACATTTGTATTAAAACTCACAGTTAACTGTGGTCATATTCTATACGACAGCTCAACAGTTGTATAAATGAAGTTGTATTTGAATTTTATACTATGTATCTGGCGACTCAGAATGGGTGGTGTATACCTAATTTTGGGGGCGTCACATTTGGTGTGAAGTCAAATTCAACAAGAAAAATGAAAGTCTATCTAGAAGATCTTTTTGATAAGTTGATTGCCACTATGAAGTTGAATCCTACATGGAAAGAGAACAAAAGTGTCCAAGTTCAATGAACCTAAATAAGGGTTCAAAGTTATTTTCCCTATAAATAGGTCTCCTGTTTTAGAGAGAAGGAGATCACTTGTTATTTTATTTTTCTTAGTTTTTCACTAGTGTAGGAGGGAGAAGATATTTAGAGTTTGTCTCTCTTATTCCAATCACGTGTGAAACACATTGTCAGGGAGTATTTGTAACTTTCTTTTATTTATATAATAGAAATTCTCTTTTTAATTATTATTTTTATTTCATGCGAATTGTAGTACTAATATTATTTATTTTTGTTTTTAATTCCATGGCTAGCTAAATTTCTAATACCTAGGATTATGATGAAACTAAGTATTTCATAATTATATTTTCTTTTCCTTCCATAATTAATGCCTAATTATTTTCACTTTCATATTTTCCTCCGTATAAATTGCATATGATTTTTATATTAATTGCGAGGTTTTGATAAGTTATAGTTCATCTGTGAATCTTTCATAACTTATGCTTGCCCATATTAATTATATGAATCATTATTTTTAGAGGGAAGAGAGAATAATTTGGGAATTGATTTAGGAAATAAGAAATTATTTATTATGATAATATTTGGTGGATTCTGATTCCTAGGTATCTTTTTCTCATTAATAGTTACCGTTATTAATTAGTAGTTTGAATAATTTAGTTAATAAATTCTCTCAACCATATTTATTTTTAATTCGCCTAAAATAGATAGTAAGAAAATATTAAAATTAATCCAGTCTCTGTGGGTTCAACATGTACTTGCTAGTTCTTTAATTTGACACTGTTCACTTACAGTTACATATTTTTATCACATCAAATTTTTGTCACTATGTTCCCCGACTAGTCCCTGCAACGTTCTTATTTTTTGAAGAGAACAATGAAAGCAAAAGGGTGAACTCAACTAGCCCAGTAAAAAATATTATGACTAAGATAATGCAGAATAATTTATCGTTAGCCATCAACGGTGTTAAACTGATAAATTATAATAAACATCAAGTTTAACTGCAGTGGAACAAGCAATCCATTAGAAGAGTCAAGTAGAGAATAAAATCTACTATCTTCTATGATTTAAAAGGTTTTTCATCACTTTTATTGCTGAGACTCAGCTTAATAAATAATCCACGTCATCAAATCATCCCTGCACTACAGGCCAAGGATATTCTTTAGTATCACGACCACAAATTATTCATGCACTACGGGCTAAAGATAATCATGTTTTCATCAACAGTCCTGATTATGCCATAAAATAATTCATTTTTGCACCCTTGGCCGAAGAGAATCCATAGCCATAATCATACCAAATATTGTCCATCAATGCACTACGGGCCAATGAGGACTTTTTCCACATCATTTGTAATATTACGGTCATGATTATACCAAATAATCCCTGGTCATAATCATACCAAGTCCATCTATGCACTACAGGCCACAGATGACTTTCAACATAATATAAACATGAGGATGATGACAATGATATTAAAATTCAATAAAATAAGTTCAATAATTAATTTATCCAAGAACTAATAACGTCCAAATTGTCAACATGATATTTCTTTGTGGAGTAAAAAATTCAAGAATGCTCAGAAGAATATTTTCACGAAAAGATAAAGAATGAAGCGCAAATATCCAGGATATTCCACTAATTTCAAGGAATATAGAAGCCAAAACTTTAACCAACTGAGTATAATAGAATGTATGAAACTGCAAATAGATTTTCACTCGCCATGCGGTAATCCACGTATACAGATCATTTTCATAATTTAATAAGGAATGAATACAAAGGATCATTCACCATGCATGTGGTAATCCACATAGACAGGCTATTCCAACAGAATAATTAAAAATAGAATAACAGAAGGATCCATGCGTGTGATAGACTACACAGACAGGTTATTCCCAACAGAATAATAAATAATGGAACCTGTTTCGGCATAAAAGCACAGACAAGATATTCTGACAGAATAATAAATAATGGAACCAGGTCCGGCATAAACGCACAAACAGGATATTCCGACAGAATAATAAAGAACGAAATATTAGAAGAATTTTACCATTGTAAGACCCCGAATTTTATGAAATAAAAGTATTCAATTTTTTTTAAAATTATTATTCAGTAAATGGTTAAATTGATAAAAAGAAAATTTAAGGATGTTATATAAATTTTTTTTCCAAAATAAGCAAGTGGTTATAAAATATTCATTGTTGTCGGGGAATATTCGTTTGATCGTGGAATATTCTTGTAGTCGGGGAATATTCGTACGACGGCGCAGCCATTTGTGGGCCCAATAACAAAATAACTGTCGGATGAAGAAAATGACAAATTTGAGTTTTTATAAATAACGGCGTAATCGTTACCGTTAACACTGTTGTAATACCCGGTGGGTAAAATAAAGTAATACGTGTTGTTGCGGAGTAGCACACAGTATTGCTCAGTATTTTTGAATTATTGATTCTTACGTAAGAAGACACTACTCAATAATTGTTACAGTAATTACTGTTCAATATTTTATTGATTCAATAATTGCTACGTTGATATTTTATATTATTGTTGTTTCAGTAATTGTCACTAATAATTCATATTATTTGAATAATATTATTAGATATCATTATTAGCAATATTTAGAAAGTTCTGTCAAGGAGAGGTTTGGTCACCTAATTGTGCGCCGGTAAAGATAAATCCTTATCGGAAAGCCCCCTCTTTCCTGGGAACTGCCTGGTTGTCATTATTATGATTCAGTAATATTATTTGTGAATAATTAATTATTGATTTATATGATAATGAAATATTTATTTGATGTGGATATAAATGATGAATTTATTTATGTGGTTATAAATGAAGGAATTAATATTGAGGTATTTTATCAGTTTTTTGTCGGATTAGAGGTATTAAAAGATCAAATCAGTGTTATTATAGCTTTATTGTGTGAGTTATAATTTTGATCCGACCGTTGGATCATTGTGATTTTTGGATATATTATACATATATAAGTTGAGTATATGTTCACAAATTTTGAACAGTTAAAAATGAATGAATGATTTGTTATGAATTTTCAGAGGTGACTGATTCAGAAATTAGGTTTATAAATGATTTTGGTAGAAAATTCTAAAAATGGGTGGGCCCCACTTTTGGTTGTTGGGGAATATTGCTGATTTTTGGTGGGTGGAATAGTAGCAGGTAAAGCCATCAGGTAGCAGGTCAAGTCTGCTTCGGCATGCTAACATTTTCTTATAAATAGAGGGCTAAGTTAGAATTAAAAATCACACCATAATTCATAAGTTTTCTCTCTTTTTCTCTCTAGATTATCGATTGTATTTTGTAAGTATTTAGATACTTGGTGAGTTATTATTTATCAGTGCAAATTTCCTTCAGCATCATATCCGATATTCAGTCAGAAGTGCTGCTCTTTTGAGGTAAGGGATAGTAAGGAATTTTAAGGGTTGTTATGTTTTTCAGTTTCGTAATTTTTCTGACCTTCAAAAATTCTGGAAAAATTTAAAATGATAATTTGATGAGTTTTCTTGATTGTGTCCAAAATTGGAGATTTTTGGAAGTATAGATTAAGAGTTGTGAATTTTATGAGAAAAGACTATTTAAATAGTAACCGCTTATAACTCCTTGTGGTTAACTCTAAAATTGATAAAATTTTTATTGGGAGTACATCTATATAATATCAGTGGACTTTATAAATTTTGGAATTTTTGGATAAAATTATAATTTATGATAAATGTCTAAATATTCGGCTGTTTTGGCCATATGAAAAATAGTAAATGAATTTTAAAAATTATGGGAAAAATATATGTTCAATATGGTACTATATTCTGCTAAATCACAGAAAAAAAATAATTTTAGGACTGATTTGGTATTTTTCATGAAAATAGACTAGTTATGAGTAAATGAATTAAATATGTTATGTGAACTAAGAAAATTGGAAAATAGGATTTTATGGCTTGAGAATCCTATATGAGGTATATGCAGATTTTTTATGAGGATTTTGGTTATTGATGATAAGATCTTATGAGTTTGGCATTTTATGATGATTAAATGCATTATTTAGTAAAGTGTAATCAATTAAAATAAATTGTTTATAAGTTTAAGAAATTTTATTCTTTCAATATCATTATACCGAAATATTGGTATGGATTTTATTGTGGAATTTCTACCTTTTTCATGTGGAGATTACTATTCATGAGTTACTATTCATGAGTACTATTCACGACAAAATTGGTTTATTTTCTAACCAAATTATCGTTGATTTATGAATCTTACTCTTGAAATTAAATCCATATTTTGATCATATTATTTTTATTATCATATATAACATTTTTATAATCTTAGTGATGAAATTTCTCTTTGATTTGAGTGTAAAGATGGGTAGATTATTGGTATGATCATGACTATGGGTTCCCTTTGGCCAGTAGTGCAAAGTTGAATTGTTGACTGGTATGATCATGACCATTGAATTTATAATTGAATATATTTAGCTTAAGTGCAAAGGTAAAATGATCAACATGGTTATAATTATTGCTTATATAAATTCTGAAATGATTATATATTTCTTTGAGATATTAATATATTTGGCCTGTAGTGCAAATATGAACTGTTGATGAATATATTTGGCCTGTAGTGCAAATATGAACTGTTGAGGAATATCTTTGCAAATATGAACTATTGAGGAATATCTTTGGCCTGTAGTGCAAAGATGAATTGTTGATGAATATATTTGGTCTGTAGTGCAAAGATGACATGTTGTTGAATATCTTTAGCCAGTAATGCAAAGATGAACTGTTGACAAATATCTTTGGCCCGTAATGCTAAGATGAATTTATTAGTATGATTATGAACAGGAACTGTGATTTGGTATAACCATGATCTTTGATGTTTCAGGTAAAGACATGTGATGAAAATTATCTTCGTCCTGAATGCGAAGAGGAATTTAGAATTACAATTATGATTATGAGTTATTCATATAATTGTGAAAGGGAATTGTTGATTAATGTTACAGGGATAAAACATTGTTGGTGGACTTTTAATGTGGAGAAGATAATAGACTTTATGGTCTATTTGACTCTTCTAATGGATTGCTCGTTCCGCTGCAACTATGGTTGAAATTTTTTATCATCTACCATATGTTCTAAATCTCTGATTTATTACTGTTGAAGGCTATTGATAATTTATTTATCTTTAGTCATGATATTCTTTACTGAGCTAATTGTGCTCACTCTTTTGCTTCATAATTCCTTTCAGGTAATAAGAGTGTAGCTGGGTCGAGCAGGGGTAACATGTGAATATAATGGTGGTCATCATTTAATAGTTATATTTGGTGAATCAAATAGGGTGAGGCGAACCCAACGTTGGAAGAGTGTTTTGCCACTATCATACAAGATGTCTAAAGACATACAACCTCGTGTCATCATAAGACAGGGTTGTGCACATCCACTTACTGAGTATATCTACGCGCACTACCTATATGATCTTGGTGTTTGTTTGAAGTATAATTCTCAATTAGAGACAGTGGAGATAATAATATGTCATGAGAAGACTCACCATTGGAAAAAATATGATAGTAATCTTCTCATTTTTCTTTGGGGTCTATTGGGTTAACCAAGGATAATTATGTGGCCATATGATATCTATTATAACCTAGACGCATGGCCTCCCATGTACGAAAGTTTCCTTGAGCACTTCTCAAAGATTTTAATTTCTAAAATAGTTTTTGACTATACCTTTATGTAAGGTGCCATTGTGACGTGCTATCCAAGGTTGGGATGTGAGTCACAGTTGGTATATATTTGTAACAAAACTCACAGCATATGTGTTTTTTTATTTTGCACGACAATTGTTGTAATAAAGTTGTAGTTATTTTCTGTACTATGTATTTGGCGACTCAGAATAGGTTGGATGGATTGGACCTATTTTGGGGACGTTACAACCATGTATGCGGTACTTCGCATAAACAAGTTATTCCAACATAATAATAAGAATTGAATAACATAAGAATTTCACCATGTATGCAGTACTTTGCATAGACAAATTATTCCAACATAATAATAAAGAATGGGATAACAAAAATTCTCTTCATGAATACGAAAGAAATAATACCCCTTACGAGTATAACAAATAATATCTCTTACCTTATAAAGAAGAGTACTCCGACGGGTAGGGCCAGGATATACTTGAAGAAAACTTGCACTACGCTCAAAGCTTTCTTAAACTCTAAAGAAATACGCTCAAGATTATAGAAGAAGAACTCTCTCTATAGTTTCTCTCTCTAGAGTTTTAGTGAAATCGTAAGAAATAATGAAGGAATGAGCTTCTATTTATAGAAGAATGGACTGCATAGTAACTAATTCATGAACGATCCAGATTGATTTATTTTTAATCGGACGGTCCATATTTAAAGCAAAATCTTTTAAATAAAATATAATATATTCTATTTATAATCTAATAAAACGAATAACTTTATAAAAGTATTCTGTTTTATATAAAAAGATTTTACTATGAAAAACACTATGCAGGTACTATACAACACTATGCATAATAAAATATAATATATTCTATTTATAGAATAACATTATAAAAGTATTCTGTTTTATATAAAAAGATTTTACTATGCAAAATACTATAGATAATAGAATATAATATATTCTATTTATAGAATAACTTTATAAAAGTATTCTGTTTTATATAAAAAGGTTTTCTGTTTTACTACATTAATAATACTAATAAAACAAAATTGAGTGACTTATCACGTAAACATCAATAATCAATACTGTGTGCTACTATGCAACCACGCGTATTATTGTACTTTTACTACCAAGTAGTTCACCAGTTTTAACGGTAAAACTTCCGCCGTTATTCTCATAAAAATATTTTTGTTATTTTCTCAATCCGACAATAATTCCGTTGTGGGGACCACCAATGATTGTACCGTCATACGGATATTTCCCAACAAAAAGAATATTCCCCGACCAATCGAATATTATACAACAACTTGCATACTTTTCAAAATTTATAAATACTACCCACAACTATAACACTATCTCAAATCCACACCATAATATTCAAAAAATATTTTGAGAAAATTAAATCTTTATTCATAAAATTTGGGGTCTCACATCTAGTCTATGTGGGTTCGACATGTACTTGTCAGTTCTTCAATTAGACACTGTGCACTTGCAGTACATATTTTTATCACATCACTTACTATAGTATGTTTCGATTTAGGAGTATGAAAGAAAATGATATCCCTTACCTCAATTAACAAGTGATTTGGATGTTGCTTTCTATGAATTTTATCAACCTAAATTTATTTATACTTTAATTTATAACTATCACATATGGTGTACACTAACTCGTATATTATGAATTTATCAAAACTTAACATCTATTAATTATACTAAAATGCAGTACATGATACCATAGCTTGACATCTGTCATTCCCACAATTCAACATGTGTCCTGCTTAATTAATGTTCCTTAAGACCCTTAACAAAACTGCCCAGCTAACATAACAAATGAGGATGAAAACAAACCCTAATTCATTCCCTTAAATTTTAGATTTATAATCCCCCCTAAATCACTACAAATCCAAACTGTTTTGATATTATCTTTTGTAATTTAATTATTATTTAATAAAATCATTTCCTTATGCTATTAATTAATTTTTTTGATTTATGATCTTCTAAATTACTACAAATCTAAACAGTTAATAGCATAATGTCATTCTTTTAATTTTTTATATTTATAATCCCCTAAATCACTAAAAATCTATATAAACTGTTCTGATAATATCAAATGTTTTGATATTATCCTTTGTAATTTAATTATTATTTAATAAAATCACTATTTTATCTCAACATTACCCCCTACAATGTATATTCATTTGTTTTTCTGTGTAAAATTTGATTATTACGCAACAATCTATCATCTTCTTATTACATTTTAATTTATTAATTGTACGTACACATTTATTATTAAAAAATCAAATAATCCCGTCGCAACGCGCGCGTTTGTATCTAGTATAGTATAAATTTGTGTTGTGTACATAATAAACTTCAAAATAATTTTTCAAAATAAAATATTCCAAATGAAGTTTTTGAAAATAACTCTTCTAAAGGAAGAATTAAACACCATGTGATGTGTGTGAGTGTTTGACCAACTTTTATAGAAAATACTTACTTGAACAATACTCGTACTCTTACTGATATTTACAAATACTCAAGCTAGGCTAACACACTTATAGAGAACTTTCACTAAGAATTTTTTAGAGACTGAAAAGAAGTATGAGCAAGGAAGTTATGAATTTTCTTATGTTAAGCATTCCTATTTATAACTAAAATATTCCACATTTTATAAATATATTATTCATCCATTATTATTATCTTTAAATATAATGATTACCCATTTTCATCAATTATCTTTACTTTAAACATAATAATTACCCATTTTCATCCATTATCTTTACTTTATTCACATAAGAGGTTTTGGGATCAAATCCATGGAACAACAAAAATTTTGATGAAATTTGAGTTTAAATACACATCAGCGGTGCCACGTAGGCAGGTCAACGCATATGTAGCGTCTGGGGGCTCAATATCCAAATGTTCGAATAGAAAGGGGCTCAATTTGCGTTGACTAAAAGAAAGGGGCACACTACCCAAAAATACCTAAAGTTCAGTGGTCACATTTGTATTTTACCCATTTCTTGTTTAGGTTAGCTAGAAGATGAAAGTAACCTTTTGTGACGCCCCCAAAACAGGTATACATCACCTATTCTTGAGTCGCCAGATACATGGTATAGAATTCAAATACAACTATCGTGTACAATACGACAAAACATAAACTGTGAGTTTGAATACAAATATTGTCTACTATAGAGTATACAAACTCAAAAAGAGTCCTCATTACAATTATTATCACACTATTTTACAGAATAGTGAGGACTACTAATGCACCATCTAGGACCATCACTCCGTTCCCCGACTCGTCCCAGCTATATTCTCATTTCCTGATGAGAATAGTGAAAAAAAGGGTGAGCTCAACTAGCCCAGTAAGAAATATTATGACTAAGATAATACAGAATAATCCACATCATCGAATCACCCCTGTACTACGGCTAAGGATATTCTTTAGTATCACGACCACAATTATCCATGCACTACGGGCCAAATTATTTGTGTATTCATTAATGGTCATGATCATGCCAACAACTGTCCATCAATGCACTACGGGCCAATGAGAACTTTTACCACATCATTTATAACATTACGGTCATGATTACACCGAATAATCCCTGGTCATAATCATACCAAGTCCATCTATGCACTACAGGCCACAGATGACTTTCAAAAAAAATATAAACATGAGGATGATGACAATGATATAAGAATTCCATAAAACAAGTTCAAGAATTAATTTATACATGAACTAATAATGTCCAAATTGTCAACATGATACTGCTTTGTAGAGTAAAATTCAAGAATGCTCAGAAGAATATTTTAATAAAAAGATACTGGATGAAGCGCAAATATCAAGGATATTCCACTAATTTCATGGAGTATAGAAGTCAAAACTTTAACCAACTGAGTATAACAAGGAATGGAATAAAAAAAGAAATCACTAGGCATGCGATAGACCGCACAGGCAAGTTATTCCAACAGAATAATAAATAACGGAATCAGGTCTGGCGTAAAACGCACAGACAGGATATTCCAACAGAATAATAAAGACGGAATCAGGTCCGGCGTAAAACGCACAGACAGGATATTCTAACAGAATAATAAAGACGGAACCAGGTCCGGCGTAGAACGTACAGACAGGATGTTCCAACAGAATGATAAATAATGGAACCAGGTCCGGCGTAAACGTACAGACAAGATGTTCCAACAGAATGATAAAGAATGAAATAATAGAAGAATTTCACCAAGTATAGGGTAGCCCGCGTATACAGGTTATTCCAATAGAATAATAAAGAATGGAATAACAGAAGTTCTCTTCAAGGATAAGAAATAAATAATACTCCCTACCTTGGAAAAACTGGATACTGGGAATAGTGAGGTAGCAGACTTCTCTTCTTCTTTCTCTCTATAATTTCTCTGTATAATAATTGCTCTAAAGCTTTTGTGAATTGGTGAGAAATAAAGGAAGAATGAGCTTCTATTTATAGGAAAATATAGTTTCGTTAATTGTACTTTTTGGGCTCGAAAAATTACAGTACAATACCTCCAACTTTTCTTTCATTTTTAATTTAGTCCTGCAAGTATTATCAAACTTGCACCACCTCCCCTAATAGTAAATAATGTGAATCAATAGTACACACATGTGAACAAATAGTTATATAAGTATGTGAATTAGTAGCAATTAATTGCTCATTTATCCGATAAATTACCCGATTTATCAATATAACCCTTAGACATCAATTATCATCGGAATAGATGTCGATTTCCACTAACACTAATAATCCCAACACAATAGAACTATCAAAATTCATTTTTAATCAACACAACTTATTCATCATTAATATTATAACTCACAATATTTAACAATCAGGTCGTTCCCAGGAAAGAGGGGGCTTTCCGATAAGGATTTCTCCTTATTGGCGCGCAATTAGGTGACCAAACCTCTCCTTGACAGAACTTTTAGACATTGTCAATATTGCAAATAATAATATGAATAACTTTGTCATCTCAATTATTGATTTAATAATATAAAATATTATGCAATGATACTGTGACAATAATTGAATCAATAATATGAGAGATATGATGCAGTATTTACTGTAGCAATAATTGAGTATAACTGAGTGACTTCTCACGTAAGCATCAATAATCAATATCGTGTGCTACTATGCAACCACGCGTATTACTGTACTTTTAACACCGGGTGTTTCAACAGTTAACGGTAAAACTTTCGCCGTTATTTTCATAAAGTATTTTTGTCATTTTCTCAATCTGACAATAATTCCGTTGTGGGGGTCCACCAATGATTGTGTCGTTGTACGAATATTCCCTGTTAAAACGAATATTCCCCGACCAATCGAATATTATATAACAACATGTGTACTTTGCAAAATTTATAAATATTACCCACAACTATAACATTATATCAAATTCACACCATAATATTCAAAAATATATTTCGAGAAAATTTAATCTTTATTCAAAAAGTTGGGGTCTTACACCTTTCCTCCCTTCTTGGCTCTCAAAACCACCACACTTTTCTTTCTTCTCTCTTTTCTCTCTTCTTTTTTTCTATCTGTTTTCTTCTTTCTCTTCTTTGTTCCTTCTTTTCTAACTTAACGTAAAAATAATCAGACGCAACGTATAAAATAAAAACGCATAAAAACTGACATGTAATAATAACTATGAGTTATATTATTATTTTTTAATTCAAAAGTCATAAGGCCTTGTTTGGCAAAACACTTTTAAAATAAAGACTTTACATTCCTTAAGCCTTGTTTGACAAAACTGAATTAAAACTCTTTTAATTTATTTTAATAACTCATTTATAATATAGTTTATTGTCACACTTTATTTAATTAAATTCTCATATTCAAATTTAATTAAATTAAAACTAATAACAACTTATTAAATCAATTTGCCACATAATCCAATTGCCACAAAATTATAAGTTCCTAATAATTTTATTTAATAAATTAGCGCATTACTTTCATTACTAAAATAAATTAAAACAACATTATAACAATTCATTTAATCCTTATCAACTCTTTAATTTAATTATTAAATTAAATCAGAATATTATCTCATAATAATTAATCACTCTTTTATTTTAATTAACTTCAAAATATCAAATTACTAATTATCAACTTAATCAACATATTACCTTAATTAAGTTAATTCCCACAACTCATGAATTATTTATTTAACAAATAAATAATCAAATTAAACAAATATTTATTTAACAATAAACATAGCAACTAAAATATTTATTTAATTCAATAAATATTTAAAATAAAAAATAAAAAATTTTGGATAGTTACAGTAGATGCCACATAGATTTGTCGTTAATATTTTAACAGAGTAGACAGTTTTTTGAATTTTTATAAAAAAAATTACAGTTCAATAAGTTGACCGTAAAAAAATTCTATTTAGTGATGCATTTGTAAACTGAGGTCGAGTAGAACTGGTAAAAGTGTATTTAACCCTATAACTTTTGGTGTTATGAGTATAATTTTTAGATTGTTTGTTTCTCTTATTTTAAGTAAAAACTTATTTGAAACTTATAATAAGATACCAAAATAAGTTTATGCTTTGAAATTAATTCATAATTTTTATTTGAATAAAGAAAATAAATTTGGTTTGAGGCTTGCATTTGATGAATCATTCAAATTGAACTATGACAAGTAATCGAAGTAAGTTTCTAAATTGTGTCTAAATATTTTTTATTTGAAATTCATTTTTTAGTTTGGATTATGAATATTTATTGCAATTTATAAAAATTATTATGATTAATTAATATTATGATTAGTTCAAATTTTCTTCATTTAACTTGAACAAAAAAATTAATTAAAATTTGTCATTACTGAAAAAAATTCCTGGATCTACCCCGGTGACAACTCAATTTCAAAACTCTGAATTAAAATCGGGTGCCTATAATTAACTAAATTACTTTGAATATGGGTTAAACTTAATTGAGGTGTAAATCTAATATTTTTGTAAATTTAGGTTACGTTTGTAAAAAATTATGTATGAAATAGGGTTATTTAATATTAATTTTAATTATTTTATTAGTTTTTTAAACTCATTCGTTAAACACTCTTAAATAAAATTTTTTATTACTATTTTAATTAGTAACAAATTAATTTTGTTATTTTATCATTTTTTAATATGCCAAAAATATCAATCGTACTTTGATTTGCCAAACAGCCAAAACCCGTAGAACCCAACTTACACACCAGACTTTACGTTCTATCGTCTCCAGGGTAAAAGTGGTTATTAGAAAAAACAAAAAGAAAGAAAAAAATCTCCAGTCTTTTGTAATTTGTAGGATCAATTGGAGTTCTGCTGGATAATCTTCTGAGCAGATCTGTTGGGGGCTTCTGGGGGCACCTTTTTCCGGTTGGTACATTTTATTACATCAAAAACAACAAAGGGAAACATGAATATATTCAGATTAGCAGGGGATATGACCCATCTGGCCAGTGTTCTTGTTTTGCTCCTCAAGATCCATACCATTAAATCTTGTGCTGGTAATTCCAACTCCCATTTACCATCTTTACAAATTTATTTATGTTATTAGGAATCATTTTCTTCTGGGAAGATACCCTTTTACCCTTTTTGAATGTTAGGAATTCGCTTTTTTTTTTTTTGTTGAAAATTTAGCGGATTTATATGAGGTTATTTGATGGGTTAGAAAATGGCTTTTAGTTTAACTTTTTGGGGTTGAAAAAACTTATAATTGGGCATTTTGAAATGTTGAGCTTTGGCTTGAATCTGAAGGGAATATTCTTTCATAAGTAGCTCTGAGTAGGATTGAGAGTCTGTTAATATGGTTTCACAGCCGGTGGCAAGGATTGGTAATCAGGGTATACTTCAAAAGTTAAACTTGTATTGACTTTTAGGAAATGGGAAGAGCAAAGGAACTGGTTAAGTTTTTGCTATATGAAAGTCTTGGTAGTTGGTAGCATATCATATAATGAACCTCAAAAGAGTGAAACTTTTTAGAAGAATTTTGTTGTTGACTGTAAACTGTTAAGATAAAGCAGTATTTAGTGTTGATTCTAGTTTTTTTAGTGTCCGTAGTTTCATTTGAATCAGAAATGTTGATTCTGTTTTAGTTAGTAGTATGATATAGATGCAGTTGGACACCGAGGTGTGGAAGAAATGCCAGAGGCATGAGAATAACCTCAAGGTGGGTTCCAATCTTCATATTTGGGGCCAAAGTCCCCTATCAAAACAGTTATATAAATGCAGTTTTGTGAAGTCAGAAGTTGCTCGAAGTGGGTACCGAATGAATGAGAGTCGGCTAACATGGTTTCACCACTGGTTTTCCTTAAAAATACTCCCGATGCCTATGATAGAGAAGATTTGGTATTTGATTAAGCAAAATTGGAAAAAGATCATTGAAGTGTTTCAAATTGTTAAGATTTCATGTTTGGAGTTTATGATTATATACACATCTATATACTTCAGCATGAGAGAGATATACTTATTTGGAAAAAAATTGTAATATGGATGAATTAGAATATCTGCACCACGTCTTGTAGTATTACTCATTTGCGTAGTCGTTACAGTATCATTCGATTAGTCATGTACATTTGGTGATGTAGTTTGTACAAGTGTATACTTTTTAAGCTTCTGTTTAACATAAATACGATTTTAGTGATTACATATGCTAACAAGCTGTTTCTTGTTACCATAGTATGTTGATCTTTGGTTACTGACTTAAGTTATGTGCAGGTGTTTCACTGAAGACTCAAGAGCTCTATGCTCTTGTTTTTGCTACTCGCTACTTGGATATATTTACGGATTATGTCTCATTTTACAATACTATAATGAAGCTAATCTTCCTGGGGAGCTCTTTCTCAATTGTTTGGTACATAAGACACCACAAGATTGTCCGCAGATCCTATGATAAAGACCAAGACACATTTCGCCACTTATTCCTTGTGCTGCCTTGTATTCTTCTGGCTCTAATTATAAATGAAAGGTTCACCTTCAAAGAGGTAATACTTCCCCTTGTACCGTGTTCACATGGCTCATATATATGTCTAAGTTAAGAAGGCTGTTTCAACTAAGTTAAGCTATCAGTTTTGAGTTGCCTTAACATTTTCATAAGTATTTCTTTGTTGTTTGTGTGCACAGGTAATGTGGACATTTTCCTTATATTTGGAAGCTGTTGCCATACTTCCTCAGCTGGTGTTGTTGCAAAGGACGAGAAATATTGACAACTTAACAGGGCAATATGTGTTTCTCCTTGGGTAATCCACTGAACCTAGACTTTTCTTTTTTGGTAAACAATAGTTATAACATAAGTTGCATAGGTACCTGTACCTTAGTAATATCAGTCATTCTTTCGTGCTAATATATAATTGAACAGACCCAAAATGGTTTTCTGCATTCCTTAAAAGTTTGTATCACTCTCAGAAGAAGGGACAACTAAAATA
This sequence comes from Panax japonicus, assembly GCA_020205505.1. Taxonomy (NCBI): domain Eukaryota; kingdom Viridiplantae; phylum Streptophyta; class Magnoliopsida; order Apiales; family Araliaceae; genus Panax; species Panax japonicus. Next base: position 48,853,130 of record CM035104.1, on the reverse strand, counting down.
TAACGGATGGAGTGCTTCTAGGTTATGGAATGGGTGTTCTTGATTTGCTATCAGCTGATCACCATAAATCTTAGGATATAGTTCAGCTAAATAGGATTAGGATCCCAAAGTAGATACAGATGCTTGGATACTTTACTAGTCTCATATGCAAACTAGCAGCTCACCAATGCACCAGAGGGTTCCTAACATGGTTCAGAGCCGCGAACCTAGGTTTCAGAAGGCGGTTTTTCACTTGGTGTGACTGGTGTCGGTTTCAAGCAGTATGCACAGTTAAGCTAGTTCAATTAGATTAATAGAAAAACACCATCTACTACGCATAATGTTGTCCAAATGATAATACAAACAACTCGTAGATTTTTCTAATGCTATGTCCATATTATTAAGAGAGGAAGAAAAATAATTGTTTTTTGGTGAGATTGTGTAACACCTTATACTATAAGAAATATTTCTCGACATTTATCCAAATTCTATTTTATCTCTTAATTCTACTCATCCTTAAATTATTTCCTTACAATTAACTAACACAAGAAGTTATGGGAAAAAAATAATAATATTTTGCAGTTTTAAAATGCGCACACAGACCACAGTGTGTGTCAAGTAGGACTAGTTGCATGATAATTGATCAATAAATTTCAAGACTCTCCAAAAAGTACATAAATACAATAAAAGAAGCTATTCCCTCCATCCTCAAAATCATGTCCAAAAGTATGCTAATATTTTGTCCTCAAAAGGATGTCTAAAAGTACACAAACCAAATGCAAAATAGAGCATAAATTCTAATTTATCCCAAAGTGCACATATCCCCATACGAAGACTACTCCCTAGTTAATTTTGATATTTGTGTGGGTCCAAGCAATGGGGTGTAATTGGAACAAATGTTATACTCTCTTCCCTTAACCTTAATTTGTGTGTCCATTGTTCCTAATTTGTTATAATTCAATATGCAATTTGAACTGCTAGTGAATACCACTGCAGTCAATCTCTAATGCAATTAGCTATTACAGTTAATACTTCAGTGTTAGAATGTGATACAGTACTTGAATTATCTTTCCGCTTCTCTATGCAGTGCATATCGAGCATTGTATATTTTAAATTGGATCTACCGCTACTTCACTGAACCACACTTTGTTCATTGGATAAGTATGTCTCCTCTCTTTCTCCCCCTCCTCTGTCTTTGAGCTTGTTTATTTTTGCTGTTTCTTATAACAATATGAAATATGTTTGTGTTATTTCAGCTTGGATATCTGGGCTTGTGCAGACATTGCTTTATGCTGATTTCTTCTACTATTATTTTCAGAGGTAATTGATTTAGAATTTCAAATACTCCCTCCATTCCAAAATTAGGAATACATTTCTAAACCGAGGAATTTTAAGGAATAATTTACTTGTCCAAACTTATCCGTAGCATTGGCTAGAAATATTGTAGTGGTGGCATATATAGTAGTCAGTCAATTAAAATAAAAGTAATGGCATGTTATGAATTTCATTTCATTTTATAGTCCAAAAAGAATACAGATAGAAAAAGGAAACATATCTTAAATTTTGGAATAGAGGGAGTGCAACAAAATCATATATGCTGATTCCGTAAAAGAACTCATTGTTTATTGTCATTATTTGCAGCTGGAAGAATAACGTAAAGCTCCAGTTACCAGCTTGAGCTCCACCTGAATCTCCTTGGCTGATGAACATGTTTAAGAAGTATACATGAATATGTATGTGTTTTGAGTAGAAGTGTTTGGCACTAAGATGTTTCTTCCCCTCATCTATTTGGTGCTTTAGTAATTCTTTTCAAACACAATGTATTCTCTTGTTTACTCCTGAAAGTGGGGTTTATACCCCAAATACTAGATAGAACTGAAAGGACGTTCATTATCAACAACCTTGTTTATTACTTTTCAACTAGCTTTGGGAATATATTTTGAAATTATATATATGCAAATGATTGTCATTTATCATAACATGGCTTACTTACAGTCTATACATGAGATGGGAACAATTATTTGGATGCAAAGATTCCTTCAATCTGGGTTTTTTCTTCTTTGATGTTGGTTATCACTGGTGAGGGTGGGATGATGAAGGCAATGAAAGAATAATGGATCTATTTTCTTGAATATTGTTAATATAGAGGAGTTACCCATGTAATATAAGCTTTTTTTAGTTAAACTTTACTTAGAAATTTTGAGTATTTTTGTGCACATTTGTTAGAAGTCAAGGTGTGGTTGAAAGATTAAAAACCCCTGGCTTTATATGGTAGTAAGAACAAGGGTGGTACATATCATCTTAGATGGTCATTGCAGACTTAATGGCCTGTTTGTGTAAATTCCTTAGGAGCCATATTTAAATTCCCTTCCCCTCCAAATTAAAAACTCACAAAAATGAATCTCATATTTAAATAACTTAAACATTAAGTTAAGGACAATAATCTATAAGTTATTTGAATATTTTACCCTTGGACTTCTTGCCAAAACTTCGAAAGTAAGATTGAATGTATTGAACATGACTTCGAAAATAAGATAAGAAAAAAGAAAAAGAAGATTATAAATATACATTGTGCATATAAATATGATGCTTCCATAAACTAAATTCAAATAAAAACTTACCTACAAATCTTCATATTTTCACATACTATTTGCATCCATTTGGATTGTTGCGTGAGGATCAATATATTACTTTGTATTTGAAGTGATCTTCGATAAATATTGGAGCTGTGCAATTGGATTTTAGTTGCCTTGCGGGTCTTCGACTTGCGGTATGTAGCACTTCGGGTCAGATAAGGTGTTATACTTTTCATCTTTGAATTAATTTAATCCTTATTTTTCCTTTTAAATCCCAATTGACAATATTTCCTATTTGAGAATTGTTAAATTCACGACATTTTTTATTAAATTCACAACAAAAGTGTCTTTGTAGATATATAGCGACGGTGAAAACCGTCGCTATAGGATCTATAACGACACTTTTGTTGTGAAAATAACATTTTCTGTTGTGGATTTAACAATTTTTTATTTTTTACTCCCTTTATTCCAAAGACCGACGAGTGAAGAATTGAAAATTGTTAAATCCACACTAGAAAATGTTATTTCCACAACAAAAGTGTCACTATAGATCCTATAGCGACGGTTTTCACCGTCGCTATACATCTACATCGACACTTTTGTTGTGAAAATAACAAAAAATAGTGTGAATTTAACAATTCCCAAAGAATTTTGTCGGTCTCGAGTTTCTATTGCGAATGAGACATCAGCATCGGTAGTAATGTTGGTGTCAAACATCAAGTATTTGATCCTAAAGGGGACATATTCATTCATAAAAATTAAAAAGGACCTTGTGATGTTACTGAAAGGAAAGGATGCAAAGAGCTTGTGCAGCTTGATGTTTGCAACTGCATTAGCTTTGATGAAGGTGATGGCCATGAGAAATTAAAGCTTAAGGCGGGATTTGATTGCATCTTAACAACTCATCTATTAACGTATCTTAACATCTCACATCTTTATATTAAGATGTCATTTGAATAGTTTAAACTCATATTTATATCTTAATTATTTAGAGGATTTTTTAATACAAAGATGTGGATTGTTAAGATGCATTAAGAGCCCAACTAGGGAGGTCGAGGGGGTAATATTAGTATGTTAATATTAGTTAAATTTGATCTTTGTTATAAGATGATATTAATTTATTTGTTTTTTCATGTCTTTTCACCTATAATAAATTAACAATATTACTATAAGATAAAATAATATTAAATAAATTTGATAATTAATTAATTAATATTACAGTCTTTTCACCTTAAGTTTTACGTACAGAATAACATATTTCCACGTAAGACTAGAAGAATATCACACCAAAAATAATTAAAATTCAATTAAATTCTTAAAAAATCAATAAAATAAGCCTGAACTGAACCAATCGAATTGAGAATTATGTCCGATCCAATTTAGCTCGGTTGGTCAAAAGCTGAATTGAACCAGTTGACTAGTTCAGCCCGTAAAGCCGATTAAGTTAACCCAATGAGTCAATTTTTAATTGTTTTTTCATACAAATTTTTTTGTAATATTAAAATTAACTACTTTTAGTACTATTGTAAATCAAATTCATATTTAATTATAAATAATACTCCTTGGTCCGGAAATAAATTTCCTAATTGATTTCGGCAAGTTTATTAATTATATATATACCTAAATTACCCTTTTGAATTACTTATTAGTTAAAGTATTTCTCCACTTTTTTTGAACAATTATTTCTTTCCATGTGAATTAATTTTCTAAATCATTCTTTTTGTTATTCACACATTCTCAATAAGTACTAAAAGTTAGAATGAATAAAAAAGAGAGTCTAGAGAGTCGTTAAATAAAAGAAATGTTATATTTATTATAATAGAGAAAACGGTATAATTGTTCATCAGTTCTCAATGTAAATATTTTATTATTTTTCAATTTCCAACAGAACAACAAAAGTCGAGTAAAAAAAATACGAGGGAATAAGTGAAAAAATAGGATAAAAATAATTATAAATTTAAAAACAGAACATTTATTGTGAAACATCTTAAAAAAAGAAAGTAAGACGTTTAATGCGGGACGAAAAGATTATATGTTTTTATATATTTATGACATTGTAAATTCAATAACTGTTCGGGTTAAACCCATGACCTTTTTTTCGGTTCAATAACCGGTCCAAGTCTGAAAACATTGTAACTAAACCAAACATTGGAATAAAAGTTGCACAAATCCAACACAATACAAACATTGAAATGGAAATTGTTTATTTTTCCAAATCTATGGCCATCACATATTCCTGCATGGACTTGGTGTCCCATCATACACAAATGATGCATTGAGATATTAATCAAAAGTTGAAACAGAGTGGGGTGTAGAAGTATTCATCAGCTATTGCATTGCTCTAAAGTAGAACAGCTCACAATGAGTTTATGCCAAGGTGCTGTATTAAAATTTTAGCACCTGTACAAGAATGAATACAAATAAACCAATTACAAAACTTACAACCCATAATTGAAGCTCATATCAAATATTCTGGATTAAGGATCGTCTTGATAAGCTTCTTCAAATTAGCCAATACATGGCGTGGTCCTAAACTATTTACGCCAATGAAATTCAAAAGCTGCTCTAGATCCTACAACAAAGCAAGAGGGTAAAAACAAAATTAGGACATTTTCTTAAAAACATACATACAAATGGTGGTTAAAATAAAAGAACACAGAATAATTTAATTAAGGCACTAATCCCGTCAATGACTCGCCTAGTGTCAAACTTCAAAGATGATGAAATGATAGAGATTGAACTTTTGAAGATTTTTACCCAATATCGTAACACTCTTTTTATTCAACAAAATATGTTTGACCAAATAAAGATAGAAAAGATGAAGCTACCACTTTAGTTTACTTTTTATGTGAAACCACCACTACCAATCCAAACTGAATGAATATGGGGAAAATCTCATCTTTTACTCCAAACTTGGGACTATTTTTCACAATTATCCAACCTAAACCACTAATTTTATAGTTCGACACTTCCACCCCTCAACCTCCGCCCTTTTCCCTGTACAACACTAAATGTTTGTTAGGTGGAATAAAGTGGCATGATTTTAATAAGAAACAATGACACATTATGCATGATATGCTTTTAATGTCAATTCATTACTTAAACAAATTACTTAAATCTGATAGTTGAATTGATATCTTGACAGATATTTTCTCTAGTTAGGCATGAACCTATTAGATGGACACGAATCATAATATTCTCAAAACCTGTAGCTCCTAGCCTCCTAACACTTGGGAGTTGGAACAACTATTATCCTCTTCCTCAAATGCAACATTACGGATAGGGATCCCCTCCATTATTCCTTTAACCCAATTTCTCCCAATACACATTTAGCGACACAATAAAATATGTCACAAACAATTGTGTCGCTAGAACCGTCGTTAAAAGCAATATTTGTTAGGGATCCGAATCCAATAATTACTTATTCACACACAGATATATAGGGACAGTCATAGAGAGGGATCATTTTCCAGAAAGGGAGAAAGAGGGAAAAGCTAGTAGGGCAACACAGAAAGAAATCAGAAAACACAACTTAAGAGTTACTATCCAACTATCGAATACCCAATTGTAGTGGTACATAAAATATACATCAGTAAAAATAATATTAAATGGCAATAATAACTATTTTAGTAAATTCTTTGACTAGAAGGGGCAATGCCAACTTGCACCCTAACCAAACCTAAGCGAGACTAAAATTCTTTTTCAAAATTTTGCCTAAGCCATTTGTATTCATTATGCAGGTTACCAAATTATAAAAGCATGTCCCAATTTAATACTTCTCAAGCTTTTCCCCAGTTTATTAGCAGCTTGCGGTAATTAACAAACAGTGTTATCACAACCTTTCCAAGAACAAACGTCAACTTACTCCATAACATATAATCATGCTATTTATATATCGTCTTTTAGAATTTCTATAAACTTCTCTCTCTCTCTCTCTCTCTCTCTCTCTTTCTCTTTCTTCAGCTCTGAATATTTTGTTTATAATTTACTTGGCCTCTTTAAAATCCCTCGCTAATCCTACCCCAAAGTATCTGTATTTTCTTATTCTCTTTCTATTTTTCATTTTCCTATTCTTTTTCAGTTTATTTTTTTAACAAATAAAGTTCAAATCTGGCAGAAAATTGAATAAAACTAAACTGATTTTTTTTTGTTGTAAAAAAGAGTCGTTAGACAAAGAAAAGTTACGAAGAGAAGAATGTAAACACTAGGGTTTTATGATGGCTAGTAGAAAGAATTTCATTGAGAGAACGCACGTTAGTAACACAATCTCATGCATTTGTCATTTTCAGTACACATGGAAACAAGTCCCATATCAGCAGAAATATTGAAACTTCAGTCCACTTAGAGATTTCATTTACCAACCCAATTTGAGTAGAAGAAAATTATTGATTTAAAAAACTAGCATTACAAATTCAAAAAGATCAAACAGTTTGAGAAAATGTGAATTTTCAATTTTAATACTGAAAAAAGAAAAAGTCATTTGGCTGTATATATCACTAATGTCATTACCATTAGGGTTCTTGAAATATTTAAAGCAGATTCCTAACTAATAACACCTCCTTGCAGCTTCTTAAGAACTATGAATCCACCAACACAATTAGAACAGAAAGCACACCTTATTCATCAGGAAGACTGCATAAGCTGCTCTTGTGGTGTCCTGCCCTTCTATAAAAAGAGGAAATTCTATAGGCTTCAAAGAAGAAAGTGAGGAATCAATTGATGTCGGCTCTATTGAAGGTGCACAGTCACGTATATATGATAGAGAACCTCCAATACGTAAAGGGTAGCGCAAGGGAACTTCCAAATAGGAAGCAATAAGTGAAACAACCTGTAGGTTAAGCGGTCAACAACGTCAATAAAGAATTTTTTTTTCTCTTTTTGATTGTGTAATCGATTACGTAGTTTTTTCTTCCATGTAAATGATATTAGCTAAGAGGAAAACTAACCAAACTAATAAAGTGCTTTAATCTAAAATTCATGATGAAGCAACAATAAATACAAGTAATCTAGTTTTCTTTTCATACATGATCAAATGGTTTTTTGTTTTAGATAATGAAATAAATTTTTTTGGAGAAAAGAAAGAGGAAGAAGACAAGAGGTCCTTCCTAAAGAAAATATGAAAAATCCATCCCGGCATCAATGGGACACAGCTCGCCACTCCCTCTGTGAATCTGATAAAGATTTTCCTTGAAAAGCTTCTATGGATTTCAAAAATAAAAAATAACAAGAATAATGATAATAACATGCACTTGTGGCTTAAGAAGTAAATGTTAGATGTTTTTTGATGATTAAAGCAAACAAACATCAAAAAGAATTTGGTAGTCATAGTTATATATTAGGATTATTTATATAAATTGATCAAGAAATAACATACTTGTGCGACATATCCCAGGGCTGTTGCAGATCTTTGAACCTCCTCCTTGTCAGTGAAAAAACTCATCTTCGTGAAAGGGAGAAAAGTGAGATGCAGACCTGAAATAGTAAATGATCCTTGGTCTAGAGGTTTTAGTCCAGAAGGATTCTCTAGAGGAAGCAAAGAGATAAGAGAAGAATGATTCTCAGTAACATCTCATAGATAATATCCAAACACAAAGAAAAGTTGTAAAAAGTTAAAATGTTGTTCTAATCAATTTAATCAAATCACCTGAAAATATACATTAATATATAATAATTCAAACTCCTAATTGCTCATCAGTATATACCTCCACTAAGTAAAGCTGTGAAACAATTTGACAATATCATAGTTATCAAGGCGACAAGTCGAGGCGAGTCGACAGCCGTGAGCTTAAGCGCTTAGGCGACAAGGCGCCCGACTAGTCGTCCACAAGTCGATAAGTCGTTAACAATGTAAATTTTATACGAATAAAATTATATATATTTAACATTTATATGAATATTTATATATTGATATTTCTAATGATTTACCAAATTTTATACAAGTATTGTTAAGATAAAGGTATAAACAAGCATATAATCATGATATCATATCATAAAATTAGACAACCATCCTTTATAAGATAAATACATGTTCATTGTGATATTGCCAAAAACAAACATAATTTAGAAATGAAAACAAAGTCATAAAAATACATAAATGGGATAGTTAACTATCTACAATTCTACAAAATACAATTAAACAAACAAACAAGACATTGTAATTTGTAAATTGAAATAACAAAACAAGTAAACAACTAAACATAAATGGGATAGTTACATTAATGCTGTAATAAGCAGGGAAACAATTAAACAATAGAAATACTTTTCTCTTGAAATAATTTTAGGCAGCAGGCTGAAAGAGAGAGAGTAAAGTAAAAATACTTTTCTTACTTTAAAATCAAAGAATAAGAGACAAAAGAAGATGTGAACAACAGTAAATAATACAGCAGCAGTGAACAACAGTAAACAATAAATCAAAGAATAATTACAACCGAGCCAAAGAAGAAGACGTGAACAGCAGAAGAGAAGAAATGAAGAATACATGTTGAAGAAGAAGGAAGTGGAACGAGCAGGAGCAGCAGTCGAACTGTAGAAGAAGGTTTCTCCCTCTCGCCTCTCGTTTCTCTCTCTTTCCTCTCGTCTCGCCTCTTGTTTCTCCCTCTCGAACAGTCGAGGACTCTCGGTTCTCCCTCTCGTTTCTCCCTCTCAAACTGTCGAAGAAGGAAAAGCCGAAAAGGAACTGTCGATGTCGAAGAAGGAAAAAGGAAAGAGCAGATCGATTAGGATTTAGGAGTTTAGGTTTATGAATGGGTTCGGGTCAAACCCGCTTTGGAAAGTCGCCCGCTTTTCCAGTTAGTCGTCCAAGTCGTCTGCTGAGCGTCCAAGTCGTCCAAGTCGACGCCTGAGCGGTCGACTATGTGCTCTGCCACCAAGTCGGTAGGACGACTTGATTTTTTTGGGCGACTCGACGCCTAGTCGTCGCCTAGGCGACGACTAGTCGACGACTTGACATCAATGGACAATATAGTAAACAAATATAGAGCCTAAAAACATAAATTGATGGAAGTAAGTGAAAACATCAATGAAACCTCGTTGGCAAAGAAATTACTGTAAAGATAGCACACGCCTATTAAAAGAATTATAGAGAAAATTATTGACATACTTATTCAGGTACATAAATATGTATAAAAACATAGCCATGTGCATCTGCAGGGAAGAAAGGGAAAAGTGAAATACATCCAGAGAAATAAGGACGCATAAAAAGAAGAAAGAAAGAAAGAGTTCAATTCAAAGCACATGTGAGAACAAACTAATGCCCACCAACCCAACCACTAATACACGCACTAATATATAGCATGATAACGAATAAGCATTCATACACATATAACATGGCAATACCTAATATATCCACAACACTGTATTTTATTCTCCCAAGCTAGGTAAAGTCCAACAACTTGATAGTTTTATAGGTTTTGAATTGTTAGAACATCATAAAATTCATCATTCATGAAAACTTTAACTTTTCTATGTAGATATTGGTAGACGGGGGCCTAAAATCTATTACCCTCAATGTCACAAAATTATGTGCTATTTTTCTTTAAGATAAAAAAAGTTAAGATGGGTGGAAAATTTGTATGCTACCAGATCAAATTCCCCTCATCCTACGCAAATGATGCAGTACACATTGTACTGTGTATATTATAAGTTGTACATTTACGCTGAATGAGGAGAATTTGCACTGGATTATAACCTCCCTAGCTTTAACCAATTATCTGTATCCATTCTATTAGCTATCTTTATTTACAAGCGAGCCAGGGGAGGGATGCAGGGCCCTAGGGAATAGGACCTCTTAAATTTTAGGATTTTTCTCCTTCCATGGAAAATTTTCCTCTGCGCACGTAGATTGATCAGGAAAAACCTATTGCAATTATTTATCTTCTGAATATATAATAACGGGTAAACCAAGAAACGAAGATGATTGAATTTCCAAAAGAGAACCTTCATACGACACCTGTACTCTCCTTAAAATTTCGAGTTCAATTTTACCAATTGAGAATCACACTACCCAAGAGGGGCAAATGTTGTATCACGCAAAGACTCATTTCCTAACAACCCACTAACGTGTAACTAAAACGCACAGTTTAAGAAAAAAAAATTCTCAGCTAAACTAATTACCTACCTTGGAGAGGCACATCTTACTAGGTTCAAATAATTGGTGCTTGAACTTGTGTAAGGTTATCTTGCTAAGATGAGCTTGAGTATTGGAATAGCATCACAGGAATATGTGCTTTGTGTACAACACACAACAAGAGCTCATAAACTTTAAAGGAATCCCTTAATTTTTCTGTTCCTAATCTGTGTTACTCGGACTCGGCAGTTTTAGATGGAGTACCCGTGTCGACACGATCCGACACGGGTGCGGGTGCGGGATTTGTGTCGGATACGGCAGTTTCAATCCGGACACGGCTGAACGAAGGAAGCGGCGGAGACACATGCGCGACAAGAAAGGGAAGAGTTCAAAAATACTGAAAGAGAGGCAAAGAGAGAGAGTAAGAAATTGACTAACCTTCTATTCTTCTTCTTCTCTTCTAATCTTCTGATCTTCTGATCTTCTGGTCTTCTTCTCCTTTTCTTCTCCAATGATCTGACGAACGAGTTCTTCTCCAACGACGAATCTTCTGATCTTCTGGTCTTCTTCTCCTTTTCTTCTCCAATGATCTGACGAACGAGTTCTTCTCCAACGATTGAGATCAGATTGGAATAAATATCTCTGGAAAATTACAGTTAGGTACCCCATAGATTTTATAGTTTTTTAATTTAGTCCCTCAATTTTTTTAAAAGTTCAAAATAGCCCCTAAAAAATTACTTATCAGTCCCTATAGTTTTATTTTCTTTCATTTTAGCCCCTGAAGTTTCAGTAATTTCAGTTCTGCCCCTGCTTCTTTATATTTTTGCACTTTAACCCCTAAAGTTTCATGATAAATGTATGTCTATATGAGTTTGGACATCATAAACATTATTGTTAAAAAATCATAACATACCGTATCCCCGCACCCGTGTCCAAATTCGGATTCATATCCGCGTATCCTCTATTTTTTGACTTCACGTGTCCGACACTTGGATTCGTATCCAAATCCGACACCCGCACCCGAGTCCGAGTAACACAGTTCCTAATTGAAAGCTTGAGGAAGTGGCACCAAATCTTCATGATGAATGAAGATGGCAGATTAACACTTTATAATTGTTTATTTGATATTAAAGTTTTCTTCTACGAATTATGAGCACAAACACAAAAAAATCTACACAGAACATCAGTTCTATACAAGGTTAAACAGATATACAAAAGGTTCCTTACTAGCAAATTACCTGACTTACTACAGGTAAATGATTCAAGTTCTTGCTCAGATGCATGTCCAACCACAACCTTCACGGGATAGAGCAATGAAACTTGTGATACCACATATTGTTGCCTCACTCTCAGTAACTTCTGCAAGTCCTTGAGCTGAGTGTAACCTCTTTCTCCAGCCAGTGACTTATTTGCTTCCTGTAACATTACCATAATCAGATTTTCTAGTCTACAACAGTATATTAAATCCAGTTCACAATCAGTCACTCCCACCCAGAATGCATAACACAAAATGAAATTGAGAAGAACATGAGATGAAAGCACCAGAAGGTGAAATATTAATTTTTTTTTTATAAAAAAACAGATGACAACTCTAGTATTTAACATGAAGAAAATTGTGTCTGATAATATAACAAATGTGTTCTTTTCTTACTTCAAGACATAGAGAACATGTGATTCCACCTTCTTTATAAGAATAATCATTCACTATTTCTGTTTAAAGACAAATCCCACACTAAATGTCTAATTAAAGAAACCAAGACAGCATTAGATCCAACAAAAGCATGTTTACATTAGAATGACTTGCAATAATTTATTTCCTTATTAAATTGCATGTGTATATCTAGTTAATTATGATGATTAACAAAGGATAATGTTGAAAAAAGAAAAACCATGTGTGGTGACAAACTAAAATGTCCTAGCCAGCCACTGCACAGAAATATTGCATATACAGCAATCACTCTGTTTTCCGGTAAGTATACATACATACTTGCACCACTTTAAGATCTGTCACACCATGGAATACTCAATAACATTGCTACTCTTTTTCAGCCAAAACTGTACCTACCAGCTGCTAAACTAAGTGAAGTGATCAGTTAGATTGAGGAATTCAGTAACAATATCACATATGCAATAATGCTTGCAAACTCCACGGACCTAATTAAGCTATAGAGAACGTCAACTCCATTCATCATGCAAACAGCTATTACCAATAGTAGGTAAAGCTAACATGTCATTTTATTATACTTCATGCCATGAACAAAAGCATAAGCTGACATATATATATATATATATATATGTTGACAATACCTGCAAACTCTTACTAGCTACAGAAAGAGCAGTTCCTGCAATCAACAGTGATCTAATTTCGGTACTAAGTTGCTCCTCTTGCTTTTTTACTTTCTCTTTTAAAACCTTTGTATGCATTGACATGTTTACAATCACCAGTTCTCGAGATTCCAATCTTTCGAGCATCTCATCAAGTTTGTGTAATTGACTTAACGACTCTGCTTCTGCCTGCCCAATATGTGGCCGCCCGCTAATCCGCGGGCTAATCAATTAAAGCCCAGGATAACTTAAGTAGGAAGATAAGAGTACAGAACATAAAAGTACTGAAAACAATTTTTTGCTGGTTCCTTTTTCAGAAAATTATAAGTTATCTCTACGAGGAACTGTAGAAAAAGGTAGTACAAGGAGTGCTGAACACAAGTTTCTAATCTTTCACTCAATGTGTAAATAGACCTACATAATCAACTCAAACAGCTCTTATACATCTGTTTGAGAAATTGAAATTCCTTATATAGTATCTCAATAGTAAACAACTGCCAGTAATATAAAAATGTAAAAAATATTCTTTTGAGTAATAGGAATTCTTCTGTGGTGTATACCTCGTGTATAGAATTGCACCCCCTTGGTGCCTTTTCATTTTAATCTCTCTTACTTCACCCACAAAATATAAATCTTCTTTTTTTTTTGCAGAATTCTGGGCCAGGCATTAAAGCCTAAGGCAGAAGAGTTGTTTTTTAACAAGTAAAACTGAGGCTGAAGAAACAAAGTAATTATGTTAGTTGTCCCACTGATTCTGTACTCCATAGGGTAAACTGCAATATTTCGGTCCTTCGTCTAACTTGTTAAACATATTTCTAATAATGTAATTTGATTTCGCTTTCATTTCTGATCCTCAATGTCTTGCAACCTGACAAAAAATAAAGTTCCCGAATCAGAGTATCTGCTCCCTCTCATAAAAATTGTTACAATCAGCAATTTCACACTAGTTAAGGAAGTCCAATGTAAAAATATATGCTGGTACTTAAAGTGGCCCCAAAAAAAAGTATCATCTTTCTTTTTCTTTCATTTATTGAGCAACCAAAGAAAGGTAATAGGTATTTGCTTACAGTCTTTTGTTCTTATAACAGAGAATGTTATCCCAAATCTTTGCTGTCCTTTGGGAACTTTCTGGTTGAATTTAATTATTATTATTTTTTTTTTTTTTTTTGGGGGGGGATAGGTTTATTTACCCTATATTGTCCATCATTCAAACTTAGGAAGGTGGAATCCGTATAGGGTGGTTGGAATTGGGTGGCGTAGATGTCCCTTTTTCTTCCATGCACTTTATTTGCATATAACATTCTGACACATGACTCGCCCCCTTTTGGGGAAGATTGATGAAGTTTCTTCTATATATTAGATACACATATTCAGAACTAAAGTCACATTCTTCCTTCCCCTGGGCGTCTCAGAAATCAAACAGACCACAGAATACAACATTTGGGGTTACATCAGATGTCAAATAAAGAGTGAAAGCATAGCATGCTTGATACTTAAATTTCTTGTTTAGTTTCTGACTTTCCTTCCAATTCATTAGCAACCAAAATCCAATAATGCATGTAACATTAAAGTATAATCAAATTTTGAGTTGCAACCGTTATAACTGGTAAAATTGCATTTCATTCTCATATTGAGTACTAGCATGTAGATATCTGAGTAAACTGAGATACCAACTTAATATATATATATATATATATATATATATATATATAAATGAAAATTACTTCTTCATTTTCACATTACCCTACATTTTATCATCGACCAAATTTACCAATAAATTGAGTGAAATTGAAGTATAATCAGAATTAAAATTTCCTTTTCACACCTAATATCTTTTCTTACACTTTCTTAATAACCAAAAAGAATACTAAAAAAACTATTATAAACATAACACTCAAAATACTAGTAAAAACCCTACCTGTATGTGTGACTGAAGCTTCTCTTGTAACAAAATTTTATTTTGATTAGCTTCTTTAAGGGCAGAAGAGAGACTCAACAAACGTGCTAGCTCTTGCTCCAAATCTTCCCATTGTATCACTCTCACATTCTCTCGATGAATTTCTTCTGTTACAGCTTTCTCTGATGAAAATAACGATGATTCCATAAATAACTAAAGCGTCGCTCGATGAAATTTGTGGAGGATTCAAGAGTAGATCATCGTGAACCCACCTCACCATCGTCTTGAAAAATTGAGGAATTAGGGTTTGATCATGATCCTCATCGTTAGGACATTCAGAATAGAAATATAGATTAGGGTTCGAAAGTGTCAGACTTTGATTTTCACGATATGCTATGAGGAGGAAGAGGAAGAAGAAACAGGGAAGTACAAAAAGTAAGAGGGGTGGTCATTTCAACGTGTTGTTCATGATTAGCTATAAATGGCATTGAATAACCAGATGAATACGTGTGAAATTTGTAGATATTTTGATTTTTAAAAATCATATATATTATAAATATTTATGTCGATTATTTAATTAATTGTGAATAATTTTTACTGATATATTTTTTAAAGAAATATATAATAACTAAGGTTTTTTTTTAATTTTTACCTATCTAGTATATCCATAAATTTCTTAATTATAATTTGGTATAAATTATTCCAATACATAAGATAAGATGACTCTTTAACTAAAATTTTCTCTAATTTTTTTATTGGATGATGAATAGGTATGTGGCTTAATTGAAATATTTTGTGTAAGAAATTTAAATTTTTGGTTTTAAAAAAGTCACAAATAATATATCCCTATAACGCAAGTTAAATAAATTTATTTAATTTTGTTTGTCATAAATAATTATTAAAATATTCAATATCATGTTATTTGATATGTATTTGAGGCCCTAACAATTTATACTATTATGGAGTTGGACACTTTCTTATGGCAACAACTTATAAGTTATTTTAAGAATGTTCGGAATTAATTTGATTTATACATGATAAATTAAGTTAACAAAAGTTATTAAGGATTTCGGTTTATAATGACTTATAAGTTAAAATAAATATAAAAATTATTTAAAAAGACATTAATAAAAAGACTGACAAAATAGAAGAGGAGAAAAAATAGACATTACATCTGGTCAAATTAACTTATTTTAAAAATGATCTATAGACTATAGGTCATTTTTAAATAAGTTACAAATAATTACTCTCTCCGTCCCAAATTAACTATCAGTTTTGACTTTTTTAAGTCAAATTGACTATTTTTAGAATTAATAATTAAACATATATAATTATATTTCTAAAATTATAAAAATTAGGATTAGTAATAAATTGTATATACTTTCTTTTGGTTATAATCTCTTCACCTATATTTTAGCAAAAATAGTAAAAAAATTAGTTTTAAAAATGGTCAATTTGACTTTAAAAAATCAAAATTGAACAATTAATTTGGGACGGAGGGAGTACTTGTTTTTTAAATTTAAAACTTAATTTATAAGTTAAAAATAAATAATTATCAAATATTTTAATAATGAAAAATAATTTATAAATTAATTTGACCAATTTATAAATTGTTCTAAACATGATCTTAAATTTTGGCTGCAAATTATAGAATCTATGTTGGATTTTAAATGTTTAATTTGAATTAAAATTTTAATTTTTAATATTTGTAAATAAAGTTTTAATCGAATAAGAAGTATTTTATTGTTACGAATATACACTAATTCACCTAACATCATCATACACAGTACACATAATAGAAAGAGAAGAGAAAAGAGAGATCAATCAATTCAATGGCGGGCTTATCACTCCAGTGCGGGGACTGCGGAGCCCTGTTGAAATCTGTAGAAGAAGCACAAGAACATGCGGAGCTCACTTCTCACGCTAATTTCGCCGAATCCACCGAACCCGTCCTTAATCTCGTCTGTTCCTCTTGCGGCAAACCTTGCCGATCCAAAACCGTAATAAACCCCCCAATCTCTCTCTGTTCATCTATACATCATGAATTATTTGTGGGTTTTTGAATTTGTATATATATATATATATTCATGTAAATTTGTATGATTTTGTGTAGGAGAGTGATTTGCACACAAAGAGGACTGGGCACACTGACTTTGTAGACAAGACCGCCGAGGCCGCAAAGCCCATATCTTTAGAAGCTCCGAAGAATTCCGATGTGGATTTGGTGGATGCTGCTGATACCTCTACCGGTAGTAACCCCTTTCAAAATTTAAGATCTAATTTGCTTCTATTTTAATAGATGATCAAGTTGATTTTTTTATAATTAGGAATATACAAGCGAGTGTTTTACTTTCTCAGGAGGATAAACTATTCCTTAATTTTAACCTTTTTTTAGCAATTTGATGTTGTATTTTGGAATGTGATCATAATGAAAGACATGTTTCAGTGAAATTTCAAATTTATAAATCTACATTTCTTGTCTTTCTTTTAATTTATAAATCAATATTTTTTTGTCCCTCTTGATGGATGGTTCTGATAAATCGATTGATTAGAATTTAGGTTTTTTCAACTCTTTAATGATGGAAGCCAAAAAATTGACTGCATTATGATAGAAGAATAGTTTAACAAACAAAATTGTATCGAAAATTTAATATTATTCTATGGATTGTCGCTGAAAATTGCATTGAAGAAAATTGTTAGAAGTTTTTGTGCGAGTGTTATGCTATTTTGACATTTTCAGAGTCAATGTAGTGTCGTTGTGCTGAGTACACATCTCATTCTTTACTAGCTTTTTGCATGTTTTGTTGGCATTCGGTAGCATTATGATCACTAGTGATCATGCCACTCTTTCTAACTAGGGTTTTATTTATGTCAGCTAAACACTGCATATAAACTAATATTATTGTTTTAGTGTGTTGTACTGATATTGGAGTTGCTGGATTTTAAGGCAATAACTTCTCATTTTTTGTTTATTGTGTACTTACCTGATTTGTCATTCTTAGAAATGGTTGTTCCGGAAGTTAACCAGGAGCTGCTTGAGAATCTTGAGTCGATGGGTTTCTCAAAAGAGAGGGCAACCCGGGCACTTCATTACTCTGGTGAGTGCATAGATAATTACAAACCTGGTGTTTTATTAGCAGAGTGCTTGAGTTGACTCTTTTTTGACTTGATGTAAGAGTTGCTATTATATTTTAATTATTTTTAGAAAATATAACTTTTAATTACAATATGAGAGAAAACAAAATAAAAAGAGGATAACTCTTCCAATACAGAAAAAGTAGAAAAGTCACTTGATTGTCAGAACATATATCTGTATATATTGTCACAGACAGATGTGCATATATATATATATATATATATATATATATATATATATATTTGTGTGTATATGTATTTTCTGCTGTGTGATCCAAATAGCAATCCATTTGGACGCTAGTTGGTGAGTTGTGCTAACAAACTTCTGTCTACGATCTTGTACAAGATGTTGATTGGTATCTTAGGAGAGACTTTCTTTTGATCAAAGTGCGATAGAGTAGGTGACATATTCTGGATGTTGCACTTGTATTATATGTGGTTGTGGAGGATGTTAGATGCAGGGAGGGGCGGTAATGGTGTTCAAGTTGGGTTAGTGGAAAGGCCTATTGTTTGGTTAATATGTTGCTTTTTGCGCAAAGTTGTGGGTAAGAGTAAGTTTGGGAGTCAAAGAAGTTTAAGAGAAGTTGTGGCCTATGCCATTATGGCTTTTTGGGAGCCTAAAACTTGGTTCAGTGTTTATAGAGACTTTATATCTACTTTCTCTTCTTTTTTTTCACTACATTACTTTGTATCTACCTTCAATTATACTATTTTAGATTGACAATTGCATTTCCCGTGTTTAAGGTATATGTTTCAATTAAACCCATATAGGGCAATGATATTTATATGTCGACAATGAAATTGAATTGTGACCAACGTGGAACTCTAAGCAATAAGATAGAATAAATTAGGGCGTGATCATTCTTAATTTTTACCTATCCCATGTATGCATACATTGGTATCTACTGTCGACATAAATTTGTCGACATATGTATCAAGAATCAATTCATGTCCTTGTTTGAGTTTGGACTCTTGTTAGCTTGTTTGAGGGTTTTGAAAGGTAGGTAAGACTTTCTGTGGTGTATGGCTAATGCTGAAAGTTTGCTATTTGGAGCTTCAGAAAAATCCTCTTATTGCGAAATGTTTTTTTTAAAAGAGCATAATGCTTTACTTTTCAAGGATTAATTTGTCGATGAGATAGGTCTGTATGTTTAATGTTCCTTTGTTCCTTGGCAAGCAGAATTTCAGAGAGAAGATTCTTTAAGAATGAATTTGGTAGTCACTTCTATGGAGTTTTTTATTTTTATTTTATATCCAAGCTGTGCAATATTTTTCTATAAACTCTTCTTTTGTTATCTGTAAATGAAAATGATTTCTTACACTGGTGAAGTTATATGAGGTTATACCTATCTAGTTTCCTGTTTCATTGTTTCAAATTCTTAGATCTTTCTTTTGTTAATCGGTATTTTCTTCTTTTATTGAGTTAAACCTATTTTTTCATACTGTATGCATGACAGCATACTTATGATGTGGTGTT
The DNA here is from genome assembly GCA_020205505.1 of Panax japonicus. Lineage (NCBI taxonomy): Eukaryota > Viridiplantae > Streptophyta > Magnoliopsida > Apiales > Araliaceae > Panax > Panax japonicus. The sequence continues at coordinate 48,833,676 of CM035104.1, read as the reverse complement.
TAATGTTCTTTTGTGCAATACTTCTGTATGTTTAATGTTCCTTTGTTCCTTGGCAAGCAGAATTTCAGAGAGAAGATTCTTTAAGAATGAATTTGGTAGTCACTTCTATGGAGTTTTTTATTTTTATTTTATATCCAAGCTATGCAATATTTTTCTATAAACTCTTCTTTTGTTATCTGTAAATGAAAATGATTTCTTACACTGGTGAAGTTATATGAGGTTAAACCTATCTAGTTTCCTGTTTCATTGTTTCAAATTCTTAGATCTTTCTTTTGTTAATCGGTATTTTCTTCTTTTATTGAGTTAAACCTATTTTTTCATACTGTATGCATGACAGCATACTTATGATGTGGTGTTTATCTGTGTAATTTCTATTTGTCTAGTTAAACCTTACTTGTGACATTGTATTAGCATTGTACATTTCTGTTGTAAATATTCACAATATTTTTCAGGTAACAGTAGCCTTGATGCAGCCGCTAATTGGATAGTCGAACACGAGAATGACTCGGACATAGATCAGATGCCATTGGTATGATACTCTTGATATCAATATGTGCAACTCTATTTATCTATATCTTCTTGTTCTCATCATCTCTCTTTGTGTTGTGGTGTATGTTATGGATCAGAAAGATACTTATAAGATACGTAGCTAGCATTTTCTTGACTGGCTTAATATTGCTACTTCTTTGCAGTACCAATCTTCCTTTATCTGTTCAATGACTAGCCAAAATTTGGTTTTTATTAGAATTGTTGTGATAAAAAGCTGGGAGCAAATAAGGCTATTATCCATGCAATTGTTTTAACTCTGACATAGTAGCCTATATATAGACATGAATATGATTGTATTGTTCGACTCTTGTGCATTTTTTATGCAGTGTTTGTTAAATTGCTCATCCCATTTCGAAGGTTCAACCCATGCTATCATGTGAGAACTTCATAGTTCATTTGACTTTTTTTCATGAAAGTCTCATTTGTAATGGTATAAGCACATTGCATTTCACTGCTCTTTGTTGTCTGGGGGTGTGGTCATTTCACTACTCATATTGACTGAAACAAATATTTATTTTTCATAATTTAACCTACTCTTCTGTGTATGTCTGCCTAGGTACCTATTAACTCAAAAGCTGAGGCTTCTAAGCCTTCTCTGACTCCTGAAGAAATGAAAATCAAAATGCAAGAACTGAAGTAAGTCAGCTTTGTATTTATCATCAAGTCAAAAGAAGCACTGATTACTAGTAAGTCTAGTACCATAACTGTTGCTATGATTATTATAACTATCAGGAGTGAGCATGGTTCAAAGTTGCGGTAGCGGTCTATGTTTCGGAAGGCCATTTGTTTACTCGGTATCAATATCGGGCAATACACACCGTTAGCTAGTCAGGAGCTTCAAAAAAAGTAAAAAAAATAGTGGAAATTCTAAATAATAAAAACAACAAGATAAATCAATTAAGTTAAAAAAAACTATCTGTTGCACACAACATTGTCCAAGTTACAAAACAGACGTCTCATATATATGTTTAATCAATTTTACGTTTGGATAAAGTTGATATTGATGTTGTCTTAACTCAAATGGTTGAACACGCATGTTTTGCATAATTTAAGTACAATGTAATTTAAGTAAGTGCATTTTAAGTGTAATTTTTTTCAAGTTGTACTTAACTAGGGACTATATAAGTACAATTTAATAATAATTTTTGAAGTATAATTTTGCTTAACTAATTTTATATGTTAAGTACATTTTTTAAATTTATACATAACTAGGTGCTATACAAGTACATTTTAAGTACAATTTAACTTTACTAAGTATATATGAAGTACAATATATTTTTTTATTTTTTAATGTCTATTTAACTAGGTAATACATAGGTATAGTTTATAAAAAAAGTTTGTTCTCTTTTGTTGTCTCCTTTTATAACTTTTAGCATTTTTCGATTTTTTGTGTGGCTTTTTTCCCTGTACTCCGTGATTTTTTCTTTATTTGATCCAAAACCGCTACATTACGCCGGGATTTCTTCTTTATCTGGTCTGTAACCGCCACGCCACGCCAAGATTTTTCCTTTATTTGGTCCGAAACCGTTACGTTACGCCGAGTTGCCGAAATTTCTCTAAATTATCCTTGACATGAATAATTCCTAATTTTGCGAAATATTTCAAGGTTGCGTTGCGGTTTGGCACCGACCGATAATGCCGATATTTCGGCGTGACCGATACTTTGAACCGTGGGAGTGAGGGAGTGGGTGTCGCTGTTGCGAGAGTAGATTGAGACAGGAACTGATTTATGTTTGTTTTCTGACTTTAAACTCAAAAGAATTTGTAGTATATTTATTTACTTATTTTTGTAAGTATATTAGTGCACTGACACTCTTCAAGAAAATTAGGGTAATGAGCGCTGATGCTGCGTAACTTTTCTTTTTTTATCTTTTCTTCTCTTCCTGAAAAAAGTATTGATGCAGGCTCGTTGACTAAGAAAATTAAGATTATATGCGAATTCTATCAGGAATTATGTGATTAGGGTAAAACTGAGCTATCACCAACCAAATGCTGGCAGATTGGGCTGGTCTGGTTTATGAACAGCAATTATCCCAGCCATGCCCAATCCCATTTTTGTCCGGGACTCGGGCCATGATCATGGATCAGGACTCTGATATCAATTTCTTGGGGAGCCTGGAGAGTTCATAACGAATACCCTAATACGCCTGTTGAACCCAATTTTATTCAAAAGCTTAATCTAATAGACCTTGAGCTCAACCTTATATGTTAATCCTTCAACTTATGTCAAATGCCAACTTAAAAGCTGAACTCCCTCATTCCAAATTATCAATAGAACTGAAAAGAAAATATGATATGACTTATAATCTAAGGAAATACAAGAATGGGAATAATAGTTTCGGGTTCTATTGCCTGTACCATAATGTTTATATTGTTGATGACATACATAGTCAGAAGGGTGATTGATTGAACCTCTTACATAATACATTTCCATTAGGTGTTTATGATGTCATTTTAGAAATCCACATAATAGGGTCATTTCACAGAAATAACATACTAGTGTTTAAGTAATCTTGTGAATTTGTGGACCCTTTTTGAGTTCACATTGCTATTGCCTCATGGTTCGTCTTATAAGTTTAATTTACTAACTTGGTCATCGAACATTCTGTGGCTTTCCTTGTGAAGTGAATGTAAAAAGTTCATGCGAGTTATATATATTATAGAAGCGGGGTTACAGTTATTCAAGCAAGCACTACGATATTGTTAATGAATACCATAAGTACTGTTACTTTCTCGTAGTAATGAATGAACTAATGCAGTACTATTTACCAACCGAACTGATTGGAAAGAGTTGATTAGCATAGAAAAGAATCATTAGAAAAAGAAGAAAAAAATGAGTATCAAAAAAGCAAATCGAAAAGAATGAAAAAGCTCTCTTGTTACTAATTTCAAATGGATATGATTATACATTGTTTCCAAGAGCTTTAGTGCTTCTACTAAAGTACTCTGATAATTTCTAAGATTTTTTAAAATTATTTTGATTCTTGGCAAGAAGTTTCATTCATGACAAAAAAATTGAGCTGAAGTTATACCAACTCTGCTAATATATCTCATATATACTGATTCTGTTTCTCATATTTTTACCTTTTTATTGTTTTAAGGGAGAAAGCTCGCAAAAAGAAGGAAGAGGAGGATAAAAAAATGGAAAGAGAGAGAGAGAAGGTATTTCTTGATTTACTTTATTCACTTCCTTTTATTTAGTAAGTACTTTTTGTTTTCCTAGTAATATTTCCAGTTATGAAAAGATGTCGTCATACTAATTAGATTGCAATTTATAATTGAAATTGGACTATTGGAGTGAAATTCAGTTTCATATTCTGGTACTTTTGTTGTCTACTGGTATTGACAGGTTTCTTAATTGTAATAGAGGTAAGATATCCATTGTTTTTAAAGTTTCTTGTCTGAAGTTATTTACTAAGTCTTGAGTTGTTTGTCTAACTCCGTCATTGCATGTGCATCTTTAATTGAATAAAATCATGTTATTCGGAACTTGTAAGCTTTTTTGTGCATCACAACCTAATACCTCTTAGCAGTGTAAGGGGCATTTTAATCAAGGATGGCTATTAAGGCCATATCTTACTGGTTTAAAAATAGTTCAATCAAATGTAGGGGAGACCAACTTAATATTTTTTATGCATGCTCCGAAAACTATCCCTGGCTATGCATTACTGCTCCGAAAACTATCCCTGGACTATCCCATAAATTCTATTAACGTAGGTTTATTTATATATTTCAGGAGAGAATTCGAGTGGGTAAGGAACTCCTTGAAGCGAAGAGAATAGAGGAAGATAATGAAAGAAAACGGTTTGTCTTTGTCTCTTAGTGCATTTTTTTTTCTTTTGGGTGTTGTGTAGAATTATATGTGCTTACTATTTCCGAAATTGTGTTTTATGCTCTTACAGTATAATGGCCTTGCGAAAAGCAGAGAAAGAAGAGGAGAGAAGAGCCAGAGAAAAAATTCAACAGAAATTGGAAGAGGACAAGGTTATGATGATTTCCACCATTGTGTTATATTTCAATATCCAGCTTCTTGCTGAAGCACTTCAATATTAGTATTCTGTATTCATTTGTGCTTTTTCTCCCTGTTGGTTAGAGGTTAAGTGGTTTCTTTTGAATCATTTGACCTGTTGAGGTGCTGATAACTGATAACCATCTCATGGTGACCATTGTTCGTTTTCTTTCTTCCTCTGGTTATGTTTTCCAAAAAAAATTGCCGCACATTTGTCTAGAATCTGTGCAGCAATGATTAAGAATCTTGTTCAGTTCACCTCCATGTGTACAGTGATGCATATTCTTTGTGTTTTTTTTCTTTCTATTTATGTTATTTCTGTGTCCAATGTTATGACTATAATTTTTCATAAAAATGGGTAATGTTTGTATTGTACTTTTTCAAAATTAGCTGCTACATAAATTAAGTGTAAGAACGAAGTTGCTAGGTTTTTTTCCTTCTTTTTTTTGGAATTTGTTCTGGCATGTTTTAGCTTGGAATTTTCAATACATAATGAGATAAACCTATTGATCTGTTATGGCCTCTTTAGTTGGAAAATCCACATGGATCTTCTCCAAAAAGACATCACCTGCTTTTGATTCCGGAGAGTTTTTGGGAGTGGTAGGCTTAATTATTCAAACTATTTGCAAATTTACATCGCTGTTTCATACTTCTTTGAAGAGCTTTTAAACATTTAAGGACCACCACACAAAAGCTTCAAACCTAATTAATTACTTGCAACTATAAACAGTTCAACTTTGACAATGGTTTAAATATTATGATCTCCACCCCAATACAAGAAAACTTCACTTTCTGAGACTCCTCATGGTAGGAGTCCCTTTTCAAAAGTTAAGCGACCAGATTCTTATCATGTTTCACCTTCAACTTCCAACTTCCAACTTCTAAATTATCATCTAATCATACCATTCATGATACAGGCCGAAAGAAGACGCAAGCTTGGATTGCCACCAGAAGAACCTAAGTCTGAAAAGCCAGCTGCACCTGTAGAGGAAAAGAAGGTAGTCTATCTGTTAGTTTTATATCATCATACCCTAGGGGTTTGGGTATCAAGTGGGATTAACCCTTAGTTTTATATGATTAAAGGTTATATATTGTTTTGTTATCATTTTTTAGCCTTAGTCAAGTTGGTGCTGACTAAGAAACAATTTTATATTTTTATTGCAGAGCATGTTGCCCATCAGGCCTGCGACAAAGGCAGAACAAATGAGAGAGTGCTTACGATCTCTCAAGCAGACCCATAAGGTAAGTGATGATTACTTTACATTCTCAGGTGTTGATTACTTTTGATTCTTTATCACGAAGGTCGCTGATTAGTAAATTGTTCTTAGTTCAAATGAAACACTTTCTCATTCTTCTTCTTCTAGGCCTGGTTGTTAGTTCCAATGAATCACATTTTAATTTGTCTACCAAGTACTACCTGGTTTAGAAGGTGCCACCTTGTTAGCATTATTTATCCACGAGACATTTGTTTTATATATTTGAGCCATGGATAAGCTAGCCGCCTAGCCTGCATCTTCTCATTCTTCTTATTCTTCCACTTCCTCTACTCCTAAATCTTGATTGTTGCTATTGGGTCAGTCAATCCTCAATGGTTTTTGTCACTGAAGTACTGACCATTTCTGAGGTCACAGATCGAATTCTGTTTTGATAATGAGTGAGCTTAAACATGAATGGTGTTTTGTTGTATATGAAGTAGTTATTTTGGTTGGTTCTGAATTTAAAATTAGGTCTTCCTTCTTTTAGCAAGTGGCTGATAATTGTTAGAAATCAATTTTTAGCAATCTGAAAACTGACAATTTTTGCACTCTATTACATCAATATCTCCATCAAGTGAATTTATATCATTTGGTAATTACCTTCTTTTTTTCTTAATATAGGATGATGATGCAAAAGTGAAGACAGCATTTAACACTCTCTTAACTTTCGTTAAAAATGTCGCCACGAAGCCTGATGAGGAGAAATTTCGAAAAATTAGGCTAAGTAATGCAACCTTCCAGGTGAGAACTCTTATTGCAGATATAATTTACTCATTTTTTGTTCTCAACCTTCTCGTTTATGTAGTGTGTAAAACTCCCCAACACTTCACTCCCTAATTCATTCTTTTGGAAACTTAACCCACCATTTGGGTGACTACAGCTCTTTTGGTGTAAAACCATTACTTCTCATTTTTGAACACGTCAATAAGTGATCAATATTACCTTCTTTCATGAATCTGGCTTATATATTGAAGTCTCTATCCCTTTGTTACAAATCATATCGTCTGTTTAAATTATTGGATCAATTTTGACTTTTTGAGATAATTTCGAATTCAAAATTGGTGTCAATACATTTACCGTTTAACAATTCAATTAATTTCAAGATTCATTGTTTTCAAAAGTTAAATGCATCACATCAATTTTGAATTTGAAAAGTCAAAATTGATCATATTTCTGAACATAGGTAGTATCAATCATGGTTGAGTTATGTAGTAGTCTATCCCTTTCTGTGTACTGTTTGATAAACTCATTATAGAAAAACTACAAGCAATGTTTAAGTCGTGTTGTACGGACATTCAAGGCATGTTTCAGTTTTATTGAATGCTATAACACACACCTGTTCCCTACCCAAGTTTAGTTGCTAGCTATTGTCCACAGCTTGTGCTATTGTCAACAGTTAAATGCGTGGCTAAGTTTTTGAACTGTATTTGTGTACACAAAAGATCTTAGCAGAGGATACTCTGTGAAAAGATTGAGGCAACCTCCGAATAAAACTACTTCCAAAATAATCAATCAGAGCTTGTATAACTTGAATTATAATGATATTTTGTTGATAATTCTAAAATAAAAGCAGCTCTTCCCAGTCGGCTCTAATCACTTGATCCTTTGAAACCTGTCTCGCATAAATATGGTTATGAGTTGGTTTTGGTTTTCAAAATATAGTCATGGTTCCATTTAAGAATTAAAATCATATTAACCATTTTTAATATGGGTCGTGTGGGTTTGAAAAATGAAATTGTGACCGTCACAATTAAATTAATTAAGTAATAATATGATATAAAAATTATTAATATAAATAATAAAATGCTAAAAAACTATGGGTTGTCAGGCTCAATTTACACATCTCCTAATAAAATAATTTACACATCAAATAATTATTAATATAAATAATAAAATGCACAAAATTCAAATTCCTAATATAAATTTACACATCAAATAATTTTTTTGGTGTTGAGTGATATTCCTAATGGAATTATTGTCATTATTGATGAGGCAATGAGGAAACTAGTAAATTTGTCTATACTATACCACATTCAATTTAACTCGCAAGGAAGAAAAATAAAATTGAAAAATATTACATTTCATTATACAAGAAGTTAGTCTCTTTATTCTTGTAATACTATATATTATTATTAACAAAATAGACAAGATAATGCTATTAAAATTACAAAGAGAACAGGACACGAGTGAGATATTGCTCCAATCACCATTCCTTATTTCCATATTTCTTCCTCATTCTTCTTTTGAATTTGTAATGAAAAAAACAAGACAAAACCAAAATTGAAAAATAGTAATAGCGACAGTTAATTTGTCACTAAATCAGTTTATTTAAAGGATGAAGAGAATGACAAACAACAAAACAATGCTAAAATACTTCGATTTGGATCGGAATGGAATGTGGGTTGAAAAATGTTTAACCGGTTCAGAATTTTAAAAAATGTGTCCAAACTTTAACCAACATGAATAAATATAAAAATGGTTAATCAATCCATTTGGTTCCAGTTAATATGGTTTGATCCAACAGTTAACTAACTATATTGCCATGTCTACTCATATATTATGATCAGTGTGTGCCTTTTGTGGTCGGTCATCTAGAACCGCCACAACACAAATAAGCATTTTGCTTTATTGTTATTCATTTTGATCCCCTTTTTTTACAACTTACTTTACATGTATCAACAGGAAAAAGTTGGCAAATTGGAAGGAGGCATCAAGTTTCTTGAGCTGTGTGAGTTTGAAAAAATCGACGGGGGTGAGTTCTTGTATCTGCCCCGCGACAAAGTTGAGATGGCGGTGCTCCATACTGCTGGGAACGAGTTGAATGGTGCAATAAATAATCCCTTCTTTGGAGTTCTCTAAGTTTAGATTCATATAATCTAAAAGAATTTACGTTTATAAATTATCAGGATACCCATGGTTTGCTGAATTTTTTCTTGAATTGGTCTGTTGTTGGGTACGAAATCTTGAATTATTTTGGAATCTGTTTGATCTTCGTGTAATTGATCTTCATCTCCTTGTTGCGTCAAGAAACAAGAAGATCCATCAGCTTCATTAAAAGATTTTCTTCTCCCTCCGTCACGTATTAAACGTTCTAATTTCTTTTTTTTAAGGATGTTCCACAATAAATGTCATATTTTTATATTTGTTACTACTTTTATCCTATTTTTCCACTTATGCCCTCAAAATCTTTTTAGTCAACTTTTGTTGGAAATTGAAAAAAAATGAGAAAAGTTTACATTAGGATTATATGACTTTCTCTCTCGTATTACCATTATAACACATCTTCTATTTAATGTCTATCTAGATTTTTTTTTCCTGTATTCATTCTAAATTTTAGTACTTATAGGGAATGTGTGAAGTTAAATGTCTATTTACCTTAAATGATTTATTTTTTTACCATGATTTACCTATAATACCCTTATTATTAATTGTTATATTTCTATTCTCTATGTATATTTATGGAGCATCACTAGTAATGTGCAGAAAATTATGCAATTAAATGAGAATTTAAATATGAATAATTTTGTCATTTTATCACCTTTCTTAATATGTGCAAAAAGTCAATAAGAATTTTATCTTGGGACGGTGAGTATTAATGAACGTGTCAAAATTAATTAAGACGTTTATTTCGGGAATGAGGGATTATTATATTATTAATACTATTGCTCTCTAGGGTGAGAATTTAATAAGTTTTAACTAGGTTGACAGAGAAACTAGACATGCATTGGACATATATTTATATAGTAATGGAAAACTAATTTATACTCCCTCCGTCTCAGGATAAAAGTTCTGGTGGATTTTTCACGCATATTAAGAAGATGAATGAAATAACAAAATTGCTCATAATAATGTCATTAAATATAGAGAGAGAATTAAAATAATAAAAGTATGAGATATTTAATGTTACGGGTATAATAGAAAAATATGTGTAGATTATCCAAAATAGTAATAAGAACTTTTATCATGCGACGGAGGGAATAATAGGGAAAAGGTGTTGGATTAATTAAAGTCGGTCACTTGTTTGTTTTAAGAAATAATAAAATAGCCAAACCCTAATTGTATGTATATAGAGCTATATATTTTATTGCATGATTTCTGAAAATGGAAGGAGGTCAGGCAATAATAAGGTGGGTGATTGTAGGAATATATGATTTAAGGGAATGGATAACTTTTACCTCTGATAGTTGAAGGAAGAAGAAAGAACTTATCCTATTTATTTTTATAAGTAATGAAGTAGTAAATACCGTAATTTAGAAAAATATAACAATAAAATTTAAAACATATTAAATTGTTAGTTATTTCAAAAAAATTGAAAAAAATCACATTATAAGTTGAATTTCATAATTTTGCAAATTAACTAGCTAGGATTAAGTTACTATAAGTACTCTTTTGATGATGGAATAGGAAGAAAGAGGAAGTAAGTTGTAAAGTTAGTTGCTTTGACCCATTTTGAAACGTAGTCTATTGTCAATAGAATGTATGCGTTGTTGAAAGATGACAAAAATAGTCCCATGAAATCGATACTCCAAACGTCGAAGATTTTCACTTCCAAGATCATGTTTAGAGGCATCTCATGATGCTTTGAGATATTATCCACCCTTTAACATCTATCACACTTTTGCACAAAATGATGTGCGTCCTTAAATAACGTGGGCTAGTAAATTCATGCTTGTAACACTTTAGCAGCTATCCAATCACTTCCATAATGTCCGCCATACACTGAATCATGACGGTGATGTAATATGCTCTCAATCTCGCTTTGCGGAATGCACCGTCGAATCATTTGATTTGCGCACTATTTGAATAAAAACGACTCATCCCACAAGTACATTCTTCAATCATGTAAAAAAAAATTCTTTTGTTGGCTTATTAAGTCTGGAGGGAACACGTTGCTCACTAAATAGTTAACATAGTCTGCATACCACGAAACTTCTGTGTTAACCACGAACAACTGCTCATTCGGGAAAAACTCATTGATCACCAACTTGTCTTCCTTGTTATGCTCTAGATTCTCTAATCTCGATAGATGGTCAACTACCTCGTTTTCAGTTCCCTTCCTATGTCGAATTTCCAAATCAAACTTCTAAAGAAGAAGTGTCCATCTAATTAGTCTCGATTTTACATCTTTTTTCGAAATCAGGTATCGTATAGTTGAATGATCCGTGAAAATCACAACTTTAGTTCCAATAAGATATGAACGAAACTTGTTAAATGCATACACAACTGTAAATAGTTCCTTCTCAGTAGTTGTTTAATTAAGCTGAGCATCAGTCAGTGTTTTGCTAGCGTAATAAATTACATGAAAAACTTTGTCCTAGCGTTGGCCTAAAACTGCACCAACCGCATAGGCGCTGACATCACACATTAATTCGAAGGACATAGATATAAGTGTTGTAGTATATATGTATATAAGTGTTTACAAAGAAGAATATCAAAGTTTAGAACACGATAGGGGGGTTAAGAGCTGAAATTGACGGAACTTCTCACTATTTCTCTCTTATTTTCTCTCCTTTTTTGGCTGATGGGGGATCTATTTATAGACCAAAATAGGCGTGGGTCTACCTGCGACTGTCCGGGTGGGCCCGGGTCCAGTCGTCTCGAAGTACGCACACTCAGACCATCTTTTTTTTGTCACTTTAGGTCCTGAAAAACTCAGGGCCGACCCTGTATGCATGAATACTCCTTAGATATGGATTTCTTGAAGAAGAAAGTGCGGCAAAACAGTGTTGTTTCTAGTGATTATGACAATTACGTGATGTATCATGTTACTACTTATTAGAATTAATGAATCTAAAAGTAACTTTGACCAAGAGGATAAATTAAAGAATCATTTAATTTGATGATCGATAGGATCAAGCTTATATATATCATATCATATATTATGTGTTGCATTTGTTCGGAATCTGAGTGCAATTTTTAGGAGGATGGTAGGGTATATAATGACTGAAAAAATTATTCAAGTTTATATTATTTTTTAATTTTAATAATTAGACAAAAAAAAAATTAAAAAAATAACCAATTCATTGTTCATTACCACCAATTCAACTGCTTGGCTTGACATGGATAAGTTATTCACATAAGAACCAAAAAGGCATGGATATAAACTAATACTTGCTCTATTTTAAAACTACGAATACAATTTTTTTTAATTCGATCCCAAATTAGAGTATATTTTTAATTATTTTAGGACAATAAAGTGACATAATAATCTTAATTTTTTTTGTTTTTACTATCATTTATAGTATAACACTATCATTAATTAATTAATATTAAGAGTATATTTAATAATATAAATTAAAAATAATACATACATGAATCTCATGCTTAGCACAAGACACCGAGCTGATTATTATTAAGGTATATCATTGTTTGTCTTCACAAGTTACACAATACAACTCATAAATCTAAGGTTCGATTTTTCATTTTTGTATTCTTCAATAACATACATCACATTTATTAAAATTACGTCGTTTTAGAGATTCTTTAAAAAAATAAAATAATATTAAAAAAAAGTAGTCTCACTTGCTTTCCTTTTATTTACAAAAATATTTCCAAAACGACGTAGTTTTAATAATAATAATTATATTAATTTACGGTATTTATTTGGTAAAAACACAGTATCGGTATCAAAATTTGGCTAATTTCAATACTGGTCCAGTTCGGGCCGATATTTACCGATTACAAACCCCTACTAATGGACTAATCATCCATGGTACTCCCTCAGTCCCTATTTAAGAATTAAGATAATGATTGGAAAGCAATAAATATAGTACTCAATTGTCTATAATACTCTTAAATCATTAATTTATCATAGCACAAGAGTTTAAAGTACAAAAAAATAGGTAGAGTAATGAGGGGTAATTTTGAAAAAATAATCATTAATTCTCCTAAATTTGAACAAACATCAATTAATTAGAGAGAAATAAAAAAACTCTAAAACGTCATTTAAATAAGGACCGACGGAGGGAGTTGTAGTGACTCAGTCACCTCATTAATATTGAGGTTGTCAAAGTATTGAAATTCTAAATTTAGAAAATCTTTGAAGCGAACTTTTATTTTCTCTTGATGATACTAAAGTTTATTTAAAAAAAGCTTTCCTGTTTTGTTAAAAAGAATTATGGGCATACTGCTCCATGCCAGAGTCTGTTAATGAAGAAGGTTGGCTGAAGAATCCAAGTTACCATTCCACATTTAAGTTTTAAGACTAAAAAACTTGCTTTTTCTATATAATAAAAATAACATAACATAAAAGTAGTGAAGAAATGCCGGAATTCTACAAAATATCAATACTAATAATCTTATTTCACTAGTAACTCTTGTACAAAATTTTTAATTATAAAAAATTACTCCATCCATCCCCCTTTTGCTTCAACAAATTGCTCACTATCTCTATCCATTCCATTCCCCGGAAGACGCCAATGAGAACTGAAAAATAGAATCAGAAGATCCATATATCAAAATAAGTCCTACACATGTAAATATATATATATATACACGGTCCGGATCAAGTGCATACCCCTTATCTTACTCACCCGTGCTCATCCCCTTTAGGCGAACCGTCGTCTATACTTTTAGCGACGTTATATGTTGTCCGTCGCTAAAAGTATAGACGACGGTTGTATGACCGAAACCGTCGCCTAAAGGGGGTGAGCACGGATGAGTAAGATAAGGAGTATGCACTTGATCCTTGTTATATATATATATATATATATATATATATATTGACAAGAAAACACAACTTAACTACAAAAGCATCATCAAAATGGCGATTTCGTTATTTTTCCACAAATAAATGAAAGGAAATTCTATTTCCTCATATAAACAAATTCCTTTGATATTTCAGGATCTCTACAATTATTAAGAAAATACAAGGCATTGATGATGCAACTGTAAAACAATTCTCAAGGAAAGACAAGGCAGAAGCCATAGAGAAGAAGATGAAGTGTGGCATTAAGATATAACAGGTAGGAAAAAAAAATGCTGCGTAAGCTAAATATGCCGTCGAGTAACCAAAGGAGTCTTTGATCATGCACTAAAAATATTTTATTTGATTGAAAAGAAACAGATTGCCATTTTCAGCATGATTCTGGGCAAGAATCCATTAAGGACTTCATGAGAGGATACAGAGTTTGTGAGTTCAATTATTGTAACAGATGCACAAAAATCAGTTCCAAATTCGGGAGAAACTTTCCAAATGAAATATATGCAAGTCAAATTCATGAAGAAGAAAAAAAAAGTAAACTGATGGCCTCTCTATACGGCAATCTTGCCAAGTAGATAATTCATGTCCTTTCAACCTACTAAATTAGCAAAAGCTACATCTGAAACAATTCTTGTACCACTAAAAGTAAGTTTATATTAGCAAAATACACATTACGAGAACATTTTATTTATGCAAACTAAATCGTTCCATTGCAGATAAGATAGTAATCCAAGCTTTTAAAAAAAAAAAAAATAGTACCTGAGGCTGAAATCGATGACAAAGACATCCTTCCATCCTGTTTGGCATCATACTATCACATACAGAGATATGTAGCTGACCGATTAAGTGTGGTATCGATTTTCCTATCTATCTGCTGCAGAAGTCAAATTAGATGGGAAGGTGTTTGAGTTACTGGTCACGTCGTTTTCCATTTGATTTTCTAGTATCTCCAAAATATTCTCTGGTGGACATTTATCAGCAGGATTCTGGGCGTTTGTTTGGCAGAAGCATTCAGGCCAAGAATTTGTATAGAAAGACTCAGGCATGACTCGTCTGTGGGGCCCACCAAAGTTTGTGTTGAGCATCACACGCCTAACAGCTTCTTCAAAACCAGCTGTTCTCCCGTTTTCTCGATCAATAAAGATTGGAGCAAGGGCTTTCCTATCAGGATGGAGTGTGGTACGAAAACCATAGTAGAGGCGATGTCCCATTAGATTATTGGCAAAGTTGCTAGGTCCATCATATGTTGGCATGAAAATGTCAGAGAGAAGACAAACCATGTAATCCACTGCAGAGCCTAATAAGCCCCTTGTATTTTCAGCTAGCTCACCAGTGGAATCCACCGTTTTGTGGTTCTCAAGTTGCGGGAACATGGACCGGAAAGGTTTCATGAATCGCTCACCACCAAATAGTTCACCAGCTGCAAGGTATATCCTTGTGGAATTGTCAAACCCCATTGAACGTAAGATTAGACCAACCTGCAGACAAAAGGCTCAGAATGCTAGACATTATTTACATTATATGTACAAGTAGAACACAGAATTATGTTTTGCAATATTGCCCATAATAAGAATAGACTTTCTTTAATCAATAGTGGTCACAAGGATCATGTAAATAATGGACAACCTTGCGTTTCCAAATAGTAATAGCCAAGTAGGCTCTTGCAGGTGGCACCACACCAAGTAGCATTACTATGCTCATCAACCTTTTGTCTAGAAATGTTAATTGCAAAAAAAGAAAAGAAAAAGTTGTATGAGATAGTTTTTTTTTGTAGTACTGGTTGCTGCAAGTTGTCCACTGTCTACTGATGAAAAAAGCTCACCGCAGTTGCTGGTTTTTGAGCTGACAAAATATTATATAACTGCTTGTTTAGCAAAGCAGTGTCTGTCATCGAATTCAATCCCATATTAAATCTTTTCTCGGGGGAGAGGGTTGGGTGATGAAGGTGGCTGAGAACTTATATAATGGTGGTATGATCTTAATGGTGTTTTTTTTTTCTATTTACTTCCAATTAATTCAGAGAGACAAAAAAGACCATTCAAGTTTTCCCATCTGTTTTAAAACTCAACTTTTTCTCCAACTGTATTTTGATTGTGCAAGTTACATTTTGTGTTGATTGGCATGCTTATATGTTTCTTTATGGGATATCTGATACTCCTTCAGTCCAGCAGATGTGTACACCGTATTTGTGCAGGAGAAAGATTTAAACGAGAGAGAGAGAGAAGGAAGCAGAAACCTTAAATAATAGATGAAGCACATCTGAAAACGCAATGCCTGGACAAGATTAATCAAAGTTCAGTCCGACGGGCAAGAGTAAATTTCTAGTATTATATTTTTCACTCACACAGAAGCGCTAATGTCCTCTAACATTTCAAGCATTAAAAGAAATTACAAGTCAAACCAGTGTGGAACACGTCCTACTTTGACAATTTTTAGAGAAAATCAGGTTGCAAATAAAGTTCATCTTCTTTTTACACCTTTATAAGAATAATCGGTAGCAGTACACATATTTAATGACGTAAATGGCAAGCATACAATGAGCATCAGAATCAAAAATAATTAAATGTGTACCTCTTCTGGTGTTAAAGGACATTTCCCAATAGCCCTTCTTTCACTATATTTAAGATCCTTGTCTTTAAAATTTTCCTTCCGATACTTCCTCAATATCATTTGCTCGTCAGGATTAAATATATCGAAGCACCTGCAAAATTTCAGATCAAAATTTATGTAGCTCCCAGTTAATCTCAGTTTCATTCAAGTGATCACCGAGAATAATTCTTTCCCAATCAGAAAATTTTAGCATATTGACTATAACTAGCCCGTTGGGTAGAAAATGGTTTCTTCCTCTGAAAAGGCAATCGCAAAGGATTCTATGAGGTTCAAAAGAGCAACTTCCGGATTCTTATGAATGAAACTTTTCCTACATTAGGGGTTCTGCATCGAAGTATTTAGAGGCTTCGCGGTTTCAGATATAGATAGGAATTTTAATCAAATATCAGGGTTTGCATATAATAATCGTAGACATAATACTAACAAAAAAACAAAAAAAAAACTTTTAAATTTTAATATTGAATGAAAATCATTAAAAATATTATGTTTAAGCTTGCCTTGTAAAAACCTTAATATGTGATGAAAAGTCAAGAAAAGAAGTAGGATTCTTTTATCCAAATAGAGGTACTATTTCATTTATTTTGTGCACACTTCTAAACGACTTTGGAACTAGGAAAAGATTTGGATAAGATACAGTTAATTAAAGGAATAAATGAGATAAAATTCTTAAAACAATGTTGTGAAATCTACCTTCACAAACTAGCACAATGTACAAATAACTATTAGCAAATGCCTCTTATTAGCCAAAAGACCAACTGTTATTATATACCAAACGCTTAGATATTCATCCAGTTTTCTCATATCCTTTTTAAGTTTTTTCTATTTAAGTGGCAGAAAAGAATCCACTACTACACTTTTTTGCACAAATAATAGAACTTCATTTGTAAGTTTTACAACAATAACAACTTACCCAGCAAATGCTAGCATATCCATCTCAAATCGAAGATGGATTGTCATGAAGTGGCCTTGTGAACGAAGTTTGCTGACAATTGAGTTACTTAACTTCATAATATGTGGCTTAAATCTGAGGGCATGATAGTTAACTCTGCACCTCAACCGCTGGTATTCTGGGTTGTCAATCTCTTCAGCAAGGCGATGCGAAAAAGGCGTGAGATAGATAGCCCCATGTTCCTTCATTTTATCTAAAGCTTCTGTTGTATACCAACTGACAGGAGCATCTCTAGGAGGACGAATCTGAGCCAAAACAGGAGACTATTTATTTAATTTTCTAGGTGCAACAAACTAGAGGTAAAAGATTAAGCTTTTGCCTGATGAGCTTTCAACTTCTTTGTCTTCCCATTTTTCCGAATTTCAGGAATGCTCTCTACAATCCGTACATCATATCTCAATGAATTGATAAAATGCTCAACGTCGTATATACCTTGGAAACCACTGAGCATAGCCATAGAAATAAAAACTCCAAATCATTGAATGAATTGTAGTAGTAGTGAGGCAAATTAAAATACCACTTCAAAAGATAAACAATCTAACATTTCATTCATAAGACTATCTATTTGAAGAAGATACATTGACAGTCCAAAATACTGGTTATTATTGCTGCAACTGAGATCCATTATTGAATAGGGCTGCCATACTGCCTCAACTTAAAAAACAATTACAACACAATCTCATTTAGACATACAGTCAAAAGGAAGGATTAGAAGCAATAAAACATTCTTAAACCACTTGTATAAATGATACTAATGGCTAAAAAAATCTGATTGCCTATTGCTCTATACTACACAGAGTATAGAGATTGGATATCCCCAAAAGACCCCAGAAAACTTACTACTAGCTTTTTGAAATAATATTATTGATACCTCAGCCTATTGTAATGAGATTGTGAAGAAAAACACTACATAAACAATTCTTAAAAGTTAGATAGAAAGAAAATTTATTAATAGAAAGAGAGAATATATAAGATGAGGGAGGACAAAACTCCTCTAGTTGCGAACAAGTGCAAACAAATACTAAAAAAACACTTTACTAAGTGCATCCTCCAAAATCTACATACGTCAGATATCAAGGTATGCCTAAAAATGATGATGGTTTAAACTTTAAACAACTGACACTGACTTAACGTGGGTTACCATGGAACTCTTATTGCCCAGCGTTCTACAAACCAGAAACTCTCGGCTCACCAGTGATGTAAAATGTAAGTTGAATAATTCTTAAAGATAGATACCTGTCATCATGCCAAAAAGAGTTCGCGTCCAACTCAGGCAGTACAAGTGTAGCATTCATAATTCGTGCAGCAAGAACAGCATTACAAATCTACAAAAGTAGCCAAGATAAGAGAATAATGATATTTAGAAGGATGCAACTCAATTATTCAGTTCATAGAGGTTATAGATACATATGTATATACAAGCAAATCTACAACATGGCTGGCAATTGGAGTTTTTGATAGAGAAGAATTCCATCTATCCATGGCAGAATGAATATTTAGTTTCTAACACTGCTTTTCAAAGATCTCTCTTCTCTTTCTAAACCAGATAACAGTTGACCCCTACCTCAGCAAACACATCTTGTTCTGTCGTCATATCTCTATCTTATCTATAACCCTCACATTGCAACCTCCTTGCAGGCTAATTACCCCGTGAAAAAGTCCATGAAAAGCTCAGGAAGTCAACAAGAGACAGAAACTTTGAAATTTGTATTCAAAGTGAGTAATTATGGGACATTGAATGATGTAGTGTACGTATACAATCTATTTTTAGGTTACTATGTTGCAGAGAGGTACTTGGAAATCTTTTATAGAATATACTGCATGAAAGTCTAAAATGTCAACACCGAGAATACTTATATAGAAGTTTCTTTTCCGCCACATGTATTCTGTTGAATCCAAATTTGAAGTAAATTCTTCAAATTTAGGAGTACTGCGGGTTTATACCTATGTCATCTTTCACAATCCAAAACAGATAAGATTAAGATTGTTTATGATACTTGTTGGACATATATGTGATTGTGTAATTTAATTTTCACTTCTGCACGAGGACTTTGGCACAATACCATCAAGTTCTGCTTCTACATCAAAGACTTAAGAAACAAACAACAATATTTGAATATCGTTTTCCCTTGTTTTTAGATAAAAATAAGTTTTATTAGATTGAAGTATGACAATGATCAGATTCGTTTTGGGATCACAAATCAGCATCTTAATTGCATGGCACAGCCAAAAATAAATTCTATAGAAAAGAAACTGAAAGCACAACTAAAAGTGAAACACATTTCATGTCAAGGATAAGATACAGACCGCACTACGCTGTTGATTCAGACCACCATTACAACGAACACGTAGATATCCATTGCTCTCATTTGGAGGCGCTGCCATATTTTATGAAAGAAACAAAAAGGAAAATACTTGAGATAAGCATCTGTAAAAAAAATGTAAGCCTTTCAACATGATACCAGAAGCATCCCACATTTGAACATTTATTAAGCAGATTGAAACCACATACGAGGCCAATCAGATCGTGGAGCAGATGACGGTCTCCAACCACCAGAAGGAACTGTACCCCAAAGATTCTCTACATCAATCTGCTTACACATAAAAATTTTATAATTTGTGTACACGCTAAGAAATTATTGAAGTAGTGAAGTACAACCAAAACCAAAGAAAATTTAAGCAATGTTTGGAACTTGAAAAACGCAAAAGAATAAGGAGATGTAGTCTAAAAGTTTATATGAGCTTTACTAACCTTACACTACACTAAATTTAATGTTATACTACATTTCAGAAATTTTAATATATAATTAGATTCATGTTCATTAATTTTCAAAAATTAAAATTAAAAAAATATGTGTTCATTAAGATAGATTTTTTACATTAGTTTTGTTTTCCTTTTCCATTCTCTCCCCCCGCATTTTCTAAGTTCCAAATATAGCCTTAGGGGAAACATCAAAATAAAACTACATGTCAACCAAGATTTTAATGGATAAAAACTTTTGAAATAACATATTCCGTTACTGAAGCACAAACAATTTTTTTATGGAAGAAAAGCCACTAATTTTTTTTTATCCAAAATCCAGTTACAAATCATAAACAAACATCCTGCGTCACTTTCATATGAGAATCACTACATCATTTGTAAAATTTTGGGTTATTTACATCCCATTGAAAGTAAAAGACGGAAATGTTTTATCACTCTCATCAGAAAAAACATAATAGGACTAACTTTCTTTTACACTTTTCTTGTTGTATTAACAAACCTTAAGTGGACTAACATTTGTCTTACAATAAATTTTCTAATCTATACACTACTCCCTCCATCCCGTAGTGCATGTTGCCTTGGAATCGGTGGAATTTGCATGGATTTTGAAAGGCATGGACTACACATTTAGACAATATATTTTGATATCAAGTTTTCCTTAAACAAGTTTAATATCTAATGTTCCCGTGGAAACTTATAAATTTTGTGCTGCATACATTGTTTCTAAACATAACACCCAAAATGGGACAAAGGGGTAGCATTTATATGTGCCCTTTTTATCAAAGATATACAAGCTCAAGCTTCATATATGCGTGCATTATCCATATAATATATCAAGATTGTCTTCCTCTATCTTGCATGGTAGTTTAAAATCAATACTTTGTTCCTAAAAACTCAAAACTTAATAATTTGACAGTAAAGATTAAAGAAATACAAATTTCTTTTAAAACTAACATTAAACATAAATTAAGAGAATAAGAATAAGCAATTCCGGAATAGCTTCCAATTACCTTTGATGGAGAGAGTGATGTGTTGTAAGTCTTGGTAGTAGACAACAAGGAGACAGTGCAGATCACAAGTACAATAATTGCAATCGATAATCTCCCAAACAGTACCGTAAGTCCACCACTCAGTTGCTTCAGTTGGTGACGATTATGCCCTCCACCAGCACCTCCTCCTCTCCTAAATGGCGCCAGTTGCATCTCCAAGTCTGCAATTCAATTCACCATTGAATCCAAATGATTGTGATTTAGAGAGAGATCAGTGAGGTCTTACCTTCTCATTTGTAATTGTAAATGTTTAGATCCGAACTCTGGAAGCTGCAAATCTCACGCCAAGTCTCGAGAATAGAGCAGATTCGAATCAAATCTTCAAATTGGGAAAGCTTCTGCTTGAAGAAAGAAGAGAGATAAATGCTTGATTTCTTGCTTGGGAGTTCGGGAGGGAAGAGAATGGAGTTCAGAAAACAGAGTCCATTTGATTGCTACTATTTTCTGGTTTCTTATTTTTGTTTTATTAATTCTTTTGGCTTTTATTCGTATCTTCTAATCATCATTTTTGTTAGAGAAAACGATATTTTCGCATCATTTCTTGATATTTTTACACTAGGACTTGTATATTTGATGAAGTGTCAATTATATATATATATATATATATATATATATAGATAATTTGTAAACTCATATATGGTTATTAACGGTATAATTAAGTCGAACTGATGATCTGAATTTGCTATAGTTCAAAAGTATATAAAGGTTTGACAATCCAATATCAAGCCTTGGAATTGGAATTGAGACTATCTATGGAATTGCAATTCCATTTCCAAAGCTTAAAATTGAGTTGCCAAACATAGTGTAAATGAAATTCTAAATACATAGACATATTATTGGCTCACAATCAAATAGTATCTATTTTTCTTTCCTAAGAAAAGCGTTGATAAATCTTTACTGAAGAGTAGTTTTTTTGGGCTGTGTCAAGGCTTCAGTGGGACGTACAAGTCTGAATAAATTTTAAAAAGGCCAAATAGCTCGACTAAATTCAACAGAGGGGATTTCATTAAAGTTATTTCTTATTTCAGAACAAACCCAATGAAAAAAATCCAAATCGAAGTCAGACCAAAACAAGGAGAAAACAAAACCTATAAATACAATTGTAATGGATGAAAATAGTTAAACCCTTATTGAATCGAAGTCGAAATCAAGAAGTAGATGCTGATTCTCTATCGGCTAAAGTCGAGATCGCTGTTTTGGTCTGAGTTCGAAGTTGAGATGGCTGTTTTGGTCCGAGTCGGAATCGATTTGGAGGGATGCCAAGTGTCGATTTGTTGATGCCGAAGATGGGTGAATCGTGATTTGGGTCTGAAGATTTGTTTTGTTTTGGAGAGAGAAATTTCAGGATTTGAATTGGAGCTTGTTTAGTTTTGGAGAGAGAAAGGAAATGCGGCGAATACTTGGAGCCAAAAACATGATACGTTACATAGGGAGTGTTACTTAAGGAATAAATTATATTTTTTTAGATATTTTTTTAAAATAAGTGGAGGTGGCAGGTGATAATTTTATAAAAAAAATAAAATAAATGGAAATAATATTTTTTAATATTATTTTATTTTTTAAAAAAATATCTAAAATGACGTAATTTTAATAAAAATATGTTATTTAAGATATATGTTTTAAATTCGTTATGATATATAGTATATATATATATACGGTCAAGATCAAGAGCATTCTCCTTAAATAACATTCCGCCTTACATAACATTTTTTTATCAAAACGACGTAGTTTTGGAGGTATGCGGTGTCATTTTTGTAAATACGCGGTGGCATTGTATTTACAAAAATGTCACCGCGTCCCTCCAAAACTTCGTTGTTTTGATAAAAGAATGTTATTTAAAGCGAAATACTATTTAAGGAGAATGTTCTTGATCCTTACCGTATATATATATATATATATATGAGTTTACAAATTTTAATAACAGAATTTTGTTTTATCTATACACTTGAATTTTTTGAGTGTCTAATTTTCTAAAACATAAGATTTATTTGGTTGTCAGCATTTGGACCTTCAAACAAACCGTATTAATTTTAGTATATTATATTTGAGGTTCAAACATTGCATTAGATTGCATAATCAAAAGACTAAGGGGATGTTTGATAAAAATTGAATGAATCTGAATCTGAATTTGAATGAGCTGAATCTGAATGAAAAAAACTGTTTGATAACTGACATATCTTAAAGATCTGAATGACATATTTTTAATATTTTACCCCTCTGAAAAATTCAAAGTTGTTGTAAATTTATTTAATATTACATAATATAATAGTTAATATTATTTTTATTTTTATTTTTATTTTTTTTTACTTCATTCAGCCAACCATTCAGACCAAAAATTCGGACTTAATCATTCAGCCAACGCATCTGACCGATTCAGCCATTCAGACGATTTTTTTTTCAAAACAAACGCACTTAATGATTCAACCACTTACCGATTCAGCCATTCAGACCCATTAAGTTCTAAACAAACAGCCTCTAATACTACTTGGATGACACACAAAATAAATACGGATACACAAGCATTTTAGGTTAAAAAAGCCTTTAGCTTAATTGCATCTTAATACAACACACTTCTTAATACATTTTAAGATACAGATACGAGTCCAGAGGACTCTCCATACAAAAATACATGTTAAGATGCATTAAGGTAGTATTTATTTGTATTTGAATGTCACTTAATTCACTTGTCTGATTCAATCTTAGTTGTTAAAGAAACTCAAATATTAACTATTAAGATTAGCCTCTTAATAGTTAATTTAAAATTTATAGACAAAAATAACCTCAATAAATATTGTACTCCTTCAATTTTAAATTATCATCATTCAAATAAATTTTTTAAATAACTCAATTGGGTTAAAATAATAAAATAGTGTCATTAAGATGTTTTACACTTTCTAATTATCAAACCATTTTTTAGATTCAAATGTTATTTCATTTAGATGAAGATGTATTAACCATACAGATCTTAATTAGTCAGTTTTATCAAACACCAAGATGCAATCAAACATCAGCTTAGTACAAGAATTCAGTAGATTAGCTCCTAATTTAACTAAACTACAAATTAGAGTGCAACATTTATACCAATTCTGGGACTGCAAGTAAGCATCTCACCCGAAAAAAATAATTTACTACAAACATTACAACAAACCAATGGAATCTAATATCAAAGAATGTAAACCAGTCCAAGTAACAAAGAGAGAAATTCAACTGACATTTACACTCACTGAATTATACAAACACTGAATTAACACAAAATATAAGGTACATTCAAATAATGTTTTTGAGAGTAGAGTAAAATTATGCTAAAAACTAAACAACTGAATGAGAACGTAACTTGTTAGCAACATAGAGCAAGTGGCTGATGTTTGTCGAGGGATAATTTTGCAGTAACTTGAGATTAGAAGTAAAATCACCAGCAAGTAGACGCCTCCGAACAAGAATGAGCATTGCACAGCAAACTCGGAGCAAGGTCTCCTGCAATTTTTAAGAGCTTATTTAATCTATTTGCTAATACTGCTTGCTACAAGTCCTTTGCAGTCAAAATTTATCTACAGATTACAAAGGATAACAGCAATAGAGAATCTATGTAGCGCAATGGCTTTTACTTCTGCACCTACAGTGTTTGGAAAACCATTTTCAATAATGGAAAAGGGAACATGTTCAAGAAGACTACTAATACTCCACATCCATGCCTACTAATTATATATAAAGAAATTAAAAATTGCTGAAAATAAAGTCATAACCAATTCCCTTAATAATGTACATTCTTCTTAATTTTCTTTGCTTCTCGATAAATTAATAACCTACACTCTAAAATAATTAAACCCAGATGTGTGATGCACAATGATGTATTAATCAACACGTTGTACTACTTTTCTCCTTTTTTTCCTCGGACAAACAGAGTTTTTTACGACTGATTTTTCATAATATTTTAAGAGATCCATTTTTCTTTCAAACCTCCTTAAGAAAATGTCAAGCATCAGTACTATGCATCAATGGAAGAAGAATATCAAAAAATACTATACTCTCATTTCAGA
Organism: Panax japonicus; assembly: GCA_020205505.1. NCBI lineage: Eukaryota > Viridiplantae > Streptophyta > Magnoliopsida > Apiales > Araliaceae > Panax > Panax japonicus. Next base: position 48,808,751 of record CM035104.1, on the reverse strand, counting down.
TGACTTTATCGACCATGAAAATCAATGTACTGAATTTGTTTATCATAGCATCACATTCTTCCATAAATAGTGCATTCTACTCTTAATCAAATATAGCTTGATGAAATGGTTAGCAGCTAAGGACCATCATTATGCCACTTTATCGATCATAGGAAGATACAATACTTCATGAAGTTAAATATCTGTGCAACAGTTTTCGAAGTTATCTAACGTTCTCAATGAATTCTACTATATCTTTGTCATTCAGTTACCAAAAGGAAAATTTGGACCTTATTTAATCCATGCCAAAAAGTAAAGGATGGACCTTATCTAACCCAAACCAGTAATTTATATTCTTTGTGCATGAAAGGGAAAAAAGAGTACTAGAAAAGAAGGAAAAAGAAAATATGCAACAAAAAGTGTCCCCCCCCACCCCCACCCCCACCCCCACCCCAAAAAAAAACATAAAAAAAGTATAATAAATAACAACCCATACACAACAAATTAAACAGCTAAGAAGGGAGAAAGAAAAGATTACTCACCTGAGGACCTTCAGGATCGCTTAAGAGAGTATCCCAAATGTGAAGACTGTCCGCAAAATTGAATTCTTGGGTCAAAAGAAGAGTTATCCATCTGAATGCATAAAACTGGGGATTTACCTGTCATTTTCAAAAGCATAGCAATCAGTAAAGACCATGGTTATAAAATACTCCTCCGTTCCACAAAAAGAGTCCCATTTGCTAAATTTTGTGTTCCACAAATAAAAGACCCATTCCTTTATGGACTAATATAATGACATAATATCCTCAAGTTTACCATATAATTTCATTATCATGGCACCACTACTAAATTAAACACTCGATAAATTTGAGGGTAAACATGGAACAAAAATATATCCTAAATATTTATAAATTTAGCAAACGGACTCTTACCGTGTAATGTAAGGAGTATAATTTTCAAGATTGAAATCTATGACATCAGAGATCCAACAAGAGATTCTGTTGCTCGTAGATCTGCTTAAATTGTTACTCATGTTGTAACAGCTGTTACATTTAAAATTGGTAAAGGAGGTTGAAAAAGTAAAGAGTTATCGTTTAGAGGAGGATGCAAGATGAGCATAGGGAAGAGTTTTGGGTCATGGACCTAGAATATGTCGCTATCTTTGGAATTTGCGTGGTAGCCACTCCACTATGCTACTCATGCTTTATGTAATCAGGTTGGCAGTCTAATCTCATGTTGCATGCCATTAATTGTCTGAATATAAATAATACTATTGATTCTACTTATCAGATTACTATTACCTTTAAAATATTGTTTGACAAGTACTGTATATTAGAAACTGCCAAGAGGCCATTAACGGTAATCTTAACTTTTTAGATAAAGAGAAAAAAGATTTTACAAGAGATGAAAGAAAAATAACAAAGTATAAGAGGTCCTCCAACCTCCAAACAAAAAAAGAAAATATACAAGTAGAAACACAAAAAATAAATAAATCCTCAATGGACAGTAACTTAAATCTGGCACCAGATTTAGGTTATCTAGTTTTCATGAGAGAGGGGAAAAAAGGTTTATGATTAGTCAAGCATAGCAATAGAGACATGAAACGAGTAACAGTGCCATACTTTGGTTGTGACCTCAAGATGACGCCACAGTTCTTCATCGTGCTCTTTTAAAAGCTGTGACAACTTTGTAATTGTGGATCGGATCCCTACCACACTGTTGTCAAGTTGCTGACAGAAATGATCGCGGAATCCACTTAGTAGTTCCACAAAACAAAAGAATGTGTCTGCTTCTGCAGAGGACTGCATAAGTTGGAAAAAGAATATGGTAAATATAATGAAAGCAAAAATGAATGGTATCACTTCAGTACCTTACGATCGTTACAATTTCTCTCTCTCTCTCTCTCTCACACACACACACACACAACCTTTCAATTGTGGCAAAACATACTCCACGCTAATGATTTAATTATAGTCATAGTTTATGATGGGGAACATACTTCTTTAGGCAGTTTGAACTATCAAAGATAGTCTTTCTAAGACTTTTGTCTCAAAATGTATATAAAGCATAAGGCTGAAACAAGTTCTTTCCACTCATAATTCCTTCCACACATTCTGATCCGGGGAACATGTGACCATGGGTCGGTATAAACGAAATGCCTTCATTTTATACGTAATTTTACATAATAACACTTGCCAATTATCTACTTGTCAAAAAAAATCTCAATCTAAAATAGTTATCAGACAAAAAATTGAATGCCAGTGTCTTTAGCTCTATGATTATAACAAGATAATAAAAATAGTGCACATTATAAACACGTCAAACATGATCAATTTTGGGTGAAATGATGGACAAGGCCATAGTTCATTGGACATAACAAACTGTAATGTCGGCATGTCTGTAGTAGATTTAGTAGTTCATTATATCAAGGAGACGATGGAAATCTTAGCGACACGTTGAAGCCATAACAGGTCAGAGACCTGTTTTCCTCTTATTCCTTTTGTACATGATACAAACATCAAGCCAGAAATCTCGTAAGAGAGGGGCTGTAGACCAGATTATGAGAAGATGTGCAATCCCGAATGCCATAAAAGTAATTCATTTAGCTTAACACCCAACCCAATCCAAACCCTGGTAGATGAAGAGGCCACATAATTAAGCCAAGTTCAATTTATGAATTGTTGAAGTTTGAATCCACCGCATCTGTCACATTATAACTCTAACATTGATTAATATGATGTCATCACTCCTAACCCACCCACACACACACACACACACCTCCTTCCTCCCCAGAAGGTAAAAAAATAAAAACTTATCACTCCTTTTTGTGACAAAAGTGTTTGCAGGGACTGAAACCAAAGAAGTTGTGCAAAGAAATAACTACAATATCAAAATATAAATATAGTTATAATCAAAGAGAAAACTGTACACCCGGCTCCTCCTCTTTCATTAAGGGTAATTCAGTCATGTCTTCAATATATGGTGTAGTTTTTGTTGTGATTGTTGTGAAATGGCTGAATTACCCTCGAGTAAAGAGAAGGGGGAGAATGCTGCTTTTGTATGCAGCACACTATACATCCAGTAAAATTAAATTTTAAATGCTTATGTAATACATGAACATGCTTATACTGCAAGTAATATATGTAGCAGAGCATCAAGCCAACCACGTCAATCCAACAAGGAAAGCATTAGAACTACCAAGAAAAATGAACACAGCAACAAAATTGAATAATTTTTTTTTTGGTAAGAACTCAGAAACAAAGCAAGGTACCTAAACTCTAGTATGATTAATGTGATAAAGTGCATAAATTTTATTCAGGCATAATAAAATTATGCAAAATGGCACATTCAAAATATGAAACAGAATGGAAAATTAAAGTACCAAAAGATGTACTTACTGCATTTTCCTCACTGGGATCATTTCTGAATACATAGAATAAAGGTGCCAATATTTCATTCATTCCTTGAACATATCTTATACCCGGATTTAACTTGGCAAATACAATCAATATACTTCTCAAAGCCTCCTGAAATTAAGGGAAATATTTTTTGGTTAGTAAGGAAATATTATTTTGCCACATTGTTCATATTTGCATCAAACCTGACAAATAACTAGAGCTTGCCTGATTGGCTTTCGCGAATGGCGAGTTCCCAGAAAAAAAATGCAGGTCAGGATGAGTGCGCATCACATCTCGGTCAATCTGTTCAATGATCTCAGTGTCCTACGATTTGAAGACGTTGGAGTCAAGCAATGCAACAATTTCCAATTTGATGCAAGCAGCTACTATTACCTATGCATTTCTAGGAATGGTAAAAGGTATTACCAATGCACTGCCAATTGTGGCATGAAAGTAAAATGGAATATGTGTGCACTATAACTAATAAATCCTGCTACAAATATTTCGGGTTGCATTTGGGAACCAGAATTTGGATTTGAGAAGGTAACTTGAATCTTAGAATTTTCAAATAATCAGACTTGAAATATATGAATTCAGAATAAATTGTTTCAACAATAACATATATGTTAGAATTATTAAATTATAAACTAATGAAAGAAATTTATTTAAGAATTTATGTACGTACGTACGTATGTATATCATCCACATTCACTGTTTTTAATAAACAGATATTACTAAATCAAACTAATTATATCTGTATGAGTATATTCCTTTAGATAAAAGAAGAAAATTTATCAGAAAACAGAGAGTTGAACTAAATGCAGATAGAGGACAAGAAGTCCTCCCAAAAGGAAGTATAGACCAGAACACGTTAACAAGTGTAAAAAACATCCCGTTGTATGTGTGTAGATAGGGATAAATAACGTTTTGGTCACTGTACTGGGTCCGGTTTTCATTCTGGTTACCAAAACTTTTTTTGTTACAATTGAATAACTGTACTCTCATATATTACAAAATGGTCATTATTTTCAATTTCCGTCCGAAAAAAACGGACAGAAAAGCTGACTAGGCATAAATGGGTTAATTTTGCTGATGTGGCAGCTTTCTTTGACCTTTGACCCATATCTATCATTCTTTCCATTTTCAGTTTTCACATACAATAATAATAATTGAATACGAAAAATAAATATTTTATAATTTTATTTATTTATAATAATACTTTATTATTTATAATTATTCATATAAAAATATTTTTATAATTTATATAATTTTTTTTTAAATTTAAATTTTAAAATTATTATTATCAGTAGTATTTTATTATTATTAGTAGTAGTATTTTATTTATTATTATTAAATAATGTTTAGTTAACGTTTTTTAAAAAATTAGTTCAATTTAAAAAAAATATTAGTTCAGTTTAAAAAAAATTATAGTTCAGTCTAAAAAAATATTAGTATTTTATTTAATTAGTTTTTTAACGTTTTTTAATGTTAAAAAACGTTAATTAATGTTAACTAATTTTTTAAGAATTAGTTATCATTTTTTAAGAAATTATTAAAGAAATTAATTAAATATTTCTTAAACTGAACTAATTAGTTTACGAATTTTTTTTTAAACTGAACTAATTTTTTAAAAAACGTTAACTAATTTTTTTAAAACTGAACTAATTTTTTAAAAAGAAATTATGTTAAAAATTTTATGTTTTTTAAAATTCTATTATTTAAAAAAAGTCTGTTTTATTGTGAAATTATTATTATTATTTTGTAATAATAATTTAAAATAACAAAAACATAATAACAGAATTTTTTAATTTTAAAAAACGTTAATTTTTTTAAAAAACGCTACTTTTTTATAAAAACAGAATTTTTTAATTTTTTAAAAAGCGTTAATTTTTTTTAAACTGAACTAATATTTTTTTTTAACTGAACTAATTTTTTAAAAAACATTAACTAAAATTTATTTAATAATAATAAATAAAATACTACAAATAATAATAATAAAATACTACTAATAATATTAATTTTAAAATTTAAATTTTTTAAAAAAATTATATAAATTATAAAAATATTTTTATATGAATAATTATAAATAATAAAGTATTATTATAAATAAATAAAATTATAAAGTATTTATTTTTCGTATTCAATTATTATTATTGTATGTGAAAACTGAAAATGGAAAGAATGATAGATATGGGTCAAAGGTCAAAGTAAGCTGCCACATCAGCAAAACTAACCCATTTATGCCTAGTCAGCTTTTCCGTCCGTTTTTTCGGACGGAAATTGAAAATAATGACCATTTTGTAATATATGAGAGTACAGTTATTCAATTGTAACAAAAAAAATTTCGGTAACCAGAATGAAAACCGGACCCCAGTACAGTGACCAAAACGTTATTTATCCCTGTGTAGATATATACCCCAGTGCAATTGTGTGCATTTATCTATGAATTTAACCAAAATTTACACGATAAAATCATTACATTAGGGAAGTGTTTCAAAAGCATATCATATACCTCAGCAACACCTTTTATCCCAAATTAGTAGGGGTAGGCTGAAAATGAATTTCATGTCACTACATAATTGATAAACAGGAAGCCTCTCCCAAGGAGGATTGCCTCATGCATTGCAAGCCGGCTATAAAATACCTATCTCTTATGAAAATGAATATGCTTCAAAAGCGTATTATAAAATTTGCAATTCAACCAAAAGATTGTTGCTAGGATTGATAAGGGCCAAGCTTGGGTGTTGGAAAACACAAAGATTGAAAGAGAGGGGCTTAAAAGAAAATGAGAGAAGAACCATGAGAGATCGTCTCAGCAACATCAACTTCTGAAATAACACTAAAAGGTGAATATGAATGAAGTGTTGGGGTTGAGAATCTGAAAGAACAGCTCATTCAATCAATGGGTTTCAGCTTGTCAAATCCACCAACGAATTTGGCCAAAATTTTAAATAACACTGTCGTGGGTGCCTAGACAAGAGTCATTAATTTAGACCTAGGATTTCAAACAGAGGCGGAACTAGGCGGGGGCGGGGGCGGGGGCGGGGGCGGGGGGCGGGGGCAACTGACCCCGGTAGGGTGGCGCCGGCAGGGGGGAGGACTGGCCGTCGTGGCCGAGAAGGGGCGGGGCGGGGCGGGGCGGGGCGGGGGGGGGGGGCAGCGGCACCGGCGAGTCGGCAGTCTGTTCGCATCTTCAGATTTTCTTCTTCCTTTTTTTTTTTTAAACTACAGTGAAACGACGTCGTTTCACTTAAAAAAATTTTAAAAAAAAATATTTTTTTTATTAGGTTTTTTGCCCTTATTTGTTCAGCGCCTTCACTACTTCACTGTGAGCTCACTGCCGCCTTCCTCTTTCCAGACTTCCAGTTCCAATCTTCCCCATCGGCTCGCCGGCCGCCGCTCACGGCTCACCTCATCTCTTCCAGTCTTCTCCAATCTCCACTGTTGGGCTGCCGCCCGCCGCCGTCCGCCGCCTCATCTCTTCCCTCTTTACAAAAAGGTAAGTAATTTAAGTAATTTTAACTTTTAATTTAGCCTAAAATTAAATGTCTTTTAAATTTGGTACTATTAATTTTAATTTAGCCTAAATATGCATACTATTAATGTTTTCTGTTAATTAGGTCTCCACTTTTTAATTTTTATGTAATTTTGATGATGACAATTGACAAATAAATTTAGGAATATAAGAATTAAGAAAAAGAATAAAAATTGATTTTATTTTTAATTGATTTTCTGTTAATTTAGGAAGCCTTGACTAAGAACTATATTAGTCTAAACAGCAAACTCAATATTGAAAATATGTTGTCTGGAAGAAATGTTTGAGCCATCTGAGATGAAGTTGTCTTTAACTATGTTTGGTTGAAATAAGGGTTCGTAACTAGTCTTGGCTTATTTTTGTTCTCATAGGCAGTTAAGAGTGAGGCTGCAGCTACATTTGGAAATGATGGGGTTTATCTAGTCTATATGCCTTGTTTAAATTGTCAAACTTATCTCTCTTGTGTAATGATTTATCAATAGCTGATACTTCTTCAACTTGTCATTGTCAAACTGTTTTCTTCCTGAACTGCAATTGCTTCACTGTTTTATATTAGTCTATATGCCTTGTTTAAAGTGTTAATCTCATATTAAGTGTTGATCACATATTATCCCAAGTGTTTAAATTAATGAAATTATTGATTAGTAATTGATGTTTTTATTTATATTAGATTATGGATAAATACTTGATTAAGCGACAAAGAACTGTTGAGTCTTCTAATAATCAAATACCAAGTTCTGAAGCAAGTGGTGATTTTAACAATTCACGTGTGGAGTTCAATCCGAATGATATTGTTAGTGATCCGGGGTTACGTAAATCAATTGAAGACTTTGCTATTGTGATTAGAGATCAAGTTCGAAGAGAGTATTTGACTAGAGGTCCATGTCAACCAATTGCCCATAATTATCCCCAAAAAGTATTTTCTAATGTGAAGAGAAGCTTTCGGTCCGCTTGGTTTAAAAATTTTGAATGGTTGGAGTATAGCATTTCCAAGGATGCGGTGCTTTTGCTGCTATCTATTTGGCAATTCAAACAGAGTAGATGTTTTTACAAAAAAAGGTTTCAGCAACTGGAAAAAGGCAATTGAAAGATTTCAAGAGCATGTGGGTGCTTCGAATAGTTCTCATAATGATGCTAGAATACAACTTCAAGGTTTTAAAAATCAAAGGCAGAGTGTGTCACATATACTACTAGCACAAGGGCAAGAGATGGAGGTTGCTTATCGCACACGTTTAACGGCGGCTTTGGATGTCACACGCCTTCTTTTGAAGCAAGGTTTGCCTTTTCGTGGGCATGATGAGTCATCGACTTCATCAAATAAGGGAAATTTTCTTGAGTTTTTTGAGTGGTACAGCCTTCGAAATGAAGAGGTAGGCAAGGTAGTTAGTGAGAATGCTCCTAGAAACAATCAAATGACTTCTCCAAAAATTCAAAAAGAACTAACAAGTGCTTGTGCCGTGGAAACTACACTTGCCATCATCAATGATATTGGGGACAAAATATTTTCTATTATGGTTGATGAGTCTCGTGATGTTTCAATAAAGGAGCAAATGGGAGTTGTTTTGAGATATGTAAACAACCAATGAGATGTGATTGAAAGGTTTCTTGGTGTGGTACATGTGCCTGACACGTCATCTATTTCTTTGAAGAATGCTATTGATGAATTATTTGCAAAGCATAAATTGTCATTATCAAGGTTGAGAGGTCAAGGATATGATGGGGCTTCAAATATGCGAGGCGAGTTCAATGGATTGAAGGCTCTTATTTTAAAAAAAAATCCATATGCAAGGTATGTCCATTGTTTTTCTCACCAACTTCAATTAGTTGTTGCTGTTGCCAAGAGCAGCCGTATTGTGAGTGATTTTTTTCAGTATGTTACTATGATTATGAATGTGGCTGGAGCATCATGTAAAAGGAAAGATAAACTTAGACAGCTTGAACATGATAGGATTGTGGAGTGTTTGGAAAAGGGAGAGATAGTTAGTGGTAAAGGAAAAAATCAAGAAATCAGTTTAAGACGGCCAGGAGATACTCGTTGGGGGTCACATTACATAACTATAATCCGTCTTATGTCTATGTGGACTTCTGTATTACAAGTGCTTGAAAATGTGCATGATGATGGTGCTTCTGATGATAATAGCGGTATAGCCATAAGTTTGATTGATAAGATGGAGAATTATGAATTTGTATTTGTGATGCATTTGATGAAATATATATTGGGAATCACAAATGATTTGTCACTTGCCTTGCAACAAAAAGATCAAAACATTGTGCATGCTGTGAGATTGATTGGGGTAATGAAAGCTCGACTACAAGATTTTAGGGAGGCGGAATGGGAGAATTTTTTGAAGTCAATATATTTTGTGAGAAGAACACGATCCCAATAATTAATATGGAAGACAACATGAGATCCCGCGGTCGTAGCAGGCGCAATGGACAAATTATTACTAATTTTTATCATTATCGTGTTGAGATTTTTTGTCAGGTATAATCTCTATAACTCTTTTTTCATTATTCCTATCGAAAAATTTATCTTTTTTTTATTTTTCATTATTACAATGTAGGTTGTTGATTCAATTGTTCAAGAGATGAACAATCGTTTTCCAGAAGCAAGCACAGAGTTACTTTTATGCATATCATGCCTTGATCCAAGGGATTCGTTCTCTCAATTTGACAAAAATAAATTACTCCGTCTTGCTGAGCTTTATCCAGAAGACTTCTCATTGACTGATCGCATGATACTTGAGGATCAACTTGAAAATTACATTTATGATATGCGATGCGATAGTCAATTTCTTGGGATTGAAAATTTGAGTTTGGGAAGTCTTGCTAAGAAGTTGATTGAAACAAGAAGACATATGCCTTTTACATTGGTATATCGATTGATCGAGTTGTCTTTGGTTTTACCAGTTGCAACTGCTACTGTTGAAAGAGTATTCTCTGCGATGAAAATTGTCAAGACTGATTTGCGTAACAAAATGGGAGACGAGTGGATGAATGACAGTCTAGTAGTTTATATTGAGAAAGATATTTTTTCAACAATTGAAAACGAACAAATTTTGAGACGTTTTCAAACTATGCAGACTCGCAGGATACAGTTGTGAGTTGTCTGCTCTCACTCGTACAACCGAAAGAAGCTCTTCAAGCGTCAATAAATAAATTTTTTTTTATTGATGTATTTTGCCCCCCCTTAATATATGTTCTGGTTCCGCCACTGATTTCAAATCCACTTGGTCTAGATCCAAGACTCCAACTACAGTCTCTTTAAATCATTTAGCCAATAATAAATAAAAAGATTATCAGAAGCATTGGACCCCCTATTAAACTTTCTTAAGAGTGATGCTAATTGCTAAGCATTTTGACTACTTATTTCCCCTTTTCAAGAGTTCCTAGGCTAGGCAAGGGCAAGTTAAACCCATGTATGTAGTCTTCAGTACTAAGTTTTGTTGGAAGATTTTGACATAGATAAATGCTCATAAGACGTGTATTAAGAAATTTGACATACAGAATATCTGAGGTTCGCAATGTGTTATTAAAGGCTACTTGCAAGCAACTATCACTTAAGATGATGATACCTGGAAGAACTGATTCCATATGCTTGTCTTCCCAAGGCTCAAAGGATGCTCATCTTGAGTAATTTCTGATCTTGAGAGTAAGCCCTTGCCCTCACTCCTTGGTTCATCATTGTCAAAACTTGTAGAGTTACCCCTCTTCCTTGCGATTTCTGACTGACTAGCCACGAAAACATTCAGAGACAAAACATAGAACATATAATAATCCAACACGAACGCAACTTCAGAATATATATATATATATAGAGAGAGAGAGAGAGAGAAAGTATTCATCCTCAACAAATGCCTTAAAAATTAAATTTCCATTATTCAATTACGTCAGACTGAAGTATCCACTCCAAATGACAACATTGGCCAAGTGGCTATGCTACATATGCAGATAGGATTGCATCCTGGGAAAAAAACTACGAATTTAATTAATTTAGTAGTACCAACTGGTTAAGCAAAACTTGGATACATCTTTCAATTTTCATAATGCATTACAAAAACACATAATTCTGGTGCCTGTAAAACCCTAGGCCCAATCAATCAGGCTTTAACTTACTAAGCAGATACATGAATAAATCGAGGTGTTCCCATGTTTTCCTTTTTATAATGGGAATGAGGAGCTGCCTCTGAGTAGCCTTCGTTAGCCCAAAAGCATATCTCACAGAAGGCTTAGAAACAAACACCTTATTTAATAACTAGATAATTCCAAAAGGCCTCTTATTGTACACCGGGTAGTGCCTCAAAGACTGCACCTAATTATAATGTTACAACTTAGTTAAGAACATCAAATAAAACAAAAATAACCATATGAAGTAGGCATCGGAAGAGTCTATGTCTCGAAGAGGCTAAAAGGGTAAAAGTTGTATGTGAGCCCTACCAATGGATTAATGGTTTATGAAAATCAGGTCACATGAATTAGGGTAACATTATTATATCACTTCGCCAGAATCCACATAATTGTGTCTCCTCTTGAATTTGAATAAATTTAAGGCCACTCAGACTATCCACAGGTTTAAAACTCCCTTTGTCCAAGAATGAGAGTCCCATTTCACTTTTTGTCCCTATACTTCGATGACATATCCCTGAGGAACACCAAAAATCATTGCAGACATCCAGTTTCACAATTGCTAGATAGTTGATAGACACATAATTTATACATTTTATTATCCATAATTTTGTCCTTTTAATTTTATTAGTTTATTAAATTAATATGCTTTATTTTATTTTGTAGGATTTAATATTAGTTGCAATAAAGTTAAAATCTTAGTGATCAAGCGATATTTAATGCTATTATTCATGTAAGGAATATCCAAGAAGAATCCTGCAAGGAGAAGGAAATAGGTGGAACAATCTTTATGTGCAAGTCAAATCCAACAAGAGAAAGAAAAGTCTATCTAGAAGATCTCTTTGAGAAGTTGATTGCCACTAGGAAGTTGAAACCTATATGGAAAGGGAACAAAAGTGTCCAAATTCAATGAATCTAAATTAGGGTTCAAAGTTATTTTCCCTATAAATAGGTAAAAGAGAGGAAGGAGCATTAGGGATTGTATTAGTTTAGGTTAGGAGTAGGAATAAATTACTTATTCATTGTATGTTCGTTAGATGATCGTTAATTAAAGGGAGTTTTTTTATTTATTTTTAATCTTCTTCTTTTCTTTATTTTAGTTAGTTTAATTATTTTCCATGTCTAGCTAATTTCTTTAATCTAGGATAACGATGAAATTAAATAATTATTCTTGATAATATTTTTCATCTCTTCTATTATTTATGCTTTTATATTTAATTGATTTCGCCTTCATGTTTCGTTATTGAAATACCTTCATTTTATAGTTCTTATGTGATTTTAAATTAATTAAGAGATTTTGGTATATTATTGTTAAGATATGACTTTTTTCATAATCCATGCTTGCTCAAAAAAGTTTTGATAGGTTATTATAGTTAATCATTAAATTTTCATAGTCTATGTTTGCCCACGTTAATTGTAAATTACTAAATTAAAGGGAAGGGAGATCAAAATTATATTTGAGTTGATTGAATTATATGTTATGTTTATTATTTAATGGATTCGGATTTCTAGATTGCTTCCTCATTATTAATTTTCATATTCTAGTTAATCAATTTTCAATCTTTATTTCTAATTTGCCTAAAATAGATATTAAGGATACATTAAAATTAATCTAGTCTCTGTGGGTTCGACCTGTACTTGTCAGTTCTTCAATTTGACAATGTGCACTTGCAGTACATAATTTTAACACATCAATAGTCGTTCAGTATCATATCAAAGAAGAAGAGAATTAAACAACAAATGAATAGTGACTATTCAATGAACTAAAACTCACAGGATTCATCAAAAGCTCATCTTTGAAGTGTTTGTACTGAGACCTCTTCTTTGCCAATTCAGACGGCCAAAGCCCTCGATCGCTTGGCAGATAGCCCAATAACAACTGGAAACATTTAAAAGATAAGATTCAAAAAAATTAACAGGTTGTCTATCCAAATGCACTTTTTTCACTTCTTCAATTGAAACAATGCATATTTTTCATCTAAAAATTCAACTCAGTTAACAGGCACTTGAACAACAGTAGATACCTTCCACACTGTGCTTCGGATGCCAGCTCCATCAGGTATACCCTGTGATGCAAGTCTCCGCAATTCACTCATACTTATAACCTTCTTTGAAATCTGTATTCAGCATAAAGCAATTATCAATGATCCGAAATACAAACAAACAAACAAAGAAAAACAAGAATTATGTGAGACAATGTGTGTGATAGGTCAATAAGGACAATAGATAGAAAATCTATACTAACTTGAGCAATATAAATTAATGGGTTCTAAGAAACTTGATGTGGCAATAAGTTATCAGCCAATTGTCATTCAATAACTAATTTTTATCAGCTAGTGTTAGTTTGATCTGATTATGTATCCAAAACATGTTTGTGTAGCAGAAATGCATAATCAAGTAGAACTCATTTTACGAGGATGAGTATATAAATGTAATCCATGAAAGGGAATAATAGTATTCAATTTCTTGTCAACTAGGCTGTTCAACTATTCTCTCATCTTTGTCATCTTTCTTTTCTCTCTCTTTTGGTTCATCTAGGTTAAGTATTAAAAAACTTGACAGAAAAGAAAATGAAAAAATATAAAATAGATTGTGCCTAATGCTAGTGTTGTACTTGATTTAGGTTTTATAGATTACATGCATCTGGATATTAAAATTTTAGCATTGTGCTTAATATTAGGTTTTATAGAAGTCCAAGTAGTCCCTCAGTCTTAAATGAAAGTCTTTCTATATCTATAATCCCAAAAAGACAGTACATTTCTAAAGATATGGATAAATTAAAAATTGAAATGGTCAGTCGATTTTCATTTGGGACAAAGGGAGTATATAAATCTGAGGAATTAGTTCATACTGGTGGAATTATTTTGTTTTACTTTTCTTTTCTCTCTCCTTTTTCATTTTTCCTTCCTTAACCCTCATTTTTCTGAATTCCAAAGAAATCCTTTACTGGTGAAATCACCAAGCAGTTCTATATTCTTCTAATTTCTCAGCTTGTTTACTGTGAAAAATACAACAGAGATTTCAAGAAATTTTAACAGTCTTCCCCAATCTCAGGAAATTCAACAAGAAAAAAGATATTAATAGCAATGCAGAACATAAATTAGAGAAAGAGGAGCTAATAACCTCTTGTAATAGCTGAGCCTGGCGAGAAATATCTTCAACCGAAGAGCTAGTAGAGCTCCCATTATACTCATGATCACTCACACTATCACTCCCACACAACGGATCCCTAATTTCCGCCTTCACAGGCTCAGGCGGTTTAGTCACAGCGGGAGGCGCAACAGGAAGAGACGAATCCACCGGGAAATCAGTGGAAGTAGCGGCAGAGGACGAGCGAGTGGGCCGATTATAAACGTCGCCATCTGGTGGTGGCAACGGTTGTGGAGGGGATGGTACCTGTGGCGTTGGTGACGGCGGCGGCGGGGGAGCGGTAGACCAAAGAGAGCTGTTAAGCCAATCGGGAACTTGCTTTTTCACCATTTCCGATCTGAAAAAAAAAAGGGATTAATTTTTCTTTCTATAGTGGTGGTGTGGGATAGGGCTCGTTCGCGGAGGATTTCATTTGCAAAAGGTGGAGTTTTCTTCTCGTCATTGTCGTTGAAACGAGAGAGGGTGGGGAAGTTGCCAGGTAGATTATTACTTAACACGTTCCCGTTCGAGACCAACTTATAACTTCAAATATTAAGTTGTTTGGCAACAAAAAAATAAGCACTTATTTGTAACTTATTTTAAAATAACTTATAAGTTATTATGATTCTAACTTCCGAGTTATTATTAGCCGAATGCTTTCACAATTTATTTGAACTTAATTTATGACTTATAAATCAAGTTGATGTGAAATATTTTTACTTAAGTTAACTTATATTTTGAGATAATTGATATTTTCACAAAACTCCTTAATAGTAAACGATTTTATGGAAATATTAATTTTTGTTGTAAAAATATCAATTCGTTATTTTAACTTATAAATCATACTCCATCCGTCCCAGGATAAAAGTTCTGGTGGACTTTTCACGCATATTAAGAAAAGAAATAAAATGACAAAATTGCTCATAATAATATTTCATTAATCATTTTCCAATGTAGGTAAGAGAGTGACTTATTATATTTATTAAATATGAAGAAATAATTAGAATAAAGAAAATATAAGATATTTAATATTAAGGGTATAATAGAAAAAATTGTGTAAAAATTTAGTTATTAAAGTAAATTAAATATTTAACATGAGACTATTCAAAATAGTAATAAGGATTTTTATCATCGGACAACCGGCCCGACATTGTCACGTGAGGGGTGGGTTAAAATTAGGCTTAGGATGGTTTTCTTGCTTTTTTTTTTTGTTTTTATTTTATTTTTTTCATAAATCTAATTTTAGAGAATACAAAATTT
The DNA here is from genome assembly GCA_020205505.1 of Panax japonicus. NCBI lineage: Eukaryota > Viridiplantae > Streptophyta > Magnoliopsida > Apiales > Araliaceae > Panax > Panax japonicus. The sequence goes on along the minus strand of CM035104.1, from coordinate 48,793,325 downwards.
TTAAAATTTTATTAGTTAAGTATTAATTAATGCTGATGCACATGTATTATTTGCACACACAAAATTAATAAAATACCTTATAGTATAGATTTAGAAAATTCAAATTGATGTGATTGTATACTTCATATACCAGTAGTAATCATTAATATAATAATTAAAGAATGCGTATAATAGATAAATAAATAACACAAAAATATTTTTGAATTCAAATGATGATATATTGGTACAAACAACATTAAGAAATTATTTTTAATGGAAAACGAGTATCGAATAAACTCCATTTAATTAAATTAAGTGTGTTTGATAACATTTGTTTATATTTTATCAATCGATGGACCAATTATTATTCATATTAAATGGTGATTAGGGATTATCAAACATCCCTTAAACCATAAATTATGTCATCCAGACTCGTTAATTGCTTAATAAAACTTAATTTCATAAATAATGCAAGATATTTCTTTATCGACTTATGTTTTATACATGATAATTTCGAAACCTACCTAATTTTTACTAAAAATACATTCAATATTATAAAAAATTACATTAATTACTAATTATATAAAGCAAAGAAATATAAAAATAATGGCAAAATTTTATTTAAATCCGAATACTTTTATAGTTATATCTAAATCATAAAACACCATAAACCCTATATTAATATCAAAATTCCCAATATATCGATTGAAGGTTAAATATAAATTTTAGTTAATTTCATCACCTAATAAAATTGAAGGATAAATATAAAATTTAGTTAATAATATTACTCTTTTTTTCGCTACTCTTCAATATACAAGGATTTAATTCTTTTCAAGAAAACATTATCATCCGACCTTAGCTCAGTTGGTAGAGCGGAGGACTGTAGTCGGTCTGTGTTAGTCCACAGCTATCCTTAGGTCGCTGGTTCGAATCCGGCAGGTCGGATTTCCCTTTTTCTCGTTCGCTATTAGTACTACTTTTTTTTTTATAATAAATCTCAAAAATTGACAAGTTTATACCAGAGCGCAATTTAGCAATCCTTTGCTTAACACGTACACACAAGGCGCAGTGCTCTGAGAAACTTAGGCGAAGTTCTTTGCAGTTTTCTGAGGTCGATTCGTGTCTGTTTTCGCCTTTAATCAATGGTATTTATTCATTCTTCCCTCCTCTCTCTGTATATATATATATATATATGTGTGTGTGTGTGTGTGTGTGTGCAGATTTTGAGGAAATTTATTTCATTGGTTGAAATTGAAATTATCAGACTCAGTTTCACTCAGGTATTATGTACTACTAAAGAAAATTAGGGGAAGGATTTCATCTTTAGGTGTTTACATGTGTTCTAGGAAAAGGGCATAATTGAGCACAAAATCAAATTGGTCGATTTTGATGGATTTAAAGTTTTAATTGTGTGCATTATAATTGGAGCTTCATTTGAACAATTTATATGGTTAATGTTAGCTGAATATATCTTACTAAAACTGAAATGATATATGGAGCATTTTGAAATTCAGATTTTTTTTCCCTCTTGGTGGAGGGTTATTACTTTGGAGTGATTTATATTTGTAATTTCAACTAGAAAAATAAAAATATAGAGTACCAAATTTCCTCCCCTTGGTTTCAGTTTTAGTTGTACATTTTTTAGATGCGGTTTTCGCTATGTTAAAAGTTGAGTGAAGAGTTCCTTATGATTAAGAGTTTTGATTTTTTTTCCCCTATCCCTAATCTAACAGAGACAGTTTTGTACTGTGCATGTATATTCTTCTAGGTTGTCATGTGTTTGAAATTTTCAAGGTTAATAGCCTTCCTCATGAGTACAAGTATTTTTTGCCTTTTGAAATTTCTAGGCAAACACGTTGCGATTGTATTTGACTTGCGTACGAAACACTCTAGAGGCTGCCATGTGTTTACAGGTATGTATCAGTCCATCTTAATGATATGCATAATGATGAGAATTTGGATGTAGAATTTTGATTCAGATGTAGAATATAGATTGAGAATGACTTTGGTTAGGAACAAGAGGAAATGATTCATATATTCAAAATTTCAAATTTATGGTCTTTGCAATGAATTCAATTGAAGTCCTTCTCTGATTTGTTGCCAGTAGTTTATAAATTTTATAGTTTTCTTTCCCTAAAATTATCTACTCCATTTTACACGTCAGACTGGGAATGCTCTTAGTTATCCTACATTACAGGGTTTTTGTTGCGAAGTCCTTTCTAGATAAATGAAGCTATTGTCTCATTTTCAAATCCGAAGGGATTTTGCATTTTGCTCTTTATCTATTGCATTTTGTTAGTTCTAGTTAGTTATCTCGAGTGAACTACTCAAAACTGATGAACCTTTATAGAGAGCTTCAAGCATGTGGTAGCAAAAAATCACGAGGAATCAATCGAAGAAGGCATTAAATTTGTTACAATATTTGAGATGTTACTTTCTTCAAAGCGTGGAAAAGCTTAAACATAAACGATCACCTTAATGGGTGTCGGAGGTAGTCCAAAACAGAAATACTTTACTAATATATCTTTTTAAGACAATTTTCTTGTTCGATACATGTATTAGTAATATTTTAAACTTAAGTAATGATAGTTTTAGCTGGCCCAAGGTCAGAAAATCTTGCTCGCAACTATGCATCCATCATCATGGGCTGGCATGTTTCCTCTGGAGCAGACTGGCTGGGGTGCCAACTAAGCTATTTTAATTTTAAACAATATCTTTTTAGGAAAGATATATTCTCTGAATTTTCTTTATATCAGAAAACTTAAAAAAATGGATACACTTGAAAAGGAAAGAATGCTTCATCTTCACTTGTTAAAGTTAAATAATTGTTTTGAACATTTCTTTATGCCATTTATGAACTAGATCATGACATTTAATTGCTTTAAAAAATACGGTTTTTGCTAGTTTGAGACATGTAGATATCTGAACCTTCCTAAAAGGTCACTTAGACGAGATAATATGATATGGTGGTTGGTTAACTGGAGTTGACAAAAGCAAACTTACACTGGTCTCAGTAATAGTATATTTGATGCAGAGCTTGAGTTGTTGATTGGACAAGACATATTTAATGAAATGCTGAAGTGGGTGGTAAAATGAGAGATAGTAGACATGCGAAATGTAAATCAAAATACGAGAATGAATAATTTTAGACTATGGATGTGACGCCCCCAAAATAGGTATATATCATCATCTTGGTATGGGTCGCCAAATACATGATACTGAATACAAATACAAACTTAATTATACAACAAGAGTTGAGAGTTTTTACACGAATATTGTCTCATAGACAATATCCAAACTCAAATTCAATCCTCATTACATTTATTATCACACTAAATAGTGAGGATTACTAAATCAGCCATCTCGGACCATCACTCCGTTCTCCGACTAGTCTCAGCTATGTTCTCATTTCCTGAAGAGAATAATGAAAACAAAAGGGTGAGCTCAACTAGCCCAGTAAAAAATATTATGACTAAGATAATGCAGAATAAGTTATCGTTAGCCTTCAACAATGTTAAACTGATAGAATATAATAGACAACAAGTTTAACTGCAGCGGAACAAGCAATCCATTAGAAGAGTCAAGTAGAGCATGATATCTACTATCTTCTATGATTTAAAAAGGTTTTTATCAACTTTATCGCTGAGACTCAACTTAATAAATAAACCACATCATCGAATCATCCCTGCACTATGGGCCAATATTCATGTAATCATCAATGGTCATGATTATACCGAATAATCCCTGGTCATAATCATACCAACCACTGTCCCTTAATACACTACAGGCCAATGAGGACTTTTACCACATCATTTGCAACATTACGGGTTATGATTATACCGAATAATTCCTGGTCATAATCATACCAATCAATAGTACATCTATGCACGTAAGTCACAGATGACTTTTATTACAATATAAGCATGAGAATGAGGAAAATGATATAAGAATTCAATCAAACGAGATCAAGGATAAATATTAAAGACTTTAAATTTATTCAGAGTTTAAAAATATCCAAATTGTCAACATGATATTGCTTTGTGGAGTAAAATTCAAGAATAATATTCATGTATCAAAAATGATCTTCAACAATTATACATCATTAATATTATAACTCACAATATTTAACAACCAGATCATTTCCAGGAAAGATGGGGCTTTCCGATAAGGATTTCTCCCTATTGGCGCGCAATTAGATGACCAAACCTCTCCTCGACAGAACTTTCTAGACATCATCAATATTGCAAATAATAATATGAATAATTTTGTCGTCTCAATTATTAATTTACTAATAATAAATATTATGCAAATTATACTGAGACAATAATTGAATCAATAATATGAGAGATATTATGCAGCAACTACTGTAGCAATAATTGAATAAACTGAGTGGCTGCTTCTTACGTAAGCATCAATAATCAATACCGTGTGCTACTATGCAACCGCACGTATTAGTGTACTTTTATCACCGGGTAGTTCAACAGTTTAGCGGTAAAACTTTCGCCGTTATTTTTATAAAAAGATATTTCTGTCGTTTTCTAACTACGACAATTATTCTGTTGTGGGGTCCACCAATGATGGTGTCGTCGTACGGATATTCCCTGACAAAAAGAATATTCTCCGACCAAACGAATATTTTATATCAACTTGCTTACTTTGAAAAAATTATAAATATCACCCTTAATTTTAACATTTTATCAATTTAACCATTTAATAAATTGAATAACAATTATAAGAAAATTGAATACTTTCATTTCATAAAATTTGGGGTCTTACAATGGAAGTAGGAAGTGGGCATATAGAAGAATACGGTGAAATTTTCTAGAACTGCAGGGGATCAGGCGGGACCTGCTGATACCCCATTATGTTCATTCCGTTTGGTCATTAGGCGTTTTTAGATGGTTAATTTAGGAAGTTTTTGGTTCATCTTAATTTGATTACTTGGCATTATTATTTATTATTATATTTAGACTGGAATTCTTGCCAGCTAGAATATTAACTTTAATGACTGTTTCAATTCAACCAGTTGTATATAATTATAATTTCTCATTCATTGCTTAACTTGTGACATAATCTTATAAATAATCTTATGTCATTATATTCTGGTTGCAGAACTTCCCTTGTCAAGAAGTTGAAAGACATAACAAACCAGAAGTCGAACTGAAGTATGTATTTGGGTTATGCTTGTATTTTTTTAATCACAGTTTTCTACTTCTTGTTCTCGTTCACAGTAACATATTTATCTTTTCTCTCTCCATAAAAGCGTAATTATTTCCACACAAAAACATTTTAATGGCTACCACGCTTAGAATTTTACTAGTGGGGCAGCTTGTCTTAGAATTTTAAATCTCATATATCAGAAACTGGAGTTCTCAAAGCAGATTACATAGTTCTTCGGTATCTTTTGACTTGTGCCTTCTAGTATACCATGATAAAGATTATGGCTTATTTACTTCCTACATCCAAGTTAGGTAATTTATGAAAATCAAAGATTGAAGAAAAATTATAGTGGTTACAACTAGGTTTTATGACCACCTGGTGATATCAAGTCTAGTTTGATGCCACTGATGCATCCTTGATTTACCGTAGTTAACACATCATAAAATCTTTACAACACCTTAAAAAATGACACCTGGTCCAGAAAAGCCCTTTATATCTTGAGATTGTATGCTTTGTTTAGGACCGAAATATGGACAAAAGATGTCATAGTAGGCTGACATCTCCCATCTAAGTATAGGGAATTGATGCAATGTAAAGATGAAGGCATGTCTATGGACTATGGGTTTAAACTAACGAAATTAATTAAACTGTGGAAACTAAAGTACAAAAAATGTAGAAGTAAATTGGATAAACAAATACTAATGCAATATAGTAGAATTGCAATTGGTGCAATAGTGCTTGCTTTATACATTTTATTTTCTAATAATTGTCAAAGTATGTTTATAACTTTTCATCTTTTCAGATAAAAATGGATGATCTATTTCATTGTTGTTTAAGACTCCATTTCCTGTTATGTCCTTATCTAACTTCCAACACATGGGATATGTTGAATGAGGAAGGTTTTAATATCTTCCTTTTGATTTTCAGGACCAGCCCAGAACTTCTGCTTAATCCTGTAAGAATCATTTTATTGGCATCTCATATATTACAATATATTCAATGTTTTATACTGAAAAGGGTAATTCACCATATACGCAATTTCTATTTAGTATATATAGTGCAACAGAAATTCTAGATAGAAATCAGTAAAAACTAAAAACCTCAAAGATAGTTAAAATTCCTTTCGGTGTCACCAACTGTATAATTGTAATTCCTAAAAATCTGACTTCAGTCGAGGTATTCTTAACACAACTAAATCAGAGGACTAGTGGCATAGATAGCAACAATCTTCAATATTGCAAATGTCAGTTGTAGAGCTGAGCAAGTTGTCACTATACTGTACTTGAGTACTGCTATAAAAAAAAGGACTATACATGGAATCCTGGATGCAAGGCAGTAAGTCCCCAGGTTGGGGTACCTGCAATATATTTCTCAATTTATTGGACTCATCACTCATCTTCATGGGAATTCACATGTTAATTGGACAAAAAGTTGTTCCAATGCACCTCAACAGGATTGATTATCTCGGTGTTCTGCGTGATGGCCGATTCCTTCTCAGTCTCTCTTCACTTGTCTTTCTAGGCTTCTTCAGAAGTTTTTTGCGTCTTCATCTGTTTAATGTCTAAAAGAATCTTGTTCGAGGAGTTTCTCTATTAGACCTTCATAGGGATTGGGAGACACTGCTTCACTAATGCCTGGATGTTTTTCCACTTACCTTCTTTACCGCTTTTGGTTTTCATTTGGGAGTACTTCCAGTCCTGATGCATTTTTGTACTTTTTTCTCTTCTCTTTAATAAAATTTTCTTCATTTAGCTAAAAAGATTTTGGTTGTTGTGACACCAATAAAAGTACTGGATGCATGGAAATAGGATTTTTATATGATTTTTAGGTGATATCAACACGAAGATATTAAAATTGATCGGTTTTAAGCTCCAGAAAGGCTAATATAGTAGATTTAAGTTCGTCAGTAGGCTCCATGAGTAAGTACCTCCATTTCTCTTTTGACATTTAGATCGAAGCTATAACACTTATTATTATAATCATAATTACTACTACTACAATTATTATTATTATTATTATTATTATTATTTATCATTCCCATATTCTTATCGAATTCTTGTTTTGCCAATAATAATTGAAAGTTTCACCTCAACTATGCATATATTAATAAAATTGATAATCATCTCTTAGTGTGCTTAAACATTCTTGGGTATTGAAGTATCTAGTTGGTCAATGAACTTGAAGCTCTGTTTACCCTGTGCTAATATGCGCAGACATATAACCTAAAGTGCCAAATTCTTCAGGATTCGATTTATGGTTTCCCTTATGAAGTTTAAAGTTCCCTCAAGCCTATATACTGATACAACAGTAACTTAAGTGACGCAAACACCTTGAATTTGTTAGTTTTCACCCCATTGTTGGACCTAGTATTTTATAAATACTGAAACATCTGTCACCAGCACCAAGGCTTTCACCTTCATACAGACCCAAACATAAAATGAAAATGTTGGTAGTAAAAAGAGAAGGCGATAAAACCCTCTGGGGATGTTTGGTGTATATTCCTGAAATGACTTATCTGATACATCCTTTTGAAAACACTCGTGAATCAGTTCTTTACTTTGTGTTTGATTATACATGTTTTTCTCAATTGCAGTGTGAAAATAATGTATCGAGTATGATCAAACCTGAAGTTGTTAGTGTTTTGTGTTTCTTCATTATTCAAATTTTAGTAGTTTTAACATATTGGTGCTGTTTTTGACTGTATTTTTTTAAACAATATTCATTGTAGGTTTTGATATGTCGAAATGAGGCTGAGAAGTGCTTGATAGAAACCTCTATTAATTCGCTTCGCATAAGCCTCAAGGTAATTTCAATTAAGCTATGTATGGACCACTGAGCTCTATAGCTCTACCTCTAGTCTAGTGGTGCCCCTCTCATTCTCTGACATGGATATACATGAATCAAATCCCGTCAGGACGAAATGGAAAACACATTATATTGTTGAAGATATTCCAATAGCCTAGAAGGGCCTTCTTTCATAGCTCCATTTGATCCGTTAAACTTTTGAAAACAATTATTGAATAGTACTTTTTAGATAGTTTACAATTTTCGTAATTGTATTGTCTAAAACTAAATGAAATCATATCAATTTTGAATTTGAAAATAACTTAAATTGATTTCAAAAAGTCAAAAATGATCCAGTATTTTGGAACAGAGGGGAGTATAACATATGTACTTTCAGATATCCTTTGGTGGACAATTTCTTTTAAATTATTGACATTTGAGGGATGGAAGGAGTATATATTTAATTGCCAAATCAAGTCCACCCTGGCTTTTATTCAACCTCACTCGGACTGGCCGTGAAGCCTTGTTATTGGGCTTAAACCTGCTTTTTGAGGCCCTCTCCTGAGCCTTATAGATAGGTCAGGTCTGGTCATTGATAGCTTTTGTAGTTACATGTTACTATTGTCCTTTCTCTCAGCAATGGTTACCGTGTTTTTAATAAGATGACATCTATTTCTTTTACGGTATTATAAATTGTCTATAATATACTCCTTTTTTTCTTTTTGTATTCGTTTCATCTCTTGCATATTCGTTTCCTATATACATATTTCTTTTTTCTTGTTCTATAGGTAAAGCAGGCAGATGAACTTGAAAACATATTAACGAAAAAATTTCTTAGATTTTTATCAATGAGGGCAGAAGCATTTCAGGTGTTGAGGAGAAAACCAGTACAGGTATGTGTTATTTCACAGTATTGAGACGATGTTAAACTTTCCTATGGATTTGGGTTGACTTTAAATTCTGATGCTATATCATTGGAAAGAACACACAAACATAACTATATATATTATTTTTCGGACAATATGCATGCAATTAATGCCAGTGTTGGGCTGTACACGGTTTTCATTTCTGCTGAATTTGACATGCATATGTCCATTTTCCTTTCTTCACCTTAAAAATTTTCACCATGTATTTTATTTGTGTAGCATGTTTTTATAGAATGTCATTTTCTTTAAAAGCAAATTGCGCTGATTCGGACTTGTCTTTCTAGCATTCCAATATATTATGTCTCTTTTTAAACATTCTATTAGAGTGGATAGTTCTCTTTAGAGGATTAAGAATCAATTGTTGTGGGCTGGGAGAAAGGAACGAAAGAATCACCTAGTTCAAGTCTTTTCCCTAAAAAGGAAGGGAGCTTAATTTTGCATTGAAAAATATTTCTCTTGCAGATAAATGGCTGTTTTGGTTCCTTCTCGAGTCGAATTTCTCTTGCATAAAGTGATCAGGAGCATTATGGTATTCAGTGGAGTGGGTTAAATGTGTATCGTACTCACGCTAGTTCAGCCAAAAAAAATTCTGAAAGATATGAGAATCAAATTTACTGGGACTATGTTTCAATGCTTGCCCCTCTCATCCCTAACAGGGCGGTGTATGGTTCAAATCCCCCCGGGTACTTGATAGAAAGCATATTATTTTGTTGAAGATATTCCCCAATAGTCTTTAAGAGATTTGTTTCATAACAAGGGGTCAAGTTCTTGTAGCGTGGAGGTTAGGTTCTATGTCCCCTCACCCACCTTAATATTTTTTTTTTTTAAAAGGATCATTTTGGGAGGATAGTTTGATTGGTGATGCTCTTCTAGTGACAGTATTTATAATTAAATAATTTCTTTCTTGGACCTTCTCAGCCATCTTTCTTTATTCTTGATAGGAGATTGTGGCCATTGGATTCTTTGGGCAATTTTTTTTCGCAAGCCTTTTTCCGATATTAGTGTGAAATCATATTATTATATTTTGTTTTTAATGGTTTTTATGATGACATGTTTAATGATTTTTCAGCTGTAACCTTTGGATGGTTCTTTTTTCAGGGTTATGACATTAGTTTTCTTATTACTAATTATCATTGTGAAGACATGCAGAAGAATAAGCTTATAGACTTTATCGTGCAATTTATGGAGGTAATTTTTCTATGAATCTTTAAACTTGCCTGCCTCTTTTATACTTGTCAGTAGTTTAGATCTGTTTTAGATTATGCTGCCAATCATTTCTGTGCATAGCAGGTGAACTAACTTAAGTAGATTTAAGGTCTAAGCTGAATAGATAATCAAAAAAGAGTAGCTTAATCTCTACAAATATCAGACTCTTAAATGCCCCCTAAAGGCACCCATGGCAGAGGCCAAAATCAAAGGAAGAAAAGCCATTATATCTCGCAACAAAGCAAACTATAGATAGTTGTCCTTGAAAAAGCTGAGCATTTGCGCTCGTTACCAATTCCCCAACAAACATAAAAGAATGCACGCTTCAAAAGCATCTTAGCGTCTTTCCTCCCTCCAAAGTCTCTGAACCAAGTAAGCAGAAAATCCTCCGTTGAAACGGTACATACCCACTCATCCCTTAACAAACCAAATATAGAAAGCAAGAATCATATCTAGGAGTATATCACTAAGCATGTAAAATAAACAATCTAAGCTCCCCTTGAAAGTCGGATAAAGATCCAAAAAGGAACAAGGTAACCTTGGTGTGCCTCTTGAACCATAGAAAGCCTTTGAACATGTTCGCCTCTAAAAAGATCACACGGGATTAAAAAAGGAGCATCACTTTTTTTTCTTCGCTGTCAACATGATTTACAAACTTGCAACCCCTCTACATCTGTAGATAGGCTCCAACTGTTCTAGGCATTACCCACTAGATATTGAAATTGGTGAATAAAAATGACCAGAGCTCCCTTCCTACTTCTTTAATAGTTGCAGGCCCTTGATTCATTAATTTTCCATGATTCCACGTGCTCGAGTTAACATTCCTGACCTGATGGTGATGCAGTGCTCTTCCAAATTGCATCAGACTTAAAGAAGTAGCGTCTCATTTAATTCAGTGCAAATTACAAACCCAGTATCCCCTCCATCGCTGTATAAAGGCCTTAACTGTTCTAGGCATTATCCCCTTGAGACCAAGAAACACTAGAATATACCAAGTGTACCTCTCTTTTACCTAGCATCACCCTTTCTTGTACCTAGGCACTAAAATTCTTTTGGCCACTTCTTGTGAGTTATGTAGATATAACGGTGTTTTTGTAGTTCAACAAAATTTCAAATCAAATAAAACATCTTGACATCTGCTTACACACACACACACACACACACACATATATATATATATTATGTTGTCTGTGAGCTGAGCTTTCTGTTTTGTTTGTCCCACCCAAAAATGGGGAAACCATAGAAGAAAAGGATTTAGCTCCCCCCATTTGTCCTCTTTTCTGTAATGGCAGGATATCGATAAAGAGATAAGTGAGTTGAAATTATCCGTGAACACAAGAGGGAGAATTGTGGCCACAGAGTTTCTGAAACAATTCATGTGATACTCGAATTTTGATCAGTTCAGGTGGACTATGGCCAGACATTTCAGAAGATTGCCCTTAAGATTGTTGTATTCCCTAGTGGTTCCCTCATTTGTTAAGTATAAATGCACATACGAATCAAAAGACTATCTTTATCATTCTAATAGTTTTTATATTGGGATTTATGTAACAAAATCAATACTGGCATGCTTTCACATAAGCTTGAATGGTACTCCTGTCTGTCCAAGTTGTTACTCACTTTAAAAGTTTATTTTTTGCTAATTATGTCCTTAAAGGTGATTTTTTTTTATATTTTCGTTTTTTTACCCGATTTAACCCCAACTCAGACTTATTTTGACTCAACCCCAATTTTGCTAATTAGTATTTTTTAAAAAAAACTAAAAAGCTTTAAATTATTTTAAAAACAATATTTTATTTTCCAATATAAAAATAATTATTATTTTAAATGAAATATTATTTTTAAAATAATATTTAAAATAAAATATTATTTTAAAAGTAACAATAATTTTTTATATTTTAAAATAAATATTATTTTTAAAAAGTAATAAAAAACAATTATTATTTTTAGGAAAAAATATTAGAAACTTTTATTTTTTTCTAAAATGAGTAGAGTATTATAAAATATAGATTGAAAAAACTAAAGTTTAAAGTTTTTAATTTTTGATTATTTTTATGAAAATTTAAACATCTTTTAAAAATTAAAATGTTTCTAATTTTGTTTTATGAAAGTAATTTATTTATTTATTTTTTAAATCTATATTCTATGAAACTTTACTCATTTTAAAAAAAATAAAATTTCTATTTTTTCTGAAAATAAAATTTAATTTTTTGAATCTATATTTATAAAACTATATTTATTTTTTTAATAATGAAAAGTTTCTAATTTTTTTCCTAAAATAATAATTATTTTAAACATCTTTTAATTTCATTTTTTTTAAAAAAATTGAATTATTTTTTTATTTATCTTTTTTTTGTATTTTAATTTTAATTTTAAGTATTTGTTTTTAAAAATTCTAGTAGTTAAAAATACATATATAATGGTAAAGACATAAACTTTTTTTTTCTGAAAATAAAGTTTTACATAAAAAATTGAAAATAATGTTTTATTTTCTTATTTAATTTTTTTGAATCTATTTTTATGACATTTACTTATTTTATGAAAAAAATAAAAGTTTCTAATATTTTTCCTGAAAATAATTATTATTTTTAAAATAATAATAATTTTAAAACATTTTTTAAAATAATAATTGGTGCAATTGGGTTGGGTCAAATTGTGTCGGGTTGGGTCAAATCGGGTAAAAGAAACGAACACTTTAAAAAAATAATAATTAAAAATTGAATTATTATTTTTTCTTTTTACTAATTTTTTTGTATTTTAATTTCTATTTTTAGTATTTGTTTTTAAATATTCTAATATTAAGAGTACATATAATAATGGTAAAGACATAAAAAAATTGTGAAAATAAAGTTTTACATAAACAAAAGAAAAAAATGGCAATAAAGTTTTGTTTTCTTAATTAATTTTTTTGAATCTATATTTTATGAAATTTATTCATTTTATGAAAAACTAAAAGTTTCTAATATTTTTTCCTGAAAAATAATAATAAATTTTAAACTTTTTAGTTTTTTTTTAAAAAATTGGTGCAATTGGGGTCGAGACAAATTAGGTCGAGGTTAGGTCAAATCAGGATAAAAGGAACGAAAACGTCAAAAAAATATCCACTTTAAGGACATAACTAACGAAAAATAAACTTTAAAGATGACTTTTAAAGTTCTTTGCAGTGAATTTATAAAGGAAAAGACAATAACTTTAGTTTTATATTTAAATTGTTATTTGATTTTTATATTATTTTTATTTGCTTATATGTTGAGGTTAGACCTGATAAAATATGATTATAGGTTCAATTTAAGAATTAAAACCATATTAATTATTTTTAATATGGATTGTATGAGTTGTAACTATATAGTTATGGTTCAAATATTCGAACAAATCGAAAAATAAAATCAAGGACAAAAGAGAAGAATACGAGAGAGAAGTTTAGTCACGGGCTATCATTTCGGTGAAAAGAGGAGGGTAGCATGAAAGTCACTTCATGGTAAGTTCACTTCACGCTTCAATATAGTGCTGACACACAGACCGAGGGTAATCTCTCCGTCTACGTGTCAACACTGTATTAATAATGGAGTAAACTTACCATGAAGTGAACATGCAGTTAAACTGGATACATGAAAGAAAACTCAAAAAGTTGGGAGTATTTCTAGTGCATACGAATTCAAATCTGGCCTTAATTTCTTCCTCCATAAACAAAGAATCTATGGCGTCCCTGTTTTATTTTTCAATTTTTTATTTGCACTTTTTTTTCATTTTTTAAAGAATATACAGGTACTAGTAAATACTATTGTGTCGGTTTTTTTAATATAAATCGTTTTAGAGTTATGCACAAGTATTAAAAAAATATTATATAGCATTAAGTATAATATCAATCGTCTATATTGTCATTGTATTAGAAAAAGAGTATTATTTATTGGATAAAAAATAATAAGAAAACTAAAATTATATTTATTACTTGAAATAATATTAAAAATTAAATAATTAATATTTATTTAAAAAATTCTCAAACGATTTATATTAAAAGGAAAATTATATTAAGTAACGAATGGAATGGAGTACCGCTGTTCAAAATAATAAAATTAAAATGATTTTTAGTTTTATGTCTGTCAACAAAATTTGTCTAGGAATTAATTTAAGTAGCATATTTGTCAAGTTCTCCCTTTAAAAAACCCTCTCCCTGTCTACCCTTCCCTCCCTCCTCCATCAATGGCGGCACTTCTCCGTTCACCACAGACCTCCCAAACCCTAAAAACCATAATCACCCAACAAACTCCACTACACCGTTACTTCTGCACCGCCCCATCGCACCACAACTACCACCAGCAAAACCACAAATACCTCTCACCTAGTGAATTCATCAACAGCTGGGATCCCCCAAAAGACCCCAAAGAGGCCAAATCCAAGCTCGCCCACCTCCGCCGCCAGTATGCCAAGCAGGTCAAAGAGGTCCGCAAAGAGTACATTCAGGAAATGGAATTGCAAAGGATTGAAAAGCAGAGGAAAGACGAGGCCAAAAAGGAAGCCCTAAGGATCGCAAACGAGGAGCGAAAATCTGCTAAAATGGCCGCCAAGAAGGCCAAGGCCGTCGAGCGGCAGCTGGTGGAGGAGGAATTCCGCCAAACCCTAGTATGTGGAACTTATCGACCTCTCTTTTGTGTTGCTTTATTCTTGTTATTATTAAAATATGAGGAAAAATAGATTCTTTATATGAGTATATACATTATTACATTTGCATTATGTTGTTTATCTTAAAACTACTACTTTTTTTATGAATTGATTGAGCTGGTGATTTTATGTGATTTTGCTTTATAGTTTATATGAATGAAATTTATGCAACTCCATCTTATAATTAAGGAGTAATGCACTAATGCTAGTGGTTTTAATTTTGGGGTCTCAAATTTGGTATCAAATGAGCATAGTTTGACAATAAGTCAATAACTTGTAAATATCATGATTTTTTTTAACAAAAAACTGAGACTACTCAACATTACTCATATCTAAGACTTCTACAAGAAAAAAGTAACTTAGTGAAAGTAATAATGTTTAAAACTCTGAGATTGATATTGTAGAAAAAGATAGCATAAAATTCCAACAAATGCGCAACCAAGAAACAAAAGGCTCTTGGTGAAGGACTAATGTAGAGAAGATCTCCTTGGCTCACAAGGTAAGTTGAAACTAGTAAACAACGGATCCAAGTAAAAGCTCTCTCGGCTTCAGTTGAAAATCCTAGCCAAACATAGGGCCTAAGAATAAAGGCTAGTAAAGATTTTAGAGGGAGAGGGAGAGACGTTGGATGCTCGTAAAGGAGCCGAGTAAACGAAAGACAGATGGAGGGAGATAATGATTGACACGGTGAGGACAGAGAATATAGGATTGTTCTTTTATTTTCTTTGTGGCAGAGATAAATATTTGGCAGGAATGTTCTGTCTGAAAGTTTTGGGTACAATGTTAACCACCCCCATAGCAAAACCCTGTATCTATGCATATGTTATAAGTCAGACAAGAATTACCTAAAATATCTATGCATCCACTAGGCCAGCCCTTACCGTGTCTAATCCCCATCTTTCAAATTAGTTTGTCCAGTCTTTGCCCTTGTTACACAGATGAAAATGCGTCAAGATTATATCTTAATTTTATATTGTAAACCTGTAAGTAAAAATGCTAGAGGTTTGGAAGTCTATATATATATAATATGCATGTATGTAAGTTTTGAGGCACTAGCCAAATTGCAGGTGATTTATTTCCTTGGTTATATATATATATATGTGTGTGTGTGTGTGTGTGTGTAATCTATAGATTCTTTGTTTTGTTTTACAATACTTTCAAATAAGAATGCTAAGAAATTTTTAGTGATTGATTTCTAAGCTTTGAGCAGTAGGTTGATATTTTTCAGTTAATGTTAGTATTGATGCTCCTAAAAATTCGGATCATGTATTGATTTTGTTGCCTGATTACCTGGCCAAAAGGGTCTACTTTTGAAGATAATAGGTATCTTTGAATTTTAGTCATACAACTAAATGGAACTACTGATTACTCATTAAAAATACCGCATCTGCAAATAGTCAAGCATAAAAGACCACAGCACCCGTGACATGAGATATTTTTCTTAACAGCGAAGTTATTCCACAGAAATGTGCTAATGGCATAGTTTGACAGCATCATGACAACCACTACAGGGATATAAGCTTTTATGTATCCATCTTTTGGTTAAAAGCCTTTCTTCCAAGTGGTATAAGCTTTATCATTTGTCATTAACTATCAGATTTATATGGCTATCTGTAGGTATTGCTCTACTAGGTCTGAAAATTTGACCGGGTTTACAGCTTGTACACTACAAAATGGCCAACTTTATGAGCTGTTTCTTTTGAACTTTTTCTTTGTCCAGACAAAATGCTTTTCTTCCTTGTGGTTTAATCAATCTCCAAGAGTCGGACTGCAAAATAAACCCTTTTATATTCAAATAGGGTAGAAGACATTATTAATCTGATCAAAATGATTTTTTCCCCACCTCCTATATATGGAGACAGATCTGGTAGCCGATTATATCATATATCAATTTAAACCTCGATAAGCCATATGCTCGTAAAAAGTCTTTGTAACAAGTACTTTTGAACGTAAAGTATATAACCCCTAAAATAATCAGGGTCTTGGTGTCAAAGATCCTGCAAGAGCTTGGCATACTTCTCAATTGCTTGTGCATCGTGACTTTAGTCTGGATTATGAAAAATGTGTTATATGGTGCCATATTCACTTGGCAACATTCTGGCATAATTTTTTTTCTTGGCATGGTGGCTCGAAGTATCCCAGGCTTTAAACTAATTGTGGCTAGACCCGCCAAAATTCAGGCTTTTGGCCGCATTTTTTCAGTCCACGAAAACCCGGGTCTTTTTAGCCCAGCACATTTGGGCTAAGCCCAAAAAGTAGGCATAAAACGACTTCGGCCCATGGGCCGGTCCGCCAAAACCCGGGCTTTGGGCTTACAATTTCTAGCCCGCCAAAACCCTGGTCATTTTGGCCCGGGCCGCAAATGGCCCTGCCCGTCCCCGTTTGCCAGGTCTAATTGTGGCACATAGCTCATGAAAATTTGTGACTAGTACTTTTGAATTTAATGCCTTGCAGATCCAAGTCATGCATGCGTAATTACTACATGTTTCATCTTTTATTGATTAGTACTGTTTTCCTTGTTGAAATATATATTTGAATTTGGACAACTAGATTGGGACAATTATTGTTTACTTTCTTAAAATTTGGGTCGGTGCAGTTAAAAGAAAGAACAGAGAAACTCGAATACTGGAGGAAGAGAGAAAAACTAATGCTAGAGAAAAAGGAGAAGAAGAATGAGATTCTGCGTCGACAAAGTTCTGTATGGATTGATGAGGCTGAAATGGAGAAAAAGACACTGGAAGCCATAGTCGATTCTATTCCCCTTTGACTTCTCATTTCAAAAGCTGATGAGCTGTTTATCTTAATGATCATATAATGTTCAAAACATCTGCAAATATGTTACTTGGTTGCTCCTTTCTAGCAGTTTTGTTTACAGTTCAAACAACCTAATTGATGTTTGTGCCTGTGCAAGCTTAATAACTCTTCATTCCATAATGGAAGCTAATTATGGTCAAATTTTCTATTTTGTCATATGTATGCCTTGTTGCCAATATTATGTTTTGAAAAATTATTACCACTAGTTTGGAATTTAAACCTTTGTTGAGTTAAGTTGATGTCTATATTGCTTGCTACCTTCAATTAGATTTGTTTTTTTTTTCAGTTTGTCTTCACTCTTGCCCTAGACCTACTAAACCCAACATTGTTTATTTGACCTCAAAGTATAAAATGTTTTACAAACTTTCTAATGTATAAAGCAAAATATTAATTAATAAAATAAAAAATCTAGGATCATTATCATTTTATAATTTTATCTCTATTATTTTTAAAAAGTATATTCAGAATATTTGTATTTGTTCAAGTGCGAGTAGATGCATCAATCAAATTATCCAAGATTTTCTCGATATTCTGAGACTGAAAAACAAATCAATCTCCAAACAAAATTTGTATCGGAGAAGGGGAGCAAAAGGAAGCTGGCTGAAGGTAAGGGAAGGGAAGGTTGTTCTAATGACCAAATAACTACAGAATTCAAACGATAAAGGATGTAAATATTGTACACTCGGACAATACTAGTTTTACATCAAAAAATTAACTGCTATCCGACCAGTAAAACAATTTTCAACTATCATTTACATTACATCCTTCAACACGAGTAAAATGAGAAATAATTAACTGTTTCTACCTGCGTTTAACTCACTTCCAAAAACCACCAACCTCCAAGGGAAGGGCTATAATTCTTTGAGCAGCAACTGCTTTACTGTTCTTTAGGTTTTTGAATCTTCACATAAGGGAAAAGTCCCATGAAGTGATTAACCATGGGATTCCATCCTCGTTGCTGAGCACGACAGAACATCAGGAATGTGTTTGCGTAATAAGAGTTGAAACCCATCAATACGTGCCACAAAGCATGACCTTGTGGATTGACATACCAGCGAGAAATGTCCTTGCACAATATGCGATCACAAAGCCAACACAAACTCCCCAGCAATAAGGTGGCCACATATAGTTTTGTAAGACGCTTAGCGGATCTATCTTCTGTGTAAATGTAGTACTTGTACATCCTAGGGATGCAGAGAAGACAAAGGACCACATAATGCACCTTAAAACCGATTCCGAAACGGATTTGTGAATGCACAACTGCAAATACTATACCATATAGGAACATGAAGGTGGGCATTGTACTCCGATAATGCCAATCAGGAGAGTAGAGTATGTAGATGTATAGGAGCATTTCCCAGACCATTGGTGTTTCATCACCTTGCTGCTGCCTAGAAAAATTTTAAAAATTAAACAATTACTCGTACTGACCACAATGATAACATTTTTTTTAATAGAATAGATGAAGCACAGTTTTGAACCAAGGCTCAACAATGCAAAAAAAATCAAAAAAATTTATTCAGTTTCCAAAACAACATACATGACATGCAGTAACCATTTAATCACCACATTGATTTTCCATCTGATACGTTGCAAAGGCACCCAATGCCTCAATACTACTATCTTCTGTTAACTTTCAATGAATTATTTGTTCTGATTCTTTTAAAGATCAAAAAGTGACTTTAAACAAAATTGTGGTTTTCCTTATTACAATTTCTGACAAAATATTGATCTGGGTAATACACTATTTTAACCATTATTTGCGAATCATATAACAAAGAACAAAATTATTTGGTAATGACCAGGTGAGAATACTACCACCTCACCACATCACAAATGCTCAGAAACTTTGGACTATAAATTGGTATTACCACACTCATCGTTGGCACTCGCACTAGTATTCTTCTCACTCTCCATCACCCATCATACATGAACCTACAATGTGTAAGATCATAAAACTGCTTTCCCTATTTATAGTTATATCAAGTCCTAAGCAATTACACTTCTCCAGGTAAATTTTTTTTTAGACAAGTCAACAAGTCAGTTCGCCAGGTGCTGTCCTATAATTTGGGTTCTATTAGGCTTCAAACGAAGATTACATAGATAACAGGAAAATTGTGCAACAGCACATGTCTTCAGATAACTGAAATCCATCCCCCCCCACCCCCACCCCCCCCCCCCCAAAAAAAATATTAGGAAAAAAAAACAAATCACAAACACTAATGGGCAGGAATTTTATCAGAAAACACCTACTGTACAACTAGTTAGCTCATTGTTAAGAGATTCATATACTCAACCTATTTAAATCTATTATACTAATATACTCACTAGTCAATTTATAATTTGAGGAACGCCACAAGCATTGAATTACTGCAATTAAACAACCCAGATTCCTACAACCTTGCACTAAACAATAAACTGGTAGTAATAACTGCACGTATGCCTCTTCAATGAGCATGGTACATTCAAATATCAATGGGTAAAGAATTGTCCTACTCACATTTCAATACACATTGCATATGCATGCTATACATTTAAAGTTGGATATGTCCCTCTTTGGTGGAAGATCTTTTACTATTCAGGGGTTTTGGTCTTACAAATTATAGAAGGATTCTTCGGAGATGTGCTTGTTTTGTTATTTTGTGGGAAATTTTGATTGAGAGGAATCAGAAATGCTAAAAAAAATTGCGATCGGATTACAAATATTGAGTTGCTTTGGGATAAAATATATTTCTTTGCTTCTCTTCGGGTTCATGCAATGGGAGCTTTTGAAGGAATTTATTTATCCAATCTTCAAAGAGAATGGCGGGCGGCGCTTCATTAATATCTAGTAACGCTAATTTTGTTTTCTTTAATTACATTTGGGAGGACTTCTTGTCCTCGTCATACATTGTAATTTTCTCCTCTAATCAATAAAAATTCTTTTATCTAAAAAAATAAATAAATAAATTTTAATCAACAAAATAGTACTACTCAAGCATTATTTGAAACACTGGACAAACATCTTCCTGAGAATTGAAAAGAATAGTTGATAAATCAAAATTTCATGTGAGAACCAATAAATGTTATTTTCACATTAGATCTCTAAAATATGGATTCAAATTAAATATTTAAATTTGCAATTACATTGAAGAACAGTTTCCTTCATGGTAAAATAATACATGTCAAACAACTCCATTGTTCGGCTATAACCTACCATGTCAAGCCAGTTTAAGTCATCATACACCATATACTACCCTGTTGTTGAACAAAAACATAACAAGGTTGAAAATGACTACAAGTAAATAGAAAAGAGAGACAGAAATAATCACCTAAGATTCAACTAAACCTACATTCGAAAGTAACTGAAAGTCTGAAACCAATCAACTAGTGGAATACATCAATAGAAAAATGTCGGACCGTTATGCACATAACACGTAATTAAGAATCTATGATTCATAGATACAGTGTTCAAGTTTCAATGCCAAAATGGAATTTTGACATGGCAACCTTTGGTAAGGAAGACACAAGGACAATGTTGTATGTATGTTGTCCTGGCACAGCAGCATTTGTTTCTTATGCAGCCCATTGTGTTTAAGATGTTAGTCTACATTTATAATCTTTGTTTAGAGAAAGAGTGAATTAGTAGAACTTTTGCTAACACGTACAGCTCTACAATTTTTAAGAAAAGCAGGGGTGTCACACTGGTTTATTAAAATCCAAAGGGACATCTATTGAATTAGAAATTAGTTAAAAGAAAGCTGTCACGTCAAGGAAAAATGCCCGTAAACCTACTGAGCACATTTTGGTAGTGTTGTAGAGTTCAAGCAAATAATTTGGACAAACGCCATTGGAAATGAGTGCATCATGCTCTATATAAAAGGAAACGTATAAAATAAGAAGAGGATCAACACAATTTCCAGTAACATAATTGACAATCATTTTCTTCTTATAGCTTCTAACTAAGCTCTAGCATCACAATAGAGTTACAACTTCCTTTAGGACATAAAGCTGCAGTCCCTACACTTGGTTCCCTACATGATACCATTAAAAGTTATATGAAAGAAGAATACTTACAGTCGTTGCAGTGTGGCATGGAATAACATACTTCCAATGGCAAGAATTATGTTTGATATGTGAAGTATGCTAAATCTTTTCTCAAACCGTTGTCTCAAGGCATTTACGAGACCAATGAGCGCCAGAAGAATGCCTGGAACATTTGACATCGTGTTGAAAAACTCAGCAATATAAGAAGAGTAAACATAATTCTGCTCACACCACTCGGTAGTGGATGTGACAGGGCCCCAAAAGCTTGAAATTCCATCTGCCATTCTTCAATAATATATGCTCTAACTGTATGATCGGATAATTGAGCCAATTTATCTCTAAATGTAGCTTAGCTCACAAGAATTTCAGATTACCTACCTGTAAAAAGGTGTGAGCATATACAGATACAACTATTCAGTAACTGGGGAATATTGAATATTATCTCAAAAATTAGCTGATTAAAAGATAATTACAAATTATATGAACAGATGAAAGCAGTAATTGTAATTAAACAACTGTCAACATGAATGAATGTGGTAATTCTAATTAAACTGTCAACAAAAATGAATGCAGTAATTCAGTAACTAAGAAATAAAGAAGATAACCAGTTCTAATTATTAAAAAGTAAAATAGAAAATAGTTTGGGCCATCAACAAACAGATCATCTAATTCTAAATAAACATGAAGAATTGGGTAAGTCTTCATAAACCACTAACACTACCAGGTTAAAATAGGGACTCTTAATACCAACAGAAATTGATGTATTCAATAGGTGATTTGTCTTCATTTGGATGACTGTCTCATTGCTAGGAACCTCTTGAATTAAATGTTTGTTTTACTCTTTTAGAGTCTTCGATATTTCCACCAACATTGAAAATTTAGATTATGACATGATGAGATTCCAGAAGGGGTAAGCACACAACAAGGGGAATGCTGTGTTCTCTTCTTATTTTTTTTGGCAATATTTTGGGGGTTTTGCACTAAAAGGAAAAAAGGGTCTACAAAATCTATATTTCATACATTCCCTTGGCGCTTTCAAGGAATTGTATTACATTTCTAGCATTGGTTTGGTAAATTAAGGTTTTAGAGACGTAAAGGTGTCGACATTCATAGGGACTAGAGGGCTTTCGTTGATGATTGAGATTAGATGGATTTCCTTTTCTGGTTATATGTTCAACTTTTCTTTGAATGTGTGTGTTCCAACTTTGGAGACAACTTGTCATCCATCTTTGAACTCCTCTTCTCCGCTCTGATAAATTCTTTTTGTATCTAATAAAATCTTGCCACAAAGTCTACATGTAAGGCGGATGAGTAAGGGAATAGGGATTTGTATCATTTAACAACATCCAACAAATTAGTGTCTTGTATAAAATAGTTTGGTTGGTTAAAGCAAAATATTTTTCTTTTCAAACTTTGGAGATAACATGTTCTCCATCTTTAAACTCCTCTTCTATACTCTAATAAATTCTTTATGTTTCTAAAAACAACTTGCCACAAAGTCTACATGTAAGTTGGATGAGTAAGGAAACCATGAAGGAGACTTGAAATCAATTTACAACCCCCAACTTCTAAAAAGTGTTAGACAGACCTAGGCGGCATAGGGAGTTCGAGCGGCAAGGCCTTGTAGTCGGGGCCTAGGTTATTTCCCAGGCAGTGTGGTTTTATTATTACTTCTTTATTGTAATAAAATTAAATCTAGTCTTTTGTATTTCTAGTACAATTAACGTTATATTGATGAAAATTCTAAAAGTATATGAAAAGCATTTCAACCGCCTCAAAGTCATACCGCCCTAGGTACCTCCTGCGACCCCAAATTTTTTATAAGATGTTTTCATAAGATTTTCAAGTTTAAAACAAAATCGGTTTGAAAATTCCCAAACTTAATCTTCTCCCAAATGTGCTTATGGATCATAAACTTAGCTACGAAAACCACATTTGCCCTATGTCTTATTCAATCTCTAATTCCTAATTCTTAAGCGAGTTATATTAGAATCATAATTTCAACACTCCTTTGCCTAATAAATTCATGGAAATGAGCATACCAACTGTATTTGCTACCACTATCAGCATTCCCCCATTCATTATTCTACGACTCAGTGCTCCCATTTTTCATATTAGAGCATATTTGAACGTGCCAAAATATTTACGAACTTAACCTAATGGTGCCAATTAACAACTCAACCTAATGAGCTATAAAAGCCTATTCCAACCCCAATTGGGCCCTCATGTAATTTAAACATCATAAATAACTGCCATGACAGCAAAATAACTCCCCAACCACCAACATTAACACTGTAATTCCTAAAACATTGAGCAAACACTAAAATTTTGATTTCCATTAACATTGTAAACATCAGCAACAATAAATATTTAAGTATATTAACAATGTATTCAAGGCCTTGAATCAAATGGAATAAATTCACACAATTCTCAAATCTAAAACTAAAAATTAAGCAAAATATAGAGCAGTAAACTAATAAAGCTAAAAGGCAAGTAAGAGATTAAATGACTAACCTCCTGAATCAGATCTATGTTTCCGTCGTCTATTGTAACCCTTCTCTCTCTAGAAAAGCCCTCTTTCTCTCTCTAGAAATACAACGGCATGAGATCTCTGTTTAAAGTTTCCTCCTCTCCTTTTCAAGGCGGAAATGAGAAATGAAGAGAATGGTTTGAGTTTCGAAAAGAGAAGGGCGATGCTGGAGCCGATTACAGGCGCGTGAAAAGAATATACTTTTCTCTTACACGTGTAAAGGCTGTGCTACGTGTAAAGCTTATTTACCGTCTGATTGGATCATCAGCGTTTGAGAATTATTATGTTGGGAGGATTTCATTAGTTTCAGAATCTCACCCTGCATCGCTGGGAGATCGCGTACGATCAGGATTGAGTGATGATGAAATTAAACAATTAAGAAAAATCAATAAATTTTATATCTTTTGAACTTGTATTTTGATTACTGTTTTCAAACTCGGACCGGAACGACCGGCTCAGCTTCTGGTCCGATTTGATGTGGTTCAATTGATTTGACCATTTGTCGAATCGCTAGTTTAATCGGTAAAATCGATTAAGTTCACTCAATAAATTAATTTATAATTATTTTTTAAAATTGTTTTTACCAATATATTTTTAATATTAAAATTAATTCTTTTTAATAATATTATAACTCAAATTTATTACGTTTTAGTTCATAAAGAATGATATTTTTTAATTACTAATAATATATATTTTTATATATTAATGCGTCACTCGGTCAATAACAGTTCGATCACCAGTTGAATTAGTGATATATCCACTCGATATTTTTTCGATTCAATAACCGGCCCGAGTCTAAAATCTTGATTTTGATAGTGTTTTAAAGAGCCCGTGACTTCTGGTACATAAAAAAAAGGGTCCTTTACAATAATATACAACATTTAATAAGTAATTACACTAATAGTGCATCACCAAAATAATTACAAAAATAATAATCTTCTCATATTTATTTACAATATTAATGTCCTTAATTTAGGGAAACACCCATCCGCTCATTCTCTTTCTCTCCCTTACCGCCTCCTCTCTCCTCCCCTTCGTCCTCCTCCTTTGCCGTCGCCGCCGCCGCTTCAACACCTTGAAGATGTAGATCTTGTAAATCTTCTTCTTCTTCTTCTTCTTTCTTCTTTGTCTTCTTCGTCCTCCTCCTTCGGCGGCGGTTCTCTTCTTTCGCCGCCGCCGCGGGAACACCTTGAAGTTGTAGATCTATAGATCTTGAATATGTAGCCGCTATGGACGTCGATCTCCTCATTTTAGCTACTAGTTTATTGATTCAACACCTCCGCTTCTTCTTCTTGTTTTTCGTCCTCCTCCTTCGCCATCGCCGCCATGGACGCCGATCTCCTCATTCATTACCGTCACAACAGTCCATAAATTAAAAAGAGAATAAGATAAATTTTAGTGCAGTTGGTAGCCAAACATTTATACAAATGTAACCATTTTAATTTTTGTGGGTAACCAAGAGAAATTTCAGTGCTGTTGGTAACCATTTTTGTTTTTGTTGATTACATTTGTATTAAGGTTTGGCTACCAAATGCACTATGAAAAAAAATCTATAATAGATTTTTTATAATTAAATGGTAACCCAATAAAACTGAATTGGTTACCTTTGTATTAAGGTTTGGCTACCAACTGCATTATGAAAAAAAAATCTACAATATATTTTTTTAATTAATTGGTAACCCAATAAAACTGGATTGGTTACATTTGTATAAAATGTTGGCTACCAATTTCACTATTAAATAAAAAAAATCTATAGTAGATTTTTTAAAAATATATTAGTAACCTAATAACACTGTATTGGTTACTTTGGTTTGAATGTTTGGCTACCAACTGTACTATGAAAA
The DNA here is from genome assembly GCA_020205505.1 of Panax japonicus. Classification (NCBI taxonomy): domain Eukaryota; kingdom Viridiplantae; phylum Streptophyta; class Magnoliopsida; order Apiales; family Araliaceae; genus Panax; species Panax japonicus. The sequence continues at coordinate 48,767,397 of CM035104.1, read as the reverse complement.
AATCGTAATGTTCATATTGTACTACCAATCCTTCTTTTCAGATTCAAGTAAACTTTGTATATACTGTAAATTAAAGCAAAAGAAATAAGGTACATGAATTTCATTCAAACTTCAGATCTCAAATTTAAACCACCCATTTCATTCAAACTTCAGATCTCAAAATCAAATTCCTCACGTAAAAAAGAATCAACTCAATTACCAGACAATATATGAAAAAATCAAAATCAAAATTTGAGCATTAATTTATCATTATTAATCTCAGCAAATTTCTTGTTAGTCTCCTCATTTCCTTGGTTCTTATCAAGATGATACTTCAATGCGAGCTTCACGTAGGCTGTCGTGGGGGATAGAAGGGTGGATAAAAGTGAGGAGAGAGAAAGTGTTAAATTAAAACACTAAACTAAATTAAAGGGAAGAGCATGCACTAATTTTGTAAATAAAACTTAAAATACATTAATTGTGTAAATATTTTATGAGTGCACTATTGTTGTAATAATTTTTAAAAATATAATAAAAAATGTAATTGTTCCTAAAAAATACCACCTTAATTAAAATGAAAAAAAGTTATAATGTATCTAATTTTTTGGGACAATTATCCCTAATATTTTTATAAAAAACATATTTAATTTATCAATTAATAGTATATCTTTTGCACAATCACATCATTTTAATGTTTTAAATGTAAATTTATAGAAGACATTTTCATAAAGTAAAATTTAATATTTTTAAAATCACTAATATTAGTGTTGGTCTATTTATTATACGTGTGTGAGAGATTTTCTTTTATACAAAATTTTTTAGGCAAGCGATATTTCCACAATAATTTTTAATATTTTCAGACGCAAAGTGTCGCTGTAGATGTAAAAATCGTCGCTATAGGATCTATAGCGACACTTTTCGTGTGAAAATATCAAAAACTGTTGTAGAAATATCATTTCCCAATTTTCTAATCGAAGTAAATGTTTTGTTGTAAAACCACAACTTTTTGAATAAAGATGAATTTTCTATAAATATTATTTTTGAATATCATGGAATGAAATTGATATAATAGTTGTGGGTAATATTTATAAATTTTACAAAGTACGTAAGTTGTTATATAATATTCGATTGGTCGGGGAATATTTGTTTTAACAGGAAATATTAGTACAATGACACAATTATTGGTGGACCCCACAACGGAATTATTGTCGGATTGAGAAACGACAAAAATATTTTTATGAAAATAACGGCAGAAGTTTTACCGGTAATACTGTTGAACTACTCGGTAGTAAAAGTACAGTAATACGCGTGGTTGCATAGTAGCACACGGCATTGATTATTGATGCTTACGTGAGAAGTCACTCAGTTTTGCTTATTTTATGGATCCCCCATTTATCCATTTTTTAAATAAATGGAAGAAGGTTATTCATTATATATATATATATTATATATATTATATATATTATATTTATAATATATATATATATATATATATATATATATTCGGTTGACAGGAATGGTTTGGTGGGGGGGGGAAATAAGATTGTAGTGGGAGTACTATTATATATATTTATGTTTTGAATTTGCAAGTTGGCTACAATTATTATGATTATTATATTTATATATAGGTACTAGTTGGAAGGTGTGGCAGGCAAAAATTCACGGGGTTTATAACCCGTGATTAATATTATATTTATATATATATAATATTATATTTAAAAGATTTTGCTTTAAATATGGCCGTCAGATTAAAGTAAATCAATATCGACCGTTCATGAGTTAGTTACTATGCATTCTATTTTTCTATAAATAAAAGCTCATTCATTCATTATTTTCTTACGAATTCACTGAACTCTAGAGAGAGAAAATATAGAGAGAGACTATAGAGAGATAGAAGAAAAGTATTCTGCTACTTAACTACTTTTATATTCGATTTCTTTTACGGTAAGGGGTGTTATTCTTTCTTATTCATGAAGAGAACTGTTGTTATTCCATTGCTTATTATTCTGTTGGAATAACCTGTATACGCGGTCTACCCTATACTTGGTGACATTCTTCTATTATTCTGTTGGAACATCCTGTCTGTGTGTTTTACACCGGACCTGGTTCCGTCTTTATTATTAATCCGTTGGAACATCCTGTCTGTGTATTTTACACCGGACCTGGTTCCGTTTTATTATTATTCTGTTGGAACATCATGTCTGTGTGTTTTACACCGGACCTGGTTCCGTCTTTATTATTATGTTGGAACATCCTGTCGGTGTAAATTTTGTCTGACTTGGTTCCGTTATTATTATTCTGTTGGAATAGCCTGTCTATATGAAGTACCGCATGCATGGTGCTTTCTTTTGTTATTCCATTCTTTATTATACTTAGTTGGTTAAAGTTTCGACTTCTATACTCCATGAAATTAGTAGAATATCCTTGATATTTGCGTTTCATCCAGTATCTTTTTATGGAAATATTCTTCTGATCATTCTTGAATTTTACTCTACAAAACAGTATTATGTTGACAATTTGGACGTTAATAATTCCTGGATAAAATAATTTTTGAACTTGTTTTTATTGAATTCTTATATCATTGTCATTATCCTCATGTTTATATTTTGTTGAAAGTCATATGTGGCCTGTAGTGCATAGATGGACTTGGTATGATTATGACCATGAATTATTCGGTGTAATCATGACCGTAATGTTATAAATGATGTGGTAGAAGTTCTCATTGGCCCGTAGTGCATTGATGGACAGTTGTTGGCATGATCATGACCATTAATGAATACACAAATATTCTTGGCCCGTAGTGCATGAATAATTGTGGTCGTGATACTAAAGAATATCCTTGGCCATGGTACATGGGTGATTCGATGATGTGGAATATTTATTAAGCTGAGTCTCAGCGATAATAGTGATGAAAAACCTTTTTAATCATAAAAGATAGTAGATTTTATTTTCTACTTGACTCTTTTAATGGATTGCTTGTTCCGCTGCAGTTAAACTTGATGTCTATTATATTTTATCAGTTTAACATTGTTGGAGACTAATGATAATTTATTATGTATTATCTTAGTCATAATATTTCTTACTGGGCTAGTTGAGCTCACCATTCCTTTTACTGTTCTCTTCAGAAAATGAGAATATAACTAAGACGAGTCGGGGAAAGGAGTGATGGTCCAGAAGATAGCATTAGTAGTCCTCACTATTTTGTGAAATAGTGTATTAATAATTGTAATGAGGACTCCTTTTGAGTTTGTATAATCTCTAGTAGACAATAATTGTATTCAAACGCATAGTTATGTTTTGTCGTATTGTACACGACAGTTGTATTAGTAAGTTGTATTTGAATTTTGTACCATGTATCTGACGACCCAAGATGGGTGATGTATACCTAATTTTGGGGGCGTCACAGTTGATATCAAAGTTTAGGGATATGATCCCTGGCTAAGATGTGAGACTAAAACTAGGAGGGGAGAGACGGGGAATTCCTTCGCTAGTATGACATACTTAAATTTATTTTGTATTTAAATTGGTTGGTCAGAGTTTAGAGATATTATGTTACATATTAATTAACCTTTGTTTTATGGCAGTATCTGAAAATGACATCCGAAAATGTTGAGAATAGCAATGGAGCACAAGAGACCGTTGAGTCTCCACATATCAATAATCAGGAGAATATGCATCAGGAAGGCGACAATCCTCATGCAAATAACAACACTGACCAAATAATGAATGATGGATTGTTCAGAGGCTTTATACAATTCATGCAACAGCAGGCGAGAGCGGCTCCTATCCAAAATATAGGTGGAAACACTGCAAACTCTCGGGCGGTCACCGCTAAACAGTTCAAGGAGCTGGGACCACCGGAGTTTAAGGGAGAGCCAAAACCACTTATGGTGGAAGCATGGATAAAGCAGATCACCAAGATATTTTATGTCTTGGGATGCTCCGAGGAGCAAAAGGTTTCCTTTGCCGCCTTTATGTTGCGCGAAGAGGCAGATTAATGGTGGGAATCGGTAAAATGTACTCAACCTGTCGTACTGAAGATGTCTTGGGAGAAGTTCCAAGAGCTGTTCAACGATAAATACTTTCCCTAAAGTATTCGTCTAATGAAGGAGGTGGAGTTTATCAAATTGGAGCAAAACAATATGACCGTGTCGCAATACGAGGCAAAATTTGCGGAGTTATCCCGGTTTGCGTCCCACTTGGTGGATAATGAAGAGAGAATGACGCGAATATTTTTAAGTGGTTAGAAGCCGGAAATACGTCAACATCTTATTTTTCATAAACTGTGTTTGTATTCAGATGTTGTAAATAGGGCTCAGTTGGTGGAGCGCGATAACGAGTCAACGCAACCAAAAGAGACCAGCCGACAAAATGATAATACCAGTGAAAGCAGTCATCGAAGCGGTGACAACAAGCGTGGAGGGAATCAATATGCCAGAAATGGTAACCACTTTAGTGGTAATCAGGGCCAAAATAATAAGAATGGACATTTCAAGAAGAGGAGATTCAACAATGATGGAAAGACGTCAGCACCAGCACCCGTTGTTAAGGAAGGAGAAACACCACCTATCATATGCTTCAAATGCGGAGGGGAGGGACACATCAGTCCAAATTGCGCGATGCCATCCAAAGCATGTTATAATTGTGGAAGAGAATGTCACTTAGCCCGATTTTGTCGTTCACCGAAGACAAATTCAGCTAGGATGGAGGCACCAAAGGCTGTCCTAGAAAAGTCAAAGCCGGTAGTGCAAGGGAGAGCATTTGTTGTGACCTCTCAGAAAGCAAGGAACCTGAATGAGGTCATCACGGATAAGCTTATCATAAACTCTAGCGAAGTCTACACTTTATTTGATACCGGTTCTACCCGTTCTTTTATTTATCCTACTTGCGCTTAATGATTAAATTTGACTCCAGAGAAATTAGACTTTGACTTATCTGTGGAAACTCCGTTGGGAGAAACCTTCATTACATCCACGGTTTATAAGTCTTGTTTGGTTCAAGTTGGTACTCACACATTACCTGTCGATCTTATTGCATTAAAAATACTTGCATTTGATATAATTATAGGGATTGATTTGTTAACTACTCATCATGCAAAAATTGATCTATTATGCGAATTCAAGCAACCAAACCATTAAAATCAATCATTGTCATCTCAAGCCATAAAGCTATTCGTTTATTGAAAAACGGATGTCAAGCTTTCTTAGCTCATGTCACAGATCTAAACAAAAATACGTCAGTTTTGAATAATATTTCTATTATTAATTAATTTTCTGACGTATTCCCCGAAGAACTTCCTGGCCTACCCCCAGAGCGTGAAATTGAATTTTGTATCGACCTTGAACCCGGTACAAAACCCATTTCCAAAGCCCCATATCGAATGGCTCCTATTGAACTTGAGGAGTTAAAGACTCAACTGCAGGAATTGTTAGCTAGACATTGGCTTTATTCGTCCTAGTACTTCTCCTTGGGGTGCTCTTGTTCTATTCGTGAAGAAGAAAGATGGGAGTATGCGACTTTGTATTGATTATCGGGAGTTGAATCATGTCACCATCAAAAATAGGTACCCATTACCACGTATTGATGACCTGTTTGACCAGTTGCAAGGAGCCAAATTCTTTTCAAAGATTGATCTTCATTCCGGATATCACCAATTGAAGATTAGAACCGATGATATTCTAAAGACGGCTTTCAGAACTCGGTATGGGCATTATGATGAATGCTTCTGCTGCCTTCATGGATATGATGAACCGAGTATTCAAGGAATATTTGGATCATTTTGTGGTCATCTTTATTGATGACATCCTCATATATTCCAAAAGCATTGAAGATCATGAGGAACACTTGAGGCTGATACTCCAAAAGCTTCGTGAATACAAGCTTTATGCCAAGTTGAAGAAATGCGAGTTCTGACTTGAGGAAGTAGCATTCCTTGGGCACGTGGTATCAAGTCATGGAATATCTGTTGACCCAGCAAAGATTGAAGCTATTCAAATCTGGGAGCAACCTAAATCAGTGACCGAAGTACTTAGCTTTCTCGGCTTAGTTGGTTATTATCGGAGATTCGTAGAAGGGTTTTCTCGAATCGCTACTCCACTAACTCAGCTGACTCGGAATGATACAAAGTTCGGTTGGAGCGAGGAATGTGAGAAGAGTTTTCAAGAACTCAAGAGGAGACTCATTTCAGCACCTGTTCTGACAATACCATCTGGTTCGGAGGGATTTGTCATCTACAGTGATGCTTCGGGCAAAGGGTTAGGATGTATTCTCATGCAACATGAAAAAGTCATAGCCTATGCCTCACGACAACTCAAATAAAATGAGTGGAATTATCCTACTCATGATCTAGAGTTGGCAGCTGTTGTCTTTGCACTTAAAATTTGGAGGCATTACTTGTATGGAGAGAAAGTGGAGATCTTTACGGATCATAAAAGCCTCAAATATTTCGTCACTCAAAAGGAACTCAACATGCGACAATGATGTTGGCTTGAACTGTTGAAAGATTATGATCATACCATCCAATACCATCCTGGAAAAGCGAACGTGGTAGCTGACGCATTGAGTAGAAGATCATATGCGGGTACGAGTGCAATATTGGAAACGCAAAGGCCCATTTTGTATGACTTGCAAAGGATGGAGATAGAGATAAAGACTCCAGGGACCCGCGTGATGATGATAAATATACGAGTAGAACCGACTTTAATTGATAAAATTAAAGTTACTCAAATTACAGATCCGGAGCTGATGCGTATGAGGAAGAAAGTGAAGGTACGATGCCGGAAGCAAGAATCGATGAAGAAGGAATACTTCGAGTCAACTCCAGACTTTGTGTTCCTAACGACCCTGATTTAAAGTATAAAATCATGATGGAGGCGCACAAAATACCGTTTGCAATCCATCCTGGGAGTACCAAAATGTATCATGATCTTCGACATACATTTTGTGGGGCAATATGAAGAAAGAGATAACGCTGTTTATCTCAAGGTGTCTAACGTGTCAACGAGTCAAGGCAGAGCATCAAGTACCAAAAAGTCCATTGCAACCACTTGAAATTCCAGAATGGAAGTGGGAGCACATTACCATGGATTTCGTTACTGGTCTTCCCAAGGTTTCTCAAGGCATAGATGCGATTTGGGTCATTGTTGATAGATTAACCAAGTCTGCTCATTTCTTACCGATACGAGAGACTTATACACTTGAACGTCTTGCTCGTATGTACATAAACGAGATTGTAAGACTGCATGGTATGCCAGTATCCATAGTTTCTGATCGAGACCCAAGATTCACTTCACGATTTTGGGTTAGTTTGCAGAAAGCTATGGGCACAGATTTACGATTTAGCTCGGCATATCATCCTCAGACGGACGGACAGTCGGAGAGGACTATTCAAACTCTTGAAGATCTATTAAGACTCTGTGTCCTTGATTTCAAGGAAAGTTGGGACAAGTTCTTACCATTGGTGGAGTTTTCCTACAACAACAGTTATCAAGCAAGTATTGGCATGGCTCTATTCGAAGCGTTGTATGGAAGAAAGTGTCATTCTCCAGTATGTTGGGATAAGGTGGGTGAAGCAACGTTGTTGGAACCAGAGTTGGTACGTATGACTACGAAAAAGATTCAAACGATCCGGCAACGTATAAAAATCTCACAAGATTGACAAAAGAGTTGTGCTGATCTTCATCGAAAGGACGTGAAATTCGATATAGGAGATCATGTGTTGTTACGTGTTGCTCCATAGAAAGGGGTTACGAGATTTGGAAAGAGAGGAAAGCTCAATCCTCGATTTATCGGCCCATTTTTAATCCTTGATCGATTAGGAACTGTGGCCTATAGACTTGCTTTACCGCCAAGTATGTCTCGTGTTCATAACGTTTTTCACATATCCATGTTACGTAAATATGTGGAAGACCCGAACCACATTATTGAGTTAGAATCGGACGAAATAGCGGAAGATTTGACGTATGAAGAGGTTCCTGTTCAAATCTTGGATAAGAATGAACATATTCTACGCACCAAAGTTATACCTCAAGTCAAAGTTCTGTGGAGAAACCACTATGTTGAGGAAATGACTTAGGAGTTAGAATCTGAAATGAAATCAAGGTATCCTTACCTCTTCGACATACCAGGTACATACCCTAATTTTGAGGGCGAAATTTCATAAGAAGCTGATATTGTAAAATCCCAACTTTTTGAATAAAGATGAATTTTCTATAAATATTATTTTTGAATATTATGGAGTGAAATTGATATAATAGTTATGGATAATATTTATAAATTTTGTAAAGTACGCAAGTTGTTATATAATATTCGATTGGTCTAGTTGAGCTCACCCTTCCTTTCACTGTTCTCTTCAGAAAATGAGAATATAGCTGGGACGAGTCGGGGAACAGAGTAATGGTCCAGAAGATAACATTAATAGTCCTCACTATTCTGTGAAATAGTGTGTTAATAATTGTAGTAAGGACTCCTTTTGAGTTTGTATAATCTCTAGTAGACAATAATTGTATTCAAACTCACAGTTATGTTTTGTCGTATTGTACACGACAGTTGTATTAGTAAGTTGTATTTGAATTTTGTACTATGTATCTGACGACCCAAGATGGGTGATGTATACCTAATTTTGGGGGCGTCACATTTGTTCTCATTGTACTTTATTTGATCTTTTTATCTATCAAATGGCTCACTATATTTTATTTTTTTTACAATTAATTTGTACTTTCTAATCGAATTAAATGATTTTTGTTGATTTTTTTAAAGCTGAGTTTGTAACATATATACTTTAAAATTTTAATAATGGTCTTATATTTACTTTTTTTTGGTATAAAATAATAATTGAATAAATGTTAAAATGCGATTCAATATTACACCTAAATATTTGTTAGTCACGTGTCGTTGTTATGTCATCAATTTTCGCACGTGATGCTATTAATTAGATATAATAAGAAAAAATTAAATGTTAATCCCCTAATTGAAAAAATTGAGTAAAGTAAAAAAAAATGATAAATTTAATTCCTTAAGTGAAAAAATTGACAAGACAATCTCCAAAGTATAAAAAATATTAAGGGATGATATATTCAATTAAGATTTTTAAAGACTTTTTTTAAGTGACAATTTTTTGTAGAATTTATGGATTTTAATAACTTTTAAAGATTTTAATTTTTTTTAAAAAATAACTTTTATAGACTCCATGAAATAAGTAATAGACATTCTTATGAGTTGTGAGGATAGATAATTCTTATAAGTAGTAATACTTTTTAGGTAGTTTATAATATTCATAGTTATATTATATTAATATAAATTAATTAAATTCATATTAATTTTAAGTTAGAAAATATTTGAAATTAATTTTTAAAAAGTTAATATTAATTTAATAATTTGGAATAGAGGGAGTATAATTATTTTTTAGAAGAATTTAATTTGGGAAAAAGAATAAATTCGAGTAAATGGGAGCGGGGCATGCGCGAGATTAGGATGGGTACTTATTTTGGGGATCGGGTCGAATTTAGGGTAAAACCGTAATATACTCATCGACGAAACGGATATGGAAATAAGTACGCAAGCTAAACCCGCCCCGTTGGCAGGTCCATATTTAATTTACCCAGTCAGCCTACACAGATACACTTGTAATACTGCATTTTCATTGGTCAATAAATTCGTGTGCGCACTAAATCATTTCCCTTCGTCTGCCCTAATACACTGTCAGCTTCTTTCTACTGTTACTCCACATTCTCTCTCTCTGAGTGAAATCAAGATACCAATTTTGTAAAATGGGAGACCTCTCCAACGGCTCAGCCGAAGATCGGAAAACATTAAAGCTTCCAATTCCCGGCAAACGAAACATCCTTATCACCAGCGCTTTGCCTTACGTTAACAACGTTCCTCACCTCGGCAACATCATCGGATGTAATGTTCTCTGCTCTCAATATGTATATATGTATATATATATAAAGTTAATTGAAATGTACACTTAAATACATGTTATAGGTGTATTGAGTGCGGATGTGTTTGCTCGGTACTGCCGGCTTCGTGACTACAATGCGATATACATATGCGGAACGGATGAGTACGGGACGGCAACCGAGACGAAGGCGCTGGAAGAGAATTCTACACCTCAGGAGATTTGTGACAAGTAATTGAATTTCTTTGTGTAGTAGAGTTTATGGTTTGTGTGTTCTTTTATATGTTTTTAGTCTGATTTATTTAAACTAGAATTGTGAATTGGATTGATTGGATTTATAGGAATTGTATTAGACTCACAAAAGATGGAATTGTATTAGACTAAAAAACAAGCATTCTTATGAGTTGTGAGGATAGACAATTAATCAAGGGTACTTCCTTAAAGGAAAAAAAGGAGTTCCTTAAATAAAAAGGTGAGAATTTTCAGTGTAACAGAGTTGTGGCAAGTATGGTGTTGTAGGAAAGTTTATATTTATATGAAATTTTGTTTTTTATTGGATTTGTTGCTTCTATGCTGAAAAAGGTTTTAATTGATGTATTATATTGAGGAGTGATTAGAAATGTACTATATAGGAAACAACTGCCATTACTATTAATATAAGCTACATATATCGAAACGTTCTCCAGTTTATATAAATTAAATCAATTTTGTGTCCCCGCGTGTGCACCTGTGCATTTAAGATCGAGTGTAAGTGTATAGTGTACGCAGTACATAACTACATTTTGAAGTTTTATATATTTGGCTTCTCAAAATTGCTATTTTCTAAAAACATGGTACTTGCAATGATGTGGTGCTTATTATTAATATAGATGTAGATTGTAGAGAGAACACACTATAAAAAGAAGAGAGAGAAAGAGAATGAAGTGGGCTATATAGTTGTTTTGACAAGCACATTAACAGATTGAGATTTTCACTTTTTGAACAAGCTAATAAAGGGTCGTTGATTTGGTTTTGGCGTGGTTATGCAATCTTTTAAGTTTAGATTTAGAAAAAAATGGAAAATGGAAAATTGAAGATGACTACGAATTGTGCTTTTTGTAATTTTTTTTCCATATTTGATTTCAATAAACAGATGAATCACATATCTTATAGTTGTTTCCTTGGCTTGTTCTGTTGCTGTCATAGATATCATGCGATTCATAAGGAGGTGTATAAATGGTTTAACATAAGTTTTGATGAATTTGGACGCACTTCAACCCCACAGCAGACTGAGGTTTGCCAAGCCATTTTCAAGAAACTGCTGGAGAACAATTGGCTTTCTGAAAACACTATGCAGCAGGTATGAAGTTATGTTATACTTGGTCATTAACTTCACTTAATGGCTAATGGCATATAAAAGTTGTTCTGTGCTCCAATAGACATTATCTTTTGTGTTACGTATTTTTTAGCGGGTTAGGATCATAGCTTGGATGTTGTATTACATTTGACTTTGCCATATATGTCACATTAATACCTATTGATTGCATCTCTCTGTTACAATGCAGCTTTATTGTGATACATGCAAAAGGTTTTTGGCTGACCGGCTCGTGGAAGGTACATGCCCCACACTAGGCTGTAATTATGATTCTGCAAGAGGAGATCAATGTGAGAAGTGTGGGAAGCTTTTAAACCCAACAGAACTACAAAGTCCTAAATGCAAGGTTCATGCACACTTTTAGTATTTCGCTTTTTTACTATTAGTTTAGAGGCTTTTTAAGTGCAATCTCATCAAGTGTGTGAATTGCTACATTTTCGTAAAAACAACCCTGATTGATTGGTAATCACTTCCAAGGTTCTTAATTACTTAAGTCACATTTTTTCCTTGTAAAATAAAAATAGTTATAAATAAGAGGTTTGTTGAGAGATCAGCCATTTTTAGTTTGCTTCTCCACACATCAAAACTGAAATTCATTGGTGGTATAAAATTTTCTAATTTTCCGACTTCATATGTATTCAATCATTTAACCATACTTTGTATACAGGTTTGTCAGAACACACCACGCATTCGTGATACAGACCACTTGTTTCTTGAGCTCCCTCTGCTGAAGGATAAACTAGAGGAATACATTAACAACATGTCAGTGGCTGGATCATGGAGTCAGAATGCTATTCAAGCAACAAATGCATGGCTTAAGGAAGGGCTGAGGCAACGATGTATTACTAGGGATTTGAAGTGGGGGGTTCCTGTTCCACATGAGAAATTCAAGGACAAGGTTGGTTAATAATACGTAGTTTATTTGTGGTATTACTACCCGTAGTGTCGTTTTGTGTTTGGTTGGTTTTGCTAGAAGTTGTCAATCATAGCAAAGCAGACAGATGAATCCTTCCTATTTTTCTATTTATCAAATTATTATGTTCTTTTCAACTTTATGGTTGACAGGTTTTCTATGTTTGGTTTGATGCACCAATTGGATACGTATCAATCACTTCATGTTACACACAAGAATGGGAGAAGTGGTGGAAGAATCCTGAAAATGTAGAGCTGTATCAATTTATGGGCAAGGATAATGTGCCTTTCCACACCGTAAGTATAATTCTCTTGAATATTTCCTTTTTAATTAATATCTACCTTTTTATACAAGTAAAACAATGCTAAATATGTCTGGCCTGTTCCCCCCACCGTTCTTTTTGCAGTGAAGCATTTATTATGATTATTGATTTAATCACTTTATTGTCGCAACATGGCTGTGATTAATTTATTGCAACTTCTTGACTCATTTCTTTTTGACAAGCTAAGAGCACTATTGATTGCTAATAGTTCATCTATTTATGTGAGAAACTGTTAGAGAATAACAGTACTTACGTTACCTTGATCATGATTCAATGCGGTACATGGAACAAAACTTTTTGTGGTACGAAGTACGGAGGGGTAGGTTTTTTGAATCGCTTAACTGGTACAAAATAAATTTATTCGGAATGTGGTATGCTAGGATAGCTTTCTAAAAAGATATAGTTAAAACTAGTTGAGATATAGTTAAAACTAGTTGAGGTGTTTCTAAGCGTAGTGTCACAACAAGTTCATTTTCACCATGATTACTCTGTATCATCGATTACATGGAACGAACAAGGCGTTTAGTTGGTTACGTTAGGTGGCATTACCTACTATCTTCTTTTACATATTATGGTTTCTAATAGAATGTTCTAGATTTATTGTGTAATTACTATACTTGTAAAATTCTAGATTTACTATGCAATTACAACCTATCCAGGCCAAGATGAATTTTACTGTTACACTTGATGTTCTTCTTTCCATTCTACTTCTACTTAAGTTTGAGTTATCCAAATGATTTTCCTCGTTGATAGCTGGTAAAGCATTGATAATAGGAGTAACAATACTTAAATGCTGGTTAGTTTCTAACCATTCGCCGGGCCTCTTTCACAAGGTACTTTGTCTCTCCTAAGATAGTCGTTAGGCCTGTTACTATCAACCTTTTAATATTACTCCCTCCCAGATTGATTGTCATGCTTTTCTTATTTTGATGTTCCAAAATTTCGTTACCTCGAGGAAAGTAATAAAAATTTATGCTAAGTGCAATTTTCAGCCAAAGGGTTTGGCCAAAATCCAATTTTCAGTATGTTGTTGAATCTCAATTACCACACAAGTTTTTGGCTTTCGCTGGTGGCAATTTTAATGATTTTTCTGTGTATCTAGGAGCTGAAGTTTGTATTGGTGATAAGTGATATTAATTGTTTGGTTTGCACATCTACATTAGCAGTTCACATTCTTATCCCCCATTGGAAAGTCTTTTCAGCTTGTTTTAAGGGCTGATTGTGCATCATCTTGGACTTTCTTATGCTTGATATGCAGAAATTCTTCCTCTTAACTCCCTCTAAATTGTTTGAAGTGTTGTGCGAGTGTAAGATATTTAACTTTAGGTGTAAATCTCTTTCAGGTGATGTTTCCGTCCACGCTTCTTGGAACTGGTGAAAATTGGACCTTGATGAAAACTATTAGTGTTACTGAATATTTGAACTATGAAGCAGGTTAGTTAATAATCAGGTTTGTTTTTTTTAACAGAAAAGGTGGTGGCTGAATTTTCCTGGCTTCGAGTGTCCAAGTGACAATTACTCTCCTTACATTTCTTTTTGACATTTTTGATAATCTTAATATTATTTTGTTGACATTTTCAGGGAAGTTCTCAAAGAGTAAGGGCATAGGAGTTTTTGGAAACGATGCTAAAGATACAAACATTCCTGTAGAAGTGTGGAGATATTACCTGCTAACTAATAGACCAGAGGTAGGTTCTAGCTACAATATCTGATTATACATTGTATCCGTCTCTCTCTCTCTCTATATATATATATATATGTCGATATATATGTGTATATCTACAGATTCTAAATCTAATGTGTTTCTTAATATTTAGGTATCAGACACATTGTTTACATGGGTGGACTTGCAAGCAAAGCTAAACAGTGAGTTGCTAAATAACCTAGGCAATTTCATCAATCGCGTCTTGAGCTTTATTGCTAAGGATCAAGGTTAGTAGCTGGTTGAGGTAACAAAACATGCAGTATAGGAAAATATCTGTTGTTTTATATGTTAGGATTATTATGATCTTTTCTGCATGAGTCAATCACTATTGTAAGCAATGTTTATGCTTGTTTCATGTTATATCCACTATACATTTTCTAAATTTTTTAGTATCAATCCCTTCAATCCCCACCCACACATGTGCGCTCACACAAAAAAAAAAAGAACATAGGCAGTTAGTCATTTTGAAGATTTATGGGTTCGTTTCATCAGTGGTATGTCGGAATAAAAGATCTTGCTATTATTCCCCTTTGCGAATACTTTAGCATCTATGTGATCTTCCACTTGCCACCCTGGATATTGCTAGATAATAAGCTAGTAGTGTATGTCACTATTTCTTGTCCATTTTGTTTCATGTGCTTCTTTTTTTCATTTAAGAAGTGGAGGATGTTGTGTGAATCTTGCTGGTCTGCTAGAGGAACATCATATTGGATGGGTTGATTAGGTTTTTCTTGTAAATGCATCTTCAATATTGTTATAATGACAATTTATATGGACAGCTTCAGGATATCACTGCATCATTCCTGACGCTCCAGGTGCAGAATCACATATTCTTACAAAAAATTTGGGAGAGAAAGTTGGTAATTTTGTGGAGCAATATATAGAAGCCATGGAGAAGGTGATTGATGACATATTTTCCAATATTGTGTTCTTTCGTTTCTTCGTCTGCATAGGAATAACATTATTGTTTCTATTCTGACTTAGGTTAAGCTAAAGCAAGGGTTGAAAATTGCAATGAGTGTTTCTGGGGAGGGAAATGCATACCTGCAAGTAAGGAAACAGCATAGTCAAGAGCACTCTGTTTTGGATACTTGTTTAGTTTCTATTTTATAAAAACCTGTACTAGCATGCCCTTTTCTTGGGCTCTTTTTACTGAATTTTTTTTGTTCATGTTTGAAAAAATTCTGTCAAATTATTAGTCACTATGGAAGCTATAGGGTTACCCTTCTATCATTGCTTAAGACTGTTCATATGTAAAATGTTATGCAGGAAAGCCAATTCTGGAAGCTTTACAAAGAAGACAAACCTTGCTGTTCTATAGTTATGAAAACTGCGGCGGGACTAGTCTATCTTCTTGCTTGCCTGTTAGAACCTTTTATGCCATCTTTCTCCCTTGAGGTATATTAGGTGACAATTTTTTATGCATGTTTCTCTAAAGTACTGAACTAATACAGTTCTTCCATGCTTATTGTTTTCACTGCCATTAGGTACTTAAGCAGCTCAATATGCCACCTGATACCCAAGTCTCACTTACAAATGAAAAAGGAGATATTGAAAGGGCTAAAAGACCTTGGGAGATCTTACCAGTTGGTCATAAAATTGGAACTCCTGTGCCATTGTTTAAGGAACTGGTAATGTGATTTCTGTTGCACCATATTGGCTTTTGTTTTTGGAATTTCATGCGTGGGTGATGTGACAATGCGTCTGGTTGATATCCTTTTATTGGTGATGTGACAATGCGTCTGGTTGATATCCTTTTTATTTGGTTCTCATTGTGTACGTATAGGCAGACAAGGATGTCGAGTTCTTCAGGGGAAAGTTTGCCGGAAGTCAAGCTGATAGGATTGTGAAGGCAGAAGCTGAAGCAAAGCAAATTGCTGAACAACTAAAAAGGACAAAAGTTTCAGGTTACAATTCGTAGATGTATTAATGCATTTGTTTTCTTTCAAATACAGATACTGTTTTTTTCCCTCGCCCCCTTCCCCTTGGAACGTTTTAGGAAGGTATGATTGACTGTAATTGCTCATTTGCTCTCATATCTTTCAATCTTCTTTAAAGCATTATTTGCTATACTTTTTGGCCCCCTCCCCTTAATTGGCTTAGTCATTCCGAATAGGTTTTTGTACTGCACCGGATGTTACACCAAAGATATGTTATTTCTGGAGTTTGTGGCATTTAAATGTGGAAACATATAGGGTCCGGTAACTTTGGAAGCACCAAAGTTATAAGCTTCTTTTAATAGGAGAATGCGTTCTGACTTGTCTAATTACACTTTTGCAACAGCATCTCATCCAGATAGATTATGCAAACCGTTCTGGTTGTGAATTATGCAAGGAATCGAAACATCTAATCAAGCGTTGGTATTCCAGATACTTGATTTAAGATTTAGATACATACAAGTGTCAACTAGTAGAATACTATAACATTAGGACTTGAAACATTATGTGGTATACCTTTTTCCCCTCGGTTCATTTAATATGACTCTTGCCATTGTTGTAACAGATGGAAATGTAAAGAAAGAACGACCAAAAAAATCTGCCCCTGAAAGCAAACCTAAGGGCACAGCTGAACCAGAAATTTCAATAAGTAGACTTGATATCCGCATTGGTCTTATCACAAAGGTTCAGAAACATCCTGATGCTGATTCTTTATACGTGGAAGAAATTGATGTGGGTGAAGGCCAACCTCGAACAGTTGTGAGCGGGCTTGTCAATTATATTCCTATTGAAGAAATGCAGGTTTCTTTCCTACAGTATCCTAGAGTCTACAGATATCAGACGTGTGTGTGTGTTTGCGTGTGCATATATATTTATATATGTATATATAGTTTTGCTTGCATATCCCAGTTCTGCAAAAGAGTATATTTCTGTGTTCCTAGTTTTTTCACGACAAGCATATTTTTTTGCAGAACCGAAAAGTGTGTGTTCTTTGCAACCTGAAGCCAGCAACCATGCGGGGTATAAAATCACATGCAATGGTTCTTGCTGTATCCAATAGCGATCACACCAAGGTAAGAAATGCACTTACATTTTTTTCATTTGTGTTTTAGCCGCAAATGGACCGAGCCTTGAAGAGCTCACTCTTGTTCAAATTTGGGTCATTTAGTATATGACCTTAGAATTCATGTTTTAAGCGTGACACATATACAAGGGAAGGAGCTCTAGTGGAGGTTGCGGCAAGCATGAAATGAGTTTGAGGTGTTCTCAAGTTGTAGTTAGTAATATTTATACTACTAGATAACTACATAAAAAGAAATGATTAAGACTACTTTAACTTTAGCATAATTAGTTTTAGTTTATTTTAACACACTAGTAAAAAAAAATTAATTATCATTTATTGTTTAAGAAATTAAATGAATGAAATAATATTGGACAAAACATGAGTGCTCAAAATGTTATGATGCTGGTGCAATTTCAGGTTGAATTGGTTGATCCACCACAATCTGCTATTGTTGGGGAGAGAGTTAGGTTTTATGGCTTTGAAGGTAAGCCCGATGATGTGCTGAACCCTAAGAAGAAGGTCTGGGAAAGCGTTCAACCAGATCTGCACACTGACAAGGAATTGGTGGCCTGCTACAAAGATTTGCCGTTCACCACATCAGCTGGAGTTTGTAAGGTCTGGTCGATTTCTGATGGATCAATACGATAGATAGGTCTCCCAGAGCTTTTAGGTGGAACTGAAAAAGAATAGGTCTAAGATTTTGCCTGCCTGCCTTATCATTTTTTTCTTTTACCCAATTCGTCTGGTTATGCACACTATGGATACCATTCTTAATAAAGTATTAGTTTTAGTTGGAAATTCTGAAAAAAAACATGTAAACATAGTTCTTAATTTTGGTAGTAATTAAGCACTACTTCTTGCGATCTTAAATTAGTTTTGATTTTTTCTTTTAAATAATTAAATAAAATGAATTTTTCAAAAGTGTGAATTTTGTAAATTATTTTTTTATGGTACATATTACTTTTTAAATTCTCGGCAAGTAATGCTGAAAATACAAACACAAATATTTATTTGTCTTTACCCAATGTTTCATTTAAAAATTAATAATATCATAATATTTATACAATGATTTATAGTAATTTTTGACTAGAACATAAAAATTTCTCTTCGAAATTTTAAAATATCTTATGAGTACTCTTATTTTTTTGAATTTGTTAAGTAACAAAAATGAAAAGAAAAGTAAAATCATTAAGTTCTTTCTATTTCCCACTATTAACCCTACATACCATAATAATTACTCCCTCCGTCCCAAATTAATTGCTCAGTTTTGACTTTTTAAAGTCAAATTGACCATTTTTAAAATTAATCTTTTTACTATTTTTGCTAAAATATAGGTGAAGAGATTATAACCAAAAGAAAGTATATACAATTTATTACTAATCCTAATTTTTATAATTTTAAAAATATATTTATATATGCTTAATTATTAATTCTAAAAATAGTCAATTTGACTTAAAAAAGTCAAAACTGAGCAGTTAATTTGGGACGGAGGGAGTAATAAATAAAAGGAAATTGTTAAATTCACAACAAAAAATATTATTTTTATAATAAAAGTATCGCAATAGATCCTATAGCGACGGTTTTCACTGTCGCTATACATTTGCTGCAACATTAATAAAAAGTGTCGTGGATTTAACAATTTTCATAAAAGAAGGGGCAATATGGCTATGCATTATTCCATAAAAGAAAGGGCAATATGGCCATAACAAGAGCTCCAGTCACACTGAAATTAGCCTAGTAGCTGATTTTTTCTGGTTTATCAGTTGCCACTTTAAGGTCAAAACCCTCAAAAAAAAACCTAGACCGAGTTCTGAGGCAGAGAACCAGACACAGAATATAGAACGAATATGGGGAAGAAAGATCAGCATCAACAAGAAGAGCTTCTAAAAACCCTAGGAGATTTTACCAGTAAAGAAAATTGGGACAAATTCTTCAGCATCAGAGGCACTGATGACTCCTTCGAGTGGTACGCTTCGTGGCCTCAGCTTCGTGGCCCTCTTCTCTCTCACCTTTCCGACAAGGAGACACCATCGCCGCCACAGGACGCCTCCACTAGCAGCACCACTACCACCGGAGCACAGATTTTGGTTCCCGGCTGTGGCAATTCCCGACTCTCTGAGCACCTATACGACGCTGGATTTCGTGACGTAACCAATATTGATTTCTCAAAGGTGGTTATTTCGGATATGTTGAGGAGAAATGTGCGGTCCCGTCCCGGTATGCGGTGGCGCGTCATGGATATGACTAGCATGCAGGTTTCTAAAAACTTCCATTTCATCATTCTTTACACACACATATATGTAATATTGCAGTTTACGTTACTGAGTTATTGAGCTATATTCAACTTGCTAATCAGTCCAATGATGATAGTCCCTCTTTTCTATTTTTGAATTTCCGAGAAAGAGAGTCCACTTTCTAAAAGCATTGTAGGAACTAAAAAGTAATGTGTTTGAAAATGTATGATTTTTAAAATTGGGCTCTAATTCAGAAGGAAGGGATATGCTGTTACTATGAACTTTATTAGTATGCCTTACTGGCCTGTATCCTTTAATTTTTATTGTATCAGATAAATTGTTGTCCGTTAGACTATATAAGGTACCTGCACACTGTGCAATAAAATGAAATAAGCCATTAGACTAAAATTCCATATTTTAAGGGCCAATTGATGTCTCTCTCCTTTTTTTCCCTTTCTTGACTCCTTACTCTTAATTTGATATTCCTTGTTTTATGTGGGATTCATTTTCAGCCTCCCCAAGTAGCTTGGATAAAAGGCTTTTTTGTGTTGAGTTGATCACATCCATATTTTATATCATGTTTAGTTCAGATGTTAAATTTAAAGATGTCCGTGACTGGAAGTTAAATTTTGAGTCAATAATATTAACATATACGTGCTGAGTTATAATGCGTTTAGATGTTAATTTGGAACAATTTAGGATTTGGTAGTTTAATTTTTCGAAAGAGACTTTTAATATCTTAAATTCTTTGTTTTGAAGGGATTTGGGATTTGGTTAAATTCATTTAGTCGTGAATGGTGATTGATAGTTAAAGCAACTTTGAAAGTCATAGCTTTTCGGTAAAAAGTTGGCTTAAGTTGACACACACACACGCATATAAATATATATCTTATAGATGTGTGAATCTTGATTATATTAGTGCAAATTAGTATAGCTTCCGCTCTTCTAAGCTTCTTCCTTATATTAGTAACAAAAAATATTACTGCAAAAAAAATAAGGAAGAAGCTTAATAAAGGAATGCAAACCTAAAATCCAAAATACAACACTAGAAATTACCCAGAACAAAATTTAGAAGAAAAGATATACAAATTCCTCGTAAGAAATTAAGATCTAGCCATCCTTGACAGTTCGGCATGCATGTCTTTGTTGGTAATTGACTAATTGGTATGACCTTATCATTAAAAAATGATAACCTTTCGTTTTTCAGATGCCATTTTCAACTTTTATTCGTCCAAAAAAAGAGATTCCCCGTTCATTTTAATCCTATACAACTGTGTATTTTCAGTTTGTAGATGAGGCCTTCGATGTTGTTCTTGACAAGGGAGGATTAGATGCTTTAATGGAGCCAGAGCTCGGTTTGAAGCTCGGAAATCAGTACTTATCAGAGGTGTCATTCACTGTCAAGTTTGAGTGCAGTTTTAAATATATCTGTCAGGTATGCATGATTGTAATTTTATAAAGAACTCACATGGTGTATTGTGCATCTCCAGGTTAAGAGAGTTCTAAAAGATGGGGGGAAATTTATTTGTCTCTCCTTAGCAGAAGCTCATGTTTTGGGTATTGTTCTTAAATTTTGTTATGCGGATGAGTTTGAGTGTTTTACATGTGATTTATCTTCTTCTCAGCTTACATCAGTTCAAAGTGAGATCAAATAGATTTATTGGAAGGAATAAGAGAAAAGAAAAACTGATAACTAACTTGTTAATGGGTGAACTAGGGGTTTTGCACTGTTTCGGAGTTACTATTCTTGTTTTCATCTTATATCACTTGGTCAGTGGTTGTGCTGATGACAGATGGCTCTTTATCTTAATCAAATTTTTCCGTCACTCCTCAGCTTTGCTTTTCCCCAAGTTCCGGTGCGGGTGGAGTATGAGTCTTCAAGCTATACCTCAGAAGCCTTCTAAAAAACCTAGTCTGACAACCTTTATGCTGATTGCTAAGAAAGAGAGTTCAACAGTGTTGCAACAAATATCATCATCATTAAATTCATCTATTGATTGTCATGGGGACCAGGTAAAAAAATTGGTTTTTTTTAAGCTTGGGGTTTCGAGGAGGGGGAGGGGTTGAGGAATAAAGTACCACATTCTA
Organism: Panax japonicus; assembly: GCA_020205505.1. Classification (NCBI taxonomy): domain Eukaryota; kingdom Viridiplantae; phylum Streptophyta; class Magnoliopsida; order Apiales; family Araliaceae; genus Panax; species Panax japonicus. The sequence continues at coordinate 48,745,904 of CM035104.1, read as the reverse complement.
CAACTATGTACTGTTTAACTTTGGAATGACTGTTGTGTGGATATGCCATGTGCTGTCATCCTAGCGACTTCATATCTTTAAGATTAATAGATGCTGCCTCATATTTTTAGGCTCGTGGACTCTTCAAAGCACTTGAAACTGAGAATACGCTTCGTACAGAACACTTGAATGGTTCTGATATATTGTACTCTCTAGAGGATCTGCAACTAGGAGCCAAGGGGGACCTTTCAGAACTTAGCCCAGGACGTCGAATCCAGCTTACCTTGGGTGAACCAGGGTGCTCCCGGTTCATTTACAGAGCTGTGCTTCTTGATGCTCGGCAACATTCTGGCTCATTCGTGTATCATTGCGGGGTTTTTCTTGTTCCCATGGTTAGTTTAGCGTATTTTATTTTCTTGTATGCTCTTCAGTGTTCAATTTCTTTCAAGACAAGGGGAAATAATTAAATGAAACACATGATGATCAATTGTCCACTTATCAATGTTCTAAAAGGCGCTAGGCGGGAGGCGGGCGGCCGAGGGGGGCCTAGCGCCTAGGGGGCCTAGGCGGGGCCTGGGCGGGGCCTGGGCGGGATTTTTTATTTTAAGGTAATTTTAATATTTTATCTTACATTTATCCAAACAAAATAATAATATAAAGCATAACAATCTATAATAAAGGTCTTTTCTTAAAGTTCAAACACATATCCATATTGCTAATGTCAAAGTTCAAACACAAACATGCAATTGTTCAAAGTATAAACATATTTTTAACGTATTATTTTTATTTATAAATAAAATTGCTATTAAATAATAAATTTTAAAATTTCAAGAATTTAATTCAATAATAAAACTTCAGAAACTAAACATAAATTTAAGAATTATAAAATAGAATTAAACTAAATATTACAAATGTATCCTCATTTATATAATTTGAAGTTGGTACAAGTTCAAAAAATTACAACTATAATAAAATTATTCATTTGACTTGATATTGTTCACTTCTTGTTGTGATTTGATATGATACAACCTGTATTATGAATATGGTAATCATTAGAAAAATAAATATATCAAGATTTGGTTTGGGTAATTATTAAAATAAAAAAAAATCTCCGCCTAGAACCCGCCAAATTTTCTAGAGGAATTTTTTTGTCGCCTTGGGCCTAGGTGAGACGCCTGGGGGCTTATAGGCGCCAAGGGGGGGCCTAGGTCCTAGGCGGGGCGCCAAGAGGGGGCCTAGCGCCTAGGCGGGGCCTAGGCGGACCTAGGCGGGGATTTTTAGAACAGAGCCACTTATCCATCCCAACAAACAAAGCATGGTAAAAAAACTCAAAATAATTCAGCAATATCCTGGTTAAAACATATTAAACCTTTCACTTTACCCCTTTAACCTGTATGGCGAAAACATATTAGTTTTTTACCAATCACGCACCCTTACCGGGCTAGCAAACAACCCTTTAAGATAATTTGTGTCCTAGCATATTTATTTTGCGGTGTGAAAGTGTAAGGTCAAATAGGAATTATCTTCTTTGTCAAATACCCATCCTAGATAATTCATAAGGGCGCACACCGTCTCTTTTTACCCAGTATTACATTAATGGCATGTGGTCTTTAGACATTTCTCTGCAATTAATATTTCTGAAGTTATATACGGTTTAATCCCTCAACTGACTATAACAATACACTGTTAATGAATTTGATCAATTCCCCTGATTTACAATGTTCAAATTCTGGTTTTAGTTGTCTTTAGGTGTACTGATTTTCAAATGCAAAGTGAGGTTGCAGTTGCTTGTCATTATAATCAAGTTTGTTGAATTTTGCACCAATCTGTTTGAACTTTGAAGCAGTTGATTCAGTTGCGATAGATTCATTTGTAGTATCATTGCGTGTGCCCTTGATAAATTCCAAGATCTCTTCGACACCTTAATGGTATAGGTGAATAAAGGCATTTACTCTTTTTGTCAAATTAAATAAAAAATAAAAAAACAACATATATTTATAAGTATGTACCTTGTTAATATTTGGGGTATTCTCCTTTATTTTCATATAAATAGAAATTTACCTAATTGATTGGTGAGGAGTTACCACTAGAAGTCAAAGGATGGGAAACCCATCTAGTCACGAGTTTTCAAATTCTGCTCACGCAGCCAATTAAGAATGTACAATGTAGAGTTCCGAAGTTTAGAAGGCATGTACTCTTTTTGTCAAATTAAATAAAAATTAAAAAATTAAAAAAACAACATATATTTATAAATATGTACCTTGTTAATATTTGGGGTATTCTCCTTTATTTTCATATAAATAGGAATTTGCCTAATTGATTGGTGAGGAGTAACCACTAGAAGTCAAAGGATGGGAAACCCATCTAGTCATGAGTTTTATGTGTACATAAAGTGTTTATTTAGTAATTTCCTTTTCCACTTCTTCTAAACTTGGGAACTCTACATTGCACATTCTTAATTGGCTGCGTGAGCAGAATTTGAAAATTCTAATTATTCCTGTCACACAATGACCTATCTGTTTTGTTTCATTTTGTAGTTCTATTCAAAATTGTGCATCTAGTATCATGATTTACTGTTTAAAATGTGTAACTAAATGTTAGATTTCAGGCTCGTGCTCATGAATGGATCTTCTCGTCAGAAGAAGGACAATGGACAATTATTGAAAGCTCAAAGGCAGCTCGTCTGATAATGGTACCTTTTCAGGCTTTTCTGCAGCTTAGAATCACATTGTTTGAAAGTATTTCCTGTTCTTCAATGTCTGAACTAAGATATTGTTTAATACTTTAAAATTAGGTATTACTAGACTCAAGCCATGCTAATGCCAGCATAGATGATATACAGGTGCTTTTTTCCTTCTGTTTGTGTACTGATGGGGCCCACTTCTGTGGTGTGCCAACTAACAATATATTGAACTTGACATGTTTTTGCTAGTTTTCTCTTTCAGAAGGACCTATCTCCTCTTGTTAAACAGTTTGAACCGGGGCAAAATGAATCTGGAGCACAAATTCCGTAAGTTACTCTTTTTTTATTTATCATGCAAGTTACGCCTAGCATGTCTACTTTTGACCTTGACTATAGATCAGTTATGAATCTGCTTGTATTGTGTTGGGTATGATACTACAACGTGGGTGCATTTTGAGGCCATTAGCTGCTTATTTGTGCTCCCCCAACTGTTTTACTGGCCTCCTTTCGATGCTGTCAATTGTAATTTTGACTTTTTCATTCAACAGATGTGAAGCAAAAAGTGCTAGACTCTGTTAAGCTTATATAAATCGAGAAAAAAATGAAACTTATACTAAATGCTTATCAAGTACTTAAGACAGTTATTTACCACGTATTTGGACCAAATTTACTAACGTGCAAGGCATTCCTAATTTCTGTTCAATCTTCTGCACCACTCATTGTTCTTGTTTATCTGCAGGTTTATGGCTGCTAGCGATGGGATCAAGCAACGTAAAGTTGTTCACCAGGTTCAAAACTCTTGCAACACTATTCAGTTTGACTTAATTTATGTTGATGGGACATTATAAGCTTATATTCTTCTTGGTACTTAAAAAAGCATCCGATATACTGGAACAATGAAATGGTGCCTTAGTTATTTTCTCATACAATAATGCTACTATCACATAAAATAATCACATACCGCTGACGTGACACCCATGGATTTGTTGTTGACATTGCCACTTAACTCAATAACAAATCCATGAGTGCCACATCAGCGGTATGTGATTATTTTATGTGATAGTAGCATTTTTGTTTCTCATACCATCTGAGGCTTAGTTTTGCTTATTATAGGTTGCTTCTGCGTTGACTGGTCCAATTATCATAGATGATGTAATCTACGAAAGTGTTGATGATGATGTTAATTGTCTATTTCGGTCAAAAGAATTGATTTTTCGTCGCCTTACTTTCCAAAGATCGAAGAATTTGGTTCAATCGGAAGCTTTGCTAACAAGTGAGAAAGAGCACAAGAACACTCGTTCATCTTCAAAATCTAAGAAGAGAGGGAATCAGAGAGGAAATTCTTCTAATATTTCAGTAATAAATGGTGATGACTCTATCTGTTCTTTTCTATTATAGAGTAACTCACTGCTTATGATCTTTTATCAGAAAGGTTCCCTTTATGCTTTTATTTGTAATTTTTGTTATTGGGTTGATTGGGGGTGGAAACTTCTTGAAAGGTTTCAATCTGTTGATGAAGTTATTATTTTTTTTGTTGTTAATCTTGGAAGAATCAGGCAAAAATCCTTTCCTTTTCTTGTTGTGACTACCCCATGTAAGGTGCTTGCCTCTGAGATACTTTGTTTCCATCTGTGTGTGTATCAATTAAAATAAGTGATGGCTTCCATTTTTAAATGCTTGCCTCAGGCTTGCATTCCCCACCACTTATATTCTCAACCAAATGATAGTGTATACCGGTTTCTGGTTATCCATTTAGTTGGTCATATGTTTCGGGATAAGAGTGGAATAATGGACTTTATCTCAACTGGCCCACATATATGTTTGGTTCAAATTTAATCTCGGGAGTGTTTAATGTAGTCAAACTGTCAAGCGACTATTGTTATAAATTCTGAATCGATCAGCAAGGTATGGTACATGACATTTTTGGGGTAGTTTGGTATAAGAAGCTTTTGTAGCTTCTTCGCTAAAATACTAGTCTATACCAGTTGTATTAGCTGGTAGGTCCGATATTTGACCAAGCTGGCAGTATTGACCTGTACTTTTTTTTAGACATAACATGAGAGAGATGGTTGCTGCATTTATGTTCCTACTTCTGTTTCTTTTAAGTATCATTCATGTTATTTACTGTTTAATATTATGGATTTTCATGCTATGTTTTTCTTTTTTCCTAATATAATTTATGGGTTATGCAAGCAGTATTATAACATATAATATTGGGTTGCTTTATTTTTAAAGTTGTAGCATATTAGAAAAGGAGTACATAACCATATTGTTTGTTACAATATATAAGTTTATATATTTATCTACATATATAATTATTATTTTTCAAAACAAATTCGAGACCGTACAACGATACACAGTGGTACAGGTACATATCACTTTAACAAAGTAAATTGTTCACTTGTCGGTATTGTATTTATGACTATGCAAGCGAGCCACCTTTATCAGGTGGGGCTAAATTGTGTGAAGGTGGGGGTTGCAACTAAGTAGTCGAACTATGAGATGAGTTTGTATTAAAAAGTATACTTGCTGGCTGCTGACCTTCATTTGCATGCTCTTCTCTTTTTAATGTCAAATGCACAATAAATACTTTTCTATTCCAAACAAAATATATGCTTTGATATAGACATAGTATAAATTTTCTTATCCTGCTCAGCGCAAAAACAAATTTGAAAATAATCCCCCACTGAATTAATTTGGTAATAATTTATCCTTCAAAATTAATCTGTAGGCCAAACATCCTATCTGCCCCTTGGACTTTTGTAAATGTCAATAATCTACTTTCTTATTGCTGATAAGCTCGTCGATACTTTACCTTATCTAGTTATGCATGTTCCTCAATTTCTTTTCTTTGCAATGTCACCAATGAAAATATGTTGTTCATTTTTGTGTCTTTTACTTCTTTTTCCATGTTATAGAATCAAGCAATGATCTGAAAATTGATCACGACTATCTGGCCAGTTCTTATCATACTGGAATTGTTTCTGGTTTTATGTTGATATCTTCATACCTGGAAAGTATGGCATCTGCTGGAGGAACGGTAAGGAACATTTTTTATCTTGTTAATTCTGCATTTATAAACATTGCTGTAGTAACCAAACATTAATTGATTGCTGGTTTGAGATTTCCATGCAACAAGGAAAATTATTATCCCTATAGCTACTTTTCTGGTGCGACACCCTTATGTCTAAAACAAGATGATCATAATTTTCTAAGCGAATTTTTTTATTTTGGGTGGTATTGTGTCTTTTTAATGGCTCTTGAAAGATGGTATTTTGAGATCTGCCTCTTTCATAGGTTAAAGCAGTTGTAATTGGTCTTGGAGCTGGACTGCTTCCTATGTTTCTCCATGGATGCCTTTCATTTTTAAGCATCGAGGTAATTACTGGTCCCCGTGGTTATCATGATACTGTGTGACATAATGTAATTGATTTGAATAATTCTTATATTTTCAGGTAGTGGAGTTAGATCCTGTTATCCTTGATCTTGCTAGGGATTACTTTGATTTTAGAGAAAATGAACATTTGAAGGTATTTTCCAGTCTCTCTCCATCTTTTTTTATTACTAGCATACTATTGGGACTGTGTTATGATGGTGAAATTTCAGTAAGCGGAAGACATCATTGTCTTTAAGAAACACTAGAACATCTTGTAACAATGTAATTATGAAATTGAGTTATTAATGAGTCCAAGTGGGTGGTAGGCATCATTGAATAACAGAAATCATTGATGCATACGAAGGGAACAGTCGAGCAATTCTTGCTTCTAGATCAAGCAAGTTTAAATAAGAGGGAACAGTCAAGCAAGCTCTAATACTCTGCAGTATTTTTTTGTTGAACACGGCATATTAGTGCTGTTAGACTTTGGTGAGCCTTCCGTCTGTTTCTTCACTTGCTAATGGATTGGGCCCGGAAGTTTTTTGTCGTCATTTGTTTAGAGTGCAAAATGGAAGAAAAGAATTTGGATTGGAAAATCCGTCTTACTACGAAATTGCCCAAGTAGTATACAGTATTTTTGATAGGAGCTCTTGTGGGTAGAAACAGGGAAGAAAGAATAATTTTTTTTATAAAGAATTTGGGGTGAGAAATTTCCGGCTTATTAAAAGTTTACTGAGCATTAGCCAATATTTTACGATAGGAGCTCTTGTGGGTTGTAAACGGGGACAAAGAAGGTGAGAGGGGGAGACTATATACTGCACTTCTTATTTTCTCCTTAATCCACACCTGACCATTTGCTCCCAGCTCCAATCTTCTGCAATTTAGTTTCTAGAAAGGATATTGCAAAATGGGGGGAAAAACCAATTCTAGAAGCAAAGAAAGTACAAGACCTTTAGAAACAAGTCTATAGATGCACATGGAAAAAAATGGAGAAGAAAAAATATTTTAGAAGTTAGAAAAGAATATTTTAAAATTTACGTTAGAACATGTCAATGTATTTTCTCTTATAAACCTCAAGTATCAGGTTGTATGTGTATCACATTCATTCATAATTCAATTTTTTGTACGATGATGGTTCAGGTGCATATCATTGATGGGATCCAGTTTGTTAGGGATGTTGCAACTTTTGAGGCAGTTGATGGGGTGACCTTCAGTAATGGAATTACCAATCCTCTTTCCAATGGAAGTTGCAAAACGTCTGAAGCAGCAGGGAAATGGACTAACAAAATTGGCATACTTATAGTTGATGTAGACTCATCCGACTCGAGGTAAAAGGAATTATTTTAACCACATTGTGTTGGTAACATTTTTTCTTAGAAATAAAGGAATCAGAGTTAGTGTATATGATTTATTTTATGTTTTACTCTTGTTATGCAGCTCTGGAATGACCTGCCCTGCCCCCGATTTTGTGGAGAAGTCATTTCTATTGACTGTTAAAAGTTCCTTGTCTGAGGAAGGTCTTTTTGTTGTTAATTTGGTGTCAAGGTCACAATCTACCAAGGATTTGGTTGTCTCAAGGATGAAAGAGGTGAGAAACTGAACTTATTCAGTATGTCTTGCTCTCACAGATTCTTTCTGATAGATTTTTTTGAAAGGGCCTGGATAGCTACCTGACTTGGCCTTTCATTTTGGTCTTGAATTTGATTAATTGTTTAGGAGAAGAGATTTTAGATTAAACGACATTTGTGAATATGTGATCCTAGACTCCATAGGAATGTTGAAATTCATTCACAATAACCAGGCTGGCTTACAGAGTCCAGTCCTGCCACGTTACCAAAGACCACGAGCGAGCGTTGGTAATTCATACATAAATAAAAAAGACTTGGTATGACCTTGGTTACTGTTAATGTTCAACGGCGTCTAGCTTGTTTGCAATTATGTTCCTTGAGATTGGACTATATTTAACTTATTTATGAAGTCAACGTGGACTATTTGGTCGTCTCGTGACTAATAATTTCTACTGTAATTTCTTTTTCAGGTATTTAGCAGCCTATTTTCCCTTCAGCTTGAAGAGGATGTCAATGAGGTTATTTTCGCTCTTAATACTCAGAATTCTATCAAGGAAGATAGTTTTCCTGAAACCTCTAATCAACTTACTAAACTGTTGAAGCTAAAACACCCAGAAAGGACCCAAAACATCATAAATATTGGAAAGAAGATTAAATGTCTCAAGTGAGCAGCAGCAGCAGGAGGCAGGGGTATTCTTATATTTTTTTTACTTTTGAATTTTTATATGTACTAAATTAATAGTTTTATTTATAAAAAATTAAACCTTTACTGCAATATGATGCATGTTAGGCTCTCTTTATTTCTAAGAAGTGAGTTTTTAGTTTTGAAATACCTGTTTTAAAATGATTTTTAACTTAAAATATAAGTTGATTTTTTTAATTGTAATTTATAAGTAAAAGTGTTCGGTATCTTAATTATAAGTTATGATGGTGTTCAGCCTTATAATGATTTATAAGTTAAAATAAATGTAAAGATTATTAAAAATGATATTAATAAAAAGAGGGGTAAAATGGATATTTTATTTGGTCAAATAACTTATTTTAGAACGACTTAAAGTTATTTTTAAATAAGTTATATTTTTTTGACTTAAAACTTAATTTATAAGTTAAAAATAAGTACTTATCAAAAATAACTTGTAAGTTAAAGTTAGTTTGACCAACTTATAAATTTTCCAAACATGCTTAGATAAAAGTTTTTGAAAAGTTTTATGTGTTTGTAAATTTACTTTTTATTGTGTTGAGTTAACATTAGCCTTCTATTTTTATTTATATTATTATTAATAATATAAATATAAAATATAATATAATTAATATTGGCACACCACACCACCAAGATGTGACTGACATGACGTTTAAACCATATATCAGTTACACTGCCAAGACAATGATTGTTAAATTTTTTATTGAGATTAAAACAGTACATGTCCCACAGATTTATTACTCATATTTATTTCTTTTGTCGAGTCTTTGAAATATACTTTCTTTAAATAAACATTCTGCATCCACAAGAATGGTTTAATTTGACTTTACTCTTTGTTAGTTTGTGAAATTATTTAATTTTACTTGGCAAAAATACTTTTGAGTATATTAAGTATTTCATTTATTAGAATTAAGGAAATTCGATAAATTTTTAAAAAAAATACGTTCCAAAATTAGAGATCCATTTGTAAAATGATTTAATGCTAATTTATGTTCTCAAACATAACCTTAGTGTTACTTAATAATTTAGCTGTGGGGTTTAATATCAAAAATGATAATAAATTAAAAATATAATGTCAATTTATAGTTTTAAAATAAAAATGTAACTCTAATTTTGGAATGAAGTAAATAAAAAATATATTCCGATTTTAGAACGAGTATATTATCAAATGATACTACCTCCATTCCATAATAATAATCGTTTTAACTTTATGTACATGAATTTTAAAAGTCATTTAATAGTTAAAATTTGTAATAATTTCATCACTACTCTGTATGAAAAGTTCAAAATTACTAATACAAGTGAGAAATCTTATTAGGACAAGAGTAGACCTGGCAAAATTGGGCCCGGCCTGCGGGCCGGGCCGGGCCGTAAAAATTGGGCTTTGGGCTTAACATTTTTAGCCCATGAAAACTTGGGCGTTTTTGGCCCGGCCCGTTTTGGCCCGGCCCGTGGTGGCCTGGCCCGCGGGCGGCCCGGCCCGGCCCGTGAGTTTTTTTTTTTTTTTTTTAAATAAAATTTTGCTACTTGTAGGGCTTGAACACAAGACTTGTAAGTAAATAAATAAGAGTTCAAACCAACTAAGCTACAACAACTATTTGTTTTTAATGCAATCTTCAATAAATTTTAACTATATTTGAAAATTATAAATAAGATATGTAGTTAATGTAGCTAATTAATTAATAATACTAATTTATAATACTATTAAAATTTTAATTGATTTAGATATGTAGTTAATAATTTCAAAGTATAAAACTATTAAACTAACAATTATTAGTTTAAGTTAGATAATATAATTATAAAAATTTAAAATAATATAACAATTATTAGATTGCAAGTCCAAAATCTATACACAATAATATAGATAATTTTATCCCTTAATTATGCAATCCCCTACTTATTGTAGTACATTTGGAAAGTAAATTAATCATTATCCCTTAATTATGCATTCCCTCTACTTATTTGGAAAGTAAATCAACCATTATCCCAAAAATCATGCCTTTAGAAAAATATCTAAAATTATAATACTATTAAAATTTTAATTGATTGAAATATGTAGTTAATTTAAGTAATTAAAATTATTATTATTACTATTTTTGATGTATCAAGATTTTGCAAAAAAAAAAAAAAAAAAAAAAAAAAAAAAAAGCCCGCGGGCCGGCCCGGCCCGCCCAACCCGGGCCACGGGCCTAACTTTTTCAGCCCACCAAAACCCGGGCCGTTTTAGCCCGGCCCGTTTTTGGCCCGCCCGCGCTCGGCCCGGCCCGGCCCGGGCCCGCCCGCCCGTTTGCCAGGTCTAGACAAGAGAGAGCTTTGTCACCCGAGTGGTCCCACCTGACTCGAATATGATTAGTGTCTAGACAAAAAAAGAAGAAGAAAAATTAGGGACGATATAAAAAAATAAATAATTTATCATTATAATATATTGTTGTAAAAGACGAATAAATTAATTTTTTTATTATTTTGGAATGGCGGTAGTATATGTTTTTTTAAGTAAAATTTTATTAATTTTTTTTGTGTGTGAAACTCATGTTCCACCCACCTAATAGTTAATTGAAGTGTTAAACAAGTAGGAGATCATAATACTTACCAGAAAATGACAGCACGAAGAATATTTTTGAAGAAATTACAGTGGAGCACCGTTGGTTACAGAGGAGACAACAAGACAGAAGGTTAAAATTACCGGAAAAACCACGTGCAGTGACTTAATTGAATGTGGAGTGTGAAAGCAGATCACAAGAAACTTGGTCCCATGTCACTGGTGGCGCCAGTCAACCGGTCATCCCTCTCTCTCTCTCTCTCTCTTCTTTTGTTGGGATTTGTAAAGAAAAAAAAAGCTTGAACCCACTGAAAGTTCTTCCTCCAGCTTACTTTTCTTTGAAGAATAATGACAGTAAGTTTCACTTCTTCTTGATCTATCCTTATTTGGAACGAATAATGATGAAATATTGATGGGTCCTTTTCATTTCCTGCTTTTGAATCCTTTTTATTTGTAAAGTTGTAATATTTTTTGATTTTTGATTTATATGCTATGCTTGGTATGTGAACTTTTTCTTAATGATTGTTTTAGGAGACTTGGAGTATTGGGTTTCTGTTCTTTAATTTGTTCTCATAGAATTGGAAAATTTGATTGATTTGATTCTTGGGTGGGGAAATTGTGTGTGCTTGTTTGGTGGGAATCGTAAATTCTGGACTAGGTTTCTGTTTACTTCTTAATTATGTATTCGTCAATGGGATCTGAGTTTTGACACTTACTTTAGACTGTAAGTCTACTTATATATATATATATATATATATATATTGTTTTGGGATCTGAATTTTTAGCATCTTTTGTGTAACCTAAAGATTTGATGTTGGTTGGTTAGTGATTCTCTATCTTGATTTGGGATCGTGGATGGGTTCTTGGGTCAATGGAATTTATTGTAATTAATACAAAAATTATGTTAATCTTGTTACTGTTATTATTATTTAGAAATACCATATTTCCCATACACTAGTTTTTTTGGTCTGTATTGTGCTAAAAATGAGCATAAACTAATGGGGATTGCGCTTGCGTGCTTAATTTATTGACTATTCTATCATATACATTTGCTGCCATTAAGTTTGTTAAAGCAAAATGTATGATTGTTATCCCCATTTGAGAGAATGATAGCATACTTCTTCAGAGAGCTGTTTGTGCCTCAAACTTCATTTACTGAAGTGAGTTTAATTTTTAATTTGACCCTGGTAGAAAAAACATGACTGTATTAGTTGGTTGAACCATGAATTTTTGAACCAGGAGCAAACCACGCGCTATGATTTTACTAATTTTATACTTGTATTTTAGATGTAAAATAATGATGAACCTCCTGACCTGTTGACCAAGGAAAGATGAGCCTCTTGTTCTCTTAATGATACTTTGTGATATACATTTTGGAGTTTCTTTCCCAATATATTATTCGGATTCAAAGTATTCAGTTTGATCTCACTGGATCTACTTTAGTAGTTCACATTTTAAAATTCAAGTCCAATTAGTTTTAAAATGAGCACACATGTTTCTGTAGTTATTCTCTCATAGTCCCTGCTTTCACATGTTTAAAATGAATTCAAAAGTATTTGTCTTTGTACGTTATAATTCTTGATAATTTTCTATGCAACGTACACGCTCTTATTAATCTTTTTTGCTCCAGAGATCATAAAAGATGTAATCATTAAAATTGATATGTCATATTATCCATCCCCTACCCTTTTTTTTGGGGGGGGGGGGTTCTTGCAAAATTCCGACAACATTCCTGAGATACGTGCTGCCAGAGTGATAGCAGCTTCAGTACTGCAGTAGCAGAACAGATGATCTATATGTTGAAATATATCATTTGCTTTTTACCTAACTTCGTATGAGAAGGCGTAAGTTGATTGTATATGCTAGTAGGTTTTCTCCAACTTGATCAAATGGATAAATGAGCCGATGTGTTGTAGCCTTTCTTAAGAGTTGCTTGGGCTCAAATAGATAAATGAGCACGCTTTTTCCAAACTGAAAGTGTATGTTTGTATGATTCTAAGCAATAACAAATATAGGCACTTAACATGAACTTTATGACTTCTAAAGGAAAACATGTTGTGCACCACAGAGGTAAAACAGACTCTAGTCTTTTTTTCTTTTCAATAACATATCAGTCTCCAACATTGAACACAAGTGTCAGTGTGGCAATGTCTCTTTCATTTACTTAATTGTAGTTTCAAACATTACAAGTCTACGCATGGTGAAACTAACAAATTTCATATATTATATGGTCTTCTTTGTTCTTGTGCATGCGCAGTATTAATTAGTTCCATATTCTTGTAGCAAAGGTCACAGCTACCAAAGTTTGGTAACTGGGAAAGTGAAGACAATGTCCCTTACACTGTCTATTTTGAGAATGCGAGAAAGGGTAGAAGCGGTACTAAGATGAATCCAAGTAATCCTGATATGCTTTCCAATGACAAATCTCCAGCTCAAGTCCCTTCCTTCCAACAAAAGGACGAATCAAAAGACCAAAAGGGACCACAGACAGTAAGGCCAAGGCACGAGCGTCATCTGAGCCGAGAAGATGGTGAACTAACGGCAGTTCAGATAGCTGATATCGATTCCTCTCATCAAAGTCATGGCGGTCTGACGTCTGAAAGCAGTAAGTCTGAATCTGAGGCACCCAAGGGCCCAGATGCATATAGACCAAAGCATGAGCGCCGGCTGAGCCGGGAAGAAGGTGACCTAAGGAGACCAACTGATTCCCCATTGCGCCCTGACGCTGTTGGCAGGAAAGCCACTGTTGACTCACCACATCATCGTCTTGGTGGCATAGGTACTGATAGTCCTAAAAGGGTTTCTAGGCAGGGTGTGGGCTCTGACCGTAGTGTTGAACAGTCACCACTGCACCCAAATCACCAGGCAAGGATTGGAAACAAAGGCAGTGGTGTTTCTTCTCCCTCATGGGAAAGAAAGGGTTCTTCTGAAGGTAACCCTGGCCTAGCTCCGTTCACTCCAGGAAGATCCCGATTGAGATCAGTTACTGGAGGCGATGAAACTGTAATATCTCTACTCTAACATCTCATTTACCAGCCTAATCAATTTGCATAAATGGTGAGAGAAACTTTCATTATATATGCAAGTTGGATAAGTGTTGATTAGTTCACTTACAGAACTGCAAAAGGTGTAGTAGCTTGGTATGTTTTCTTTAGATGTTCTTGTTGATTGATGAGAAACTAAATTTGAAAAACGATTATTTGGCCAACCACATCCTGCCAAAAAGGACCAAGTTTTCTCTCGTTCTCACTTATTTTAGCAATCAAATGGAGGACTCTGTAGAATAAGAAGGCAGAACTGAGAAAGTTTGATTATTAAAGTTGTCTTAAAACTGGATGAGTAAGGTAGTTTCCCTTATCACTGCCCCGGAGCCCTTTTGAGATTTTAGAATGAGGTTATGTTACTCGAGCAATGTTGGCACCCTTGTCTCTCCCTTTCCATATCTACAGTAATTTCTAGACAATAAATTTTACCATTAACGTATCATCAAATTTATGCATTGTATAGCTTCCTAGTTTAAGACACTTGTTGGACAACTGAAAGAGGTTGAAAGACGGGAGTTTCAGTGAATAACATGTTGGGGGTATCCAATACCCAAAAGTCTCGTATATTATTTGCTTGTTGCTATTTTTTTTCAAACTTTATTGAACACCTCCACAAAACGCAAGTTATGACTTTTTTATTGAAGGAGTATTGACTTGATTTTGGATTTTGACAGCCTGATCACGGCCCTGCAGTTCCAAAATTTGGCGATTGGGATGAAAGTGACCCTGCAGCAGCTGAAGGGTACACTCATATATTCAATAGAGTGCGAGAGGAGAAACAGAGTGGCACAGGGAAAGTACCCGCCATAACAACTGAGACTTTTTATTCAAATGGTCAAAAGCAATATGGGAATGACAATCAAAAGGTACAAAGAATTCATTCTATTCAACTTAGTTCCTCCATACTTGTTAAAACTTGTACACTAACAGCGTGCAATATCACCCTCTTCTGCATTTTCTGAAAATTCCAAGGGATATATCTTTGTTATTCTCTAAGTATTGATGTGGACTAGCAAGAAACTTATCTGTTCACTGTTTGTATCAAATTTTCTGACCGACATATTTCTATTTCAGGGCTGCGGATGCTTTCCATGGGGCAGAAAATAGATGTTTTAGATGAAAAGAAAGTGCGTGGAGCGTGTATACTACATATAGTTCCCGAGGTTATCTTAGCAACTGCATCCTCCCTACTTTGCTTTCAGTCTTACAAAAAAACTAAACTTATCGACAGGAAAAAACACCTATCCTTTTTGAAGGTGCACGTATTGACAAAGCAATATCAGATCCTGCCTCCTGCAAAACGAAAAGCTGCTGTGAATCATTGTATCCTACAAATTATATGCTGCTCTTTAGCTTTGCTTTGGTAATAGCCAATAGGTATATCTTTTGTCCCATTTATTGGGTTCATTTTGATTTTGTTTTTCTTCTTCTCTCTAGTGCATAATTGCCCTTTCGACATTATATAAGTTTGTTATATATATGGTGAGAAAAACTCCCAAATGAAGCTTCTTTTTATTCTACATTGAGAATCTTGAGTCCATAAGTACTTGACTACTTTATCAGAAGAAACTACTGAAGTATATATTAAATTGGCAGATTCTGTTAGAGAGAATTGATATTTTCTCTTTTAGATGAGGTGGACCCCACTTATTGAGGAATTTATGTTGGTATCAAATTTACTTGTGGAAATATCAATTCTTCTTTTAAATTAATATGATATGTGCCTAGAAATATGACTTCAAATTCAATGTTTTAGTTCAATATTGGAGTTTACTGATATTTTACCTATCAAAGAAAAGAAGAGGATTCCAAAAAAAAAAGAAGAGACTTCATTTTAGAAAATTGATATTTTTACATAATTTCAATCGTATTTTAACATGAAAATATCAATTCCCTTTATTTTGTTTCTCCTCCCGTCAACTTTGAAGCATCTATTATATTATATATACTAAATCACAGTACATGACATAATAAATTGACATATGTCATTCTACAAAATTGACACATGTCCATCTTAATTAATGCTTTTTATTGCCCTTGACAAAAATACTCTTGACAATTACTTTGATATATATACCGATCACCTTATTTTATGGATATTATCAACAGTCACGTTATTTTAAGATCCATTAATTAGATAACTCTCTTAGGCAACAACCAAATTGGATCAATTTAAACACGATAGGGCCAACTTGCTTTTTATGAAAAATTAATTTTAATTATTTGAAAAGTAAATTTCCTTTAATATTAGACTTTTATTTATTTTACCTACTTTTCATAGTTCCATGTAATTAAAAATTATTTCCATATTCATTTTAAAACTTCAATCTATTAGCTTCCAAAAATTCTTCCAATTATTTGAACCACGCTAATTGATTCTAAAGATATGAAAATTTATTTGCTTAACCAATTTATGAAAAACTCAATCAATTTAAAATTCATGTGGATATTTATTTTTATCTTTAAAATAATAATTTTGTAGTAACTGATATTTTTTAAAATAGTTCAAGAAATCAACTATTACATTATCAAATTAATTTACATGAATTGAAATTGTAATTTTCACTAATTGATTAGTAAAAGAATCTAAACTGGTTTTTTTTATTGGATACTAGAAGTATAATTAATTTTGTCATGAAACTTGAAATTCGTTTAATTATTTTATTAAAATAGAATGAACAATTTACGTGAGTTCATATGAGACTGTGCTGATGTGGTAAGATTTTGAATGGAATCTATCTATTATTTATTATCTATTACATGTGCCTTTCCCACATTGTAACACATGTTCTATATAATTAATGTGCATCCCACACTAATTTAATTATATTACAACATAATATTATACCATTTATAATTATATTACAACATAATATTATATTGTTTAAAACATTTAAAATAATTATATCCTAAAATTACTACTTTTCTAATATTATACCATTCACAATTATACCATACATTATATCATACATGTATGGTATAATATTATAATACACGTATATAACAAAATAACTAGCGGATATTGTCATTACTAATTTAATTATATTATAGCATAATATTATACCATTTATAATTATATTACAACATAATATTATACAGTTTAAAACATTTAAAATAATATTAAAATAACAAATAATATCAATCATATCTTACTATGTTTATTTTATAATCTCATAAATCACTATTTTCTCAATCTAAACGGTTTTTATATTATTATTATTTTGATTTTATAATCCCTTAAATCACTACAAAATCTAAACTGTTCTGATAATATTAACTGTTCTAATATTATCATTACTAAATTAATTATTAACTTTTAAAATCACTATTTTTTAATTCCAAAATAATATTTTAAATTTATAATACACTAAATCACTACAAATCTAAATTGTTTTGGTAATGTCAACTGTTCTGATATTATCACTTCTAATTTAATTATTATCTCCTAAAAGCACTATTTTTTAATCCCAAATTAATATTTTGATTTTATAATCCCCTAAATCACTACAAATCTAAATTGTTCTGATAATGTTGATTGTTCTAATATTAGCATTACTAAATTAATTATTATCTCCTAAAATTGCTACTTTTTTAAGCCCAAATTAATATTTTGAATTTATAATCCACTAAATCACTATAAATTTAAATTGTTTTAGTAATGTCAACTGTGACGCCCCCAAAATAGGTATACATCACCCATTCTGAGTTGTCAATACATGGTACAGAAATAACTACAACTTTATTATTACAACAGTAAAACTGTGAGTTTGAATACAAACATTATCTTCTAGACAATATCTATACTCAAATAAATCTTCATCACATTTATTAATACATTATTTTACAAAAATGGTGAGGACTACTAAATAACTCTCTCTAGAACCTTTATTCCATACCCCGACTCGTGCTCACTATATTCCCGCCTCCTGAGAAGAAAAATGGAATAAAAAGGAAAAGGGTGAGCTCAACTAACCCAGTAAAGAATATTATGACTAAGATAATATACAACAAATTATCATTAGTCTTCAACAGGGAAAAAATCTAATAGAATACAATAGACAACAAGTTTTAAATCAATATTCGCAGCGCAAATAAGAATTCATTAGAAGAGTTAAGTAGAGAATGCAAACTACTATCTTCTATATATGAATTTAAAGTTCATCGTCTATCTTTTATCCCTGTAACATCAATCAATATATATCTGGAATCAAATATTCATCTTTGCACTACAGGCCAAAGATATTCATCAGTTGGTCATGTTCATCTAAACACCTGTTCATCTTTGCACTACGGGCCAAAGATATTCATCAGAAATCATTCATCTTTTCACTACAGGCCAAAGATATTCAATAATATCATCATTTAAGACTGAGGACGATGAAAAATATTTTTAAAGAAACGAATCCAGTGAAATAAAATGACAAGGATTAAGGATTAAGGATTCATACTTTGTTTTAACCATGTCCAAAAATACCTAAAAAATAATCATAGTGGTGTAAAATTCAAGAATGATCAAAACATGGATACAATCAAAGCTAGTATCCACAATAGATATTTTAGACGAAAAGGAAAAATTTTCATTTTTCGATAAATAGTGCCATATTCGTGAATAGTGTCGTATACGTGAATAGTGCCGTATACGTGAATAGTAACTCCGACAAAAAAAATTCCAAATTTGATTAAATGTTCAGATTAATACTTCGGCATAATGATATTAGAAGAAATAATATCATTTTAAAAAAATAATATCCCTTACCTCGAAAGACAATAATTCTAGTTGAAACACCGGATATAGGCTATGACTTGAACTTACACCGTATAGCAATACTCAAAATATACTCAAAATACTCACAAGAATACGCTCGATAATATAAAGAGATAAAACTTCAGTTTCTGGTGTGATTTTCAATTCTAACCTAAGCACCCTATTTATAGGAAAATGCTTAGAACACCAAAATAGAAAATTTATTAAATATTATTATATTTTTCCAAAACTTCATACGCATGCTTTTACCATCTGAACTCAGCCCCTATCACATGTTAAATGAGGGAAACAAAATGAAAATCACGTTTTTGTAAATAAAAATAATTAAAACTTTCAAAAATCAATTATTTCGGAATTTCGGAACTTCAATAATTCACAATAAATAGCCCTTTTGTCAGAAAATTTGAATCTCACAAATTTTTATAGGAAATTCAATTCTCTACAACTTTGCAGAAGAAAGTTTTTCCAAATTACAAACAGAAATTGACCGAAATCCACAAACGGGCGATTTTATATGCTATAATCAAATTTCAGTCAAGAAATGGGGTCCACCGACACATAAAACATGCTTTAAATATTTTTGGTAACAAAAATACTCCTCTTCCACATATACTCATATATCCCACATTCATCGTAAAAATATCATCATTATTATATTATTAAAATATAATAATATATTTAAATGAATTATTTTATCAAAAAAAGATAAAATTTCAATTTTCAACAATTGTCACATTAAAAATTTTCTCCATCTATATCCACATAAAATTAATATTTTTCTCATCATATGAATCAATAATTAATTATTCACAAATAATATTACAGGATCACAATATTGACAACTAGGCAGTTCCCAGGAAAGAGGGGGCTTTCCAATAAGAATTTCTCCTTACTGGCGCGCAATTAGGTGACCAAACCTTTTCTTAGACAGAACTTTCTAGACATTGCAAATAATGTTATCTAACAATATTATTCAGATAATATGAATTATTGCTTCGATAATGAAAAATACAGTGTAATGACAATTATTGAAACAACAGCAATATAAAATATCAACGCAGCAATTATTAAATCAATAAAATAAAATACTGAACAGTAATTACTGTAACCATTATTGAGTAGTGCCTTCTTACGTAAGAATCAATAATTGGTGCAATACCGTGTGCTACTGTGTTTTAACCACCGAGTATTTTAACAGTATTAACGGTAACAACTACGCCGTTATTTTTAAACAACTTATATTTGTCGTTTTCTTCATCCAATCGCTTTCCGTTATGGGGTCCACACATGACTGCGCCGTCGTACGAATATTCCCCAACAGTACGAATATTCCACGACCAAACGAATATTCCCCGACAACAATGAATATTTTATAACCACTTGCTTATTTTGAAATATTTGCGTATTTTACCCATAACTATCCACATTAATCAAATCAACCCTTACTTTTCAAAATAATAATTAGAGGAAATTAAATTTCATTTATTAATTATTTGGGGTCTTACAACCTCCCCTTCTTATGAAATTTCGTCCTCGAAATTGACGTACGTACCTGGTGTTTCGAAAAGATGAGGATACCTCGCTTTCATTTCCGTTTCTAATCCCCAGGTCATTTCCTCTATAGCATGATTCCTCCACAAAACTTTAACTTGTGGTATGACCTTTGTACGTAGGACATGCTCCTTCCTATCCAAGATCTTGACAGGTACCTCTTCGTACGTTAAGTCTTCGGCTATCTCGTCCGGTTCTAACTCTATAACGTGGTTTGGGTCTTTCACATATTTACGAAGTACATATATGTGAAACACATTATGAACACGAGACATACTCAGAGGTAACGCGAGTCTATAGGCTACATTTCCTACTCGGTCAAGAATTTGAAATGGACCAATAAATCGTGGATTGAGCTTTCCTCTCTTCCTAAATCTTGTAACTCCATTCCATGGAGCAACTCGCAACAATACATGATCCCCTATACTAAATTCCACGTCCTTTCGATGAAGATCTACATAACTCTTTTGTCGATCTTGTGCCGTTTGTATACGTTGTCGAATCATTTGGATCTTTTCGGTAGTCATACATACTAACTCGGGTCCCAATAATGTTGCTTCACCCACCTCATCCCAACATATTGGAGAGCGACACTTTCGTCCATATAATGCTTCAAATGGAGCCACACCTATACTTGCCTGATAACTGTTGTTGTAGGAGAATTCCACCAATGGTAAATACTTATCCCAACTGCCCTTGAAGTCTAGGACACAGAGTCTTAATAAATCTTCAAGAGTTTGAATAGTCCTCTCTGATTGTCCGTCCGTTTGAGGATGGTATGCTGAACTAAATCGTAAATCCGTGCCCATAGCTTTTTGCAAGATAACCCAAAATCTTGAAGTGAATCTTGGGTAACGATCCGAAACTATGGATACTGGCATGCCATGCAACCTCACAATCTCATTTACATATATACTAGCAAGACGTTCAAGGGAATAAGTCTCCCGTATCGGTAAGAAATGAGCAGACTTGGTTAATCTATCAACAATAACCCAAATGGCATTGATGCCTTGAGAAACCGTAGGAAGAACCGTAACGAAATCCATGGTAATGTTTTCCCACTTCCATTTCGGAATCTCAAGTGGTTGCAACAGACCCTTAGGTACTAAATGCTTCGTCTTTACACGTTGATAAGTTAAACACATCGAGATAAACTTTGCAATCTCTCTCTTCATATTGTTCCACCAAAATGTATGTCGAAGATCACGATACATTTTAGTACTTCCAGGATGGATTGCAAATGGTGTATTGTGTGCCTCCATCATAATCTTGTACTTCAAATCAGAGTCGTTAGGAACACAAAGTCTGGAGTGGACTCGAAGTATTCCTTCTTCATCAATTCTCGCTTCCGGAATAGCTCCTTCTTGTACTTTCTTCTTCATACGCATCAGCTCCGAGTCGGTGGCTTGAGCAACCTTAACTTTTTCTATTAAAGTTGGCTCTATGCGTATACTTGACATCATCGCACTCGTTCCTGCATATGATCTTCTACTCAAAGCGTCAGCTACCACGTTCGCTTTTCCAGGATGGTATTGAATAGTGTGGTCGTAGTCTTTCAATAGCTCGAGCCAACGTCGCTGCCGCATGTTGAGTTCTTTTTGAGTGAAGAAATATTTAAGGCTTTTATGGTCTGAACATATCTCCACTTTCTCCCCATATAGATAGTGCCTCCAGATCTTTAGCGCAAAAACGACTGCTGCCAACTCTAGATCATGAGTAGGATAATTCCTCTCATACTCTTTAAGTTGTCGCGAGGCATAGGCTATGACTTTCCCACGTTGCATGAGAACACATCCTAACCCTTTTGCCTGAAGCATCGCTGTAGATAACAAATCCATCCGTACCAGATGGTATTATTAGAACAGGTGCTGAAATGAGTCTCCTTTTGAGCTCTTGGAAACTCTTCTCGCATTCTTCGCTCCAAACGAATTTTGTATCCTTCCGAGTTAGCTGGGTTAATGGAGTAGCAATTCGAGAAAACCCTTCCACGAATCTCCGATAATAACCAGCTAAGCCCAAAAAGCTACGTACTTCAGTCACCGACTTCGGTTGCTCCCAACTTTGAATTGCTTCAATCTTCGCCGGATCAACAAATACTCCATGTTTCGACACCACGTGCCCAAGGAATGCTTCTTCCTCAAGCCAGAACTCGCATTTCTTCAATTTGGCATATAGTTTGTTTTCACGAAGCCTTTGGAGTACCAACTTCAAATGGTGCTCATGATCTTCACGACTTTTGGAATATATGAGGATGTCATCAATAAAAACAACAACGAACTGATCCAAATATTCCTTGAATACTCGGTTCATCATATCCATGAAAGCCGCAGGAGAATTAGTCAATCCGAAAGACATGACTAAGAATTCATAATGCCCGTACCGAGTTCTGAAGGCAGTCTTTGGAATATCCTTAGTTCTAATCTTCAGCTGATGATATCCAGAACGAAGATCGATCTTTGAAAAGAATTGTGCTCCTTGCAACTGGTCAAACATGTCATCAATACGAGGTAGAGGATACCTATTCTTGTTGGTGACATGGTTCAATTCCCGGTAGTCAATACAAAGTCGCATACTCCCGTCTTTCTTATTTACGAATAAAACAGGAGCACCCCGAGGAGATGTACTAGGACGAATGAAACCGATGTTCAACAATTCTTGTAGTTGGACCTTTAACTCCTGAAGTTCAATAGGAGCCATTCGATATGGGGTTTTAGAAATGGGCTTTGTACCAGGTTCAAGATCAATAAAGAATTCAACTTCACGTTCTGGGGGTAGACCGGGAAGTTCTTCAGGAAATATGTCAGGAAAGTCAATAACAACAGGAATATTATTCAAATTTGACGTGTCTTTATTCAAATCCATAACATGGGCTAAGAAAGCTTGACATCCGTTTTTTAATAAATGAATAGCTTTATGATTAGATATGACAGTGATTGATTTTAATGGTTTAGTTGCTTGAATTCGTACAACAGGTTGGTTAGGAATATAAAAACTAACAACCTTACGAAAACAATCAATTTTGGCATGATGAGTAGTTAACCAATCAATTCCTAAAATCACATCAAAAGCAAATATCTTTAAAGAGATAAGGTCAACAGGTAAGGTGATGGTGCCAACTTGAATCAAACAAGATTTATAAATAGTGGATGTGATGAAAGTTTCTCCTAACGGAGTTTCCACAGATAGGTCAAAGTCTAATTTCTCTGGAGTCAAGTTTAAACGTTGAGCACAAGTAGGAGAGATAAATGAATGGGTAGCACCGGTATCAAGTAAGGTATAAACTTCGCAAGAATTTATAAATAGCTTACCCGTGATCGCCTCGTTTGGGTTCCTCGCATTTTGACCAGTCACAACAAACGCTCTTCCAGGAATCGTTGACTTTGACTTTTCTGGGATAGTCTTTTGAGTCACCGTCCCCGCTGAACTAGGTTTCACTACCGTATAATCTCGAGCGATATGTCATTCCTTTCCATAATTATAGCATACCTTGAACTGTTATGGGCAGTTTGGACTGATATGTCCTTCTTTCCCGCATTTATAGCATATGACCGGTGGTCGTTCTCCTTCCTTAGAACCAGTTGCTGTTGGCACTGTCGTCTTCATATGGTCGTTGTTAAATCTCCTCTTTTTAAAATCTCCTCCTGACTCGCTTCTTCTATTTTCATGGCTATGATTACCACCAGAGTGGTTACCATTTTTGTCTGTCTTTTTCTTTCTCCGCTGGTTATCGTTGTTTTGTTGACTGCTATCTCCGGTATGATCATGATTGTGGTCCCTTGGTTGACTGTACTCGTTATCTCGCTCTAATAATTGAGCCCTGTTTACAACATCTGAATAAAGAGAAAATTTATGAGAAATGAGATATTGTCGTATGCCGGGTTTCAAACCTCTCAGAAACATCCGCGTCATACGTTCCTCATTCTCTACCAAATGAGGTGCAAACCTGGATAACTCTGCAAACTTTGCCTCGTACTGAGACACCGTCATGTTGTTTTGTTCTAATCTGATGAACTCCACTTCCTTCATATGACGAACACTTTCAGGAAAGTATTTGTCATTAAATAGTTTCTGAAACGTTTCCCAAGACATGCTGAGTGCGGCTGGATGGGTACGCTTCACAGACTCCCACCAGTAGTCTGCCTCGCCATGGAACATAAAGGTGGCGAATGGAACCTTCTGTTCCTCCGTGCATCCCAAGACATCGAATATCTTGGTAATTTGCTTGACCCATGTTTCCGCCATGATCGGATCTGGCTTTCCCTTAAATTCTGGTGGTCCCAACTCTTTGAACTACTTGGCTGTGACAACCCGTGAATTGCTATCATTTCCTCCTGTATTTTGAACATGAGTCTCCCTCGTCTGATTTTGCATGAACTGCAAAAAGCTTCTAAACATCCCCTCGTTCATCATCTGCTCAGTGGTGTTGTTTACAGGAGGAACATTGCCAGCCTGTTGCACGTTCTCCTCGTTGGTGAGTACAGGCGTCTCCACGGTCTCATTTCCACTGTAAATATTCTCAGTCGACATTCTCAAATACTGTCATAAAACAAGGGTTAATTAAGGAAATCAATATATCACATAATATCCCTATATACTGACCAACTAACAAATAAGCTTAGGTATGACACACTGGCGAAGGATTTACTCGTCTTTCCCTCCTAGTTCTATTCCCCGATCTCCGTCAGAGATCATATCCCTAAGCTCTGATACCAACTGTGACGCCCCCAAAATAGGTATACATCACCCATTCTGAGTTGTCAATACATGGTACAAAAATAACTACAACTTTATTATTACAACAGTAAAACTGTGAGTTTGAATACAAACATTATCTTCTAGATAATATCTATACTCAAATAAATCCTCATCACATTTATTGATACATTATTTTACAAAAATGGTGAGGACTACTAAACAACTCTCTCTAGAACCTTTATTCCATACCCCGACTCGTACTCGCTATATTCTCGCCTCCTGAGAAGAAAAATGGAACAAAAAGGAAAAGGGTGAGCTCAACTAGCCCAATAAAGAATATTATAACTAAGATAATATACAACAAATTATCATTAGTCTTCAACAGGAAAAAATCTAATAGAATACAATAGACAACAAGTTTTAAATCAATATTTGCAGCGGAAATAATAATTCATTAGAAGAGTTAAGTAGAGAATGCAAACTACTATCTTCTATATATGAATTTAAAATT
Organism: Panax japonicus; assembly: GCA_020205505.1. NCBI lineage: Eukaryota > Viridiplantae > Streptophyta > Magnoliopsida > Apiales > Araliaceae > Panax > Panax japonicus. The sequence goes on along the minus strand of CM035104.1, from coordinate 48,720,493 downwards.
CAGCGTCTATCTTTTATCCCTGTAACATCAATCAATATATATCTGGAATTAAATATTCATCTTTGCACTACAGGCCAAAGATATTCATCAGTTGGTCATGTTCATCTAAACACCTGTTCATCTTTACACTAGGGCCAAAGATATTCATCAGAAATCATTCATCTTTGCAGTATAGGCCAAAGATATTCAATAATATCATCATTTAAGACTGAGGATGATGAAAAATATTTTTAAAGAAACGAATCCAGTGAAACAAAATGACAAGGATTAAGGATTAAGATTCGTACTTTGTTTTAACCATGTCCAAAAATATCTCAAAAATAATCATAATAGTGTAAAATTCAAGAATGATCAAAACATGGATACAATCAAAGCTAGTATCCACAATAGATATTTTAGACGAAAAGGAAAAATTTTCATTTTTCGATGAATAGTGCCGTATTCGTGAATAGTGTCGTATATGTGAATAGTGCCGTATACGTGAATAATAACTCCAACACAAAAAGTTTCAAATTTGATTAAAAGTTCAGACCAATACTTCGACATAATGGTATTAGAAGAAATAATATCATTTTAAAAAAATAATATCCCTTATCTCGAAAGACAGTACTTCTAGTTGAAACACCGGATATAGGCTATGACTTGAACTTGCACCGTATAGCAATACTCAAAATATACTTAAAATACTCACAAGAATACGCTCGATAATATAGAGAGATAAAACTTCAGTTTCTAGTGTGATTTTCAATTGTAACCTAAGCACCCTATTTATAGGAAAATGCTTAGAACACCAAAATAGAAAATTTATTAAATATTATTATATTTTTTCCAAAACTTCATACGCATGCTTTTACCATCTGAACTCAGCCCCTATCACATGTTAAATGAGGGAAACAAAATGAAAATCACGTTTTTGTAAATAAAAATAATTAAAACTTTCAAAAATCAATTATTTCGGAACTTCGGAACTTCAATAATTCACAATAAATAGCCCTTTTGTCAGAAAATTCAAATCTCGCATGTTTTTATAGGAAATTCAATTCTCTACAACTTTGCAGAAGAAAGATTTTCCAAATTCCAAACAGAAATTGACCGAAATCCACAAACGGGCGATTTTATATGCTATAATCAAATTTTAGTCAAGAAATGGGGTCCACCGACACATAAAACATGCTTTAAATATTTTTGGTAACAAAAATACTTCTCTTCCACATATACTCATATATCCCACATTAATCGTAAAAATATCATCATTATTATATTATTAAAATATAATAATATATTTAAATGAATTATTTTATCAGAAAAAGATAAAATTTCAATTTTCAACAATTGTCACATTAAAATTTTTTTCCATCTATATCCGCATAAAATCAATATTTTCCTCATCATATGAATCAATAATTAATTATTCACAAATAATATTACAGAATCACAATATTGACAACCAGACAGTTCCCAGGAAAGAGGGGGCTTTCCAATAAGAATTTCTCCTTACTGGCGCGCAATTAGGTGACCAAACCTCTCCTTAGACAGAACTTTCTAGACATTGCAAATAATGTTATCTAACAATATTATTCAGATAATATGAATTATTGTTTCTATAATGAAAAATACAGTGTAATGACAATTATTGAAACAATAGCAATATAAAATATCAACGCAGTAATTATTAAATCAATAAAATAAAATATTGAACAGTAATTACTGTAACCATTATTGAGTAGTGTCTTCTTACGTAAGAATCAATAATTGGTGCAATACCGTGTGCTACTGTGTTTTAACCACCGAGTATTTTAACAGTATTAACGGTAACAACTACGCCGTTATTTTTAAACAACTTATATTTGTCGTTTTCTTCATCCAATCGTTTTCCGTTATGGGGTCCACACATGGCTGCGCCGTCGTACGAATATTCCCCAACAGTACGAATATTTCACGACCAAACGAATATTCCCCGACAACAATGAATATTTTATAACCACTTGCTTATTTTGAAATATTTGCGTATTTTACCCATAACTATCCACATTAATCAAATCAACCCTTACTATTCAAAATAATAATTAGAGGAAATTAAATTTCATTTATTAATTATTTGGGGTCTTACATCAACTGTTCTGATATTATCCTTTTTAATTTAATTATTATATCCTAAAATCACTATTTTTTTAATCCCAAATTAATATTTTAATTTTATAATCCCCTAAAATCCACTACTTTTCTAAACTGTTATCTAATTTAATTATGTTAAAACATAATTATTGTATCCTAAAATAATTACTTTTCTAATATTATAACATTCATAATTATACCATACATTATATCATACATATATGGTATAATATTATAATACACGTATATAATAAAATCACTACCTATCTAAACTGTGCAGATATTATCATTACTAATTTAATTATATTACAACATAATATTATACCACTTATAATTATATTACAAAATAATATTATACAATTAAATCATTTAAAAAAATTAAAATAACAAATAATATAAATCATAAGTTACTATGCTGATTTTATAATCCACAAAATTACTACTTTTTCAATCTAAACGATTTTTATATTATCATAACGTAATTATTTATCTTCTAAAATCATTACTTTTTAATCCTACATTATTATTTTGATTTTATAATCCACTCAATCACTATACATCTAAACTGTTCTAATAATGTTAACTGTTCTAATATTATCATTACTAAATTAATTATTATCTACTAAAATCACTACTTTTTTTAATCCCAAATTAATATATTAAATGTATAACCCTCTAAATCACTACAAATCTAAACTATTTTGGTAATGTAAACTGTTCTGATATTATATTTTCTAATTTAATTATTATCTCCAAAAATTATTACTTTATGATATTATCATTACTGAGCTATTATCATTACTCTCCGTTATTTATTCAAATCTTCTTATCAAATATCAATCCCCTTGTAGCAATTGTTGATATCACATATCCTAATTTATTGAAAAAATTTGACAATGACTTTTATTTCCAAGACCAAGCCATTCTTGCTCCTACACTTGATGATATAAATAAGGTGAACAAATATGTGATGTATTTATGGTCAGGTGATGAAATACCATATCTAAGATGTCCTATGTAAGATTGATGAAAACTCAAACAACTATGAAGGCATTTACACCCTATAATTTTTTAATAGCATTACATCTTCTGGAATGTCAAACCACAAGATAACGTTGAAGATTGGGGTTCCTGTAATGTTGCTCCGAAATATATATCAGTGATTTGGTTTGTGCAATGTCACGAGATTAATAGTAACTCAATTGGGAAAACATCTGATAAAAGCAAAAGTAATTTCAGTCAACAATTTTGGACACAAAGTTTTCATACCTCGCTTGGTCTTAACACCGTCAAACATTAGATTACCTTTTAAATTCCAACAAATACAATTTTCTTTGGTTGTTTTCTTTTTCATGATAATTAATAAGAGTCAGGGGAAATCTCTCTCACATGTTGGACTGTATCTGTCACGTCCAGTTTTTAGCCATGACCAATTGTATATAGCAGTATCAAGAGTTACAAACAAGAGTGGAGTAAAAATACTAATTTGTGACAAAGATGGACAAACATACAATACTACAAAGAATGTAGTTTTTCAGAAAGTTTTTCACAATTTAATGTATAAAGGTTTGACTGTTTCTGACTATTATCTTTTTGCTGCTCATTATTAGTGTAAACCTTGATTATTTTATTATTATATCTCATGAAATTTTTACTATAATTTATTTTGAATCTTTTTAGGTAAATCTATGATTTGCTTTTACAAAGCTATCTCGATCGAGGTTTGTCTTTTACTTTTTGGATGACAGTATTTAAAATTCTATGCAAGTTCATTTCATATGTGTTTTACTCTAATTCTTTTCATTTTTATTTAATATAGGAGCTCTTTATGTTCTATTAGTTTTCAATCCGACCAACACATGAATTTTTAGCTAAGTGTGAGACTTTTTTTTTATCTTGGGCAATACTATTTCCTATAAAAGAGTTGTGGAAAGATAATTATTTATTTGGTTGATAGTTTATGCAATGTTGAAATCAACTATTAAGTATATCTAAATTCTTATATTTCACTATTGTCCAGATTCCTGTCGCAAATATTTATAAGATTGCAATGACTGTTAAAAAGATCATTTAAGTGCTAATTTTTGTTTGTGTAAATATATTGCACATTCAATAAATATAACTGGATTGAATACCTAAATTGGAAGAAGCTTAACTGTGATAATTCTGGTACCTATGGTTCAATGGTAATGTGACAATGAATTTGGTGTATGCAGTTCTTGGCAAAGTTAAATTTTTGTTGGCATGCTTCTTGCATTATTTCAGGTGCATCATGAATTTTATTCTGCTTGCTTAGCACAACAAAATTTTGCGCCATACAATTCTAAATGCTCTTGAAAGTGCAAAGGAGTTATATGAATACGTACCTTCAGATTATGGGACAATGCATTCAATGGGAGGGGCTATGGCTTCATTTTGTGGACTATATCCCATGGTGTTTATATTTATGGCTTCTTCATTTATTGCATTCTATTATATGGATTGTGGCTTTGCATGATTTGTTAAGTATTAGCATCCGGTAAATCATTTTCATCATCATTAATATATTTTTTTGTATTATGGTAATACTGTGAGTGCCTATACGATTGTCAAAAATTGATAAAAACAAAACTAATGAGGTAATGTATTCGTTCTTTAACTATAACATTGTGTTGTGTATGACACGGTACTATATTACTATGTTTTTGGACATGACGTTTGTTTGACATGAAGATCCAACATAATTATTAATTCTCGTGCTTTTCAGTTTTCACATGTAACATGTGTTTTTTCTTCATGTCTGAGGACCGAAACTGAGACATTCTTTCGCTGTTTTCCCTTTCGTTTGGATGTTAGAATTCTGGTGCAAGTAAGCGTATACGAGACATGGACTCTTCAAAATGCATCAAGTACATGAGTCAGATATTTGAGGCTTGGTAAGGTTTGTGTAATGTGTAACAGACTTAAAATATACCACTAACAATCATATCAATATAACAATTCGATGACATTGTGCATGACACTTTCTAAATATTTGTTAGTGCTTTAGAATGAAAGAGTTACCCATTTTTAACCATATTGGTTACATTATAAATATTTTTTTCAAGACATTAATATATATATATATATATATATATATATATATATATATACACACACACAAACACACAACTGTTATGTAATGTTTTGGGGTTTAGTGATCAGATTAATTATATATTTGGATATGTATTTGCATATAAAATTTTTATGCAACACTATATAACATATGCTATTAAAATTTGATAATCGCACAACAATCTACCATCTTCTTATTATATTTTAATTTATTAATTGCATGTATAAATTTATTATTAACAAAATAAATAATCCCGCCGCAAAGCGCGGGTTTGTATCTAGTATACTTCTAAGTTATACTCCTATAAAAAAATAAGAGTCTCACTATAAAATTTAAAAATACTAAGAATATATATATATATATATATGTATATATTCCATATTTATTTTTAAAATGATAAGTTATTATGTCATTTTATACTACTATCAATAAAAATAAGAATCTTTCTATTGAAATATCTTTGGCAAATGAAACTCTTTTTTTGAAACAGGATGGAGTACATGAAAACATTTTATTTTTGCACATAAAATAAATTAGTATAACATAGAAATTACAGCGAAGGGTAGCCCATCCCTCATTGTATTTATCAAAAGTCATATTTGTAACCGAGTTATTTTAGTTGGTGTTAATTAAGTCTACTCTGCAGTCCAAATTTAATATCTAAATAATTTGCAAATATTTTTTTATAATTTATTTTCCATATTTTATTGGTCATAAATTTTTGTATTTCTAAAAGTCAACTCAATAGCTCAAAAGTAAATTTTTTCACAAAATTTTAGTACACATTTATTACAAAAGATACAATGTATACTTTGTCAGTAAGAAATAAGTAAAGATACAAAAATAAATAAGTAAATAAACAAACAATTTTTTTTTGAATCTTTAATGTTGCCATATCATTTTGTCATTGGATTGATTGCTCCTGTAATATTGGCTTATATAAAGCTTTTACAAACATTAAGTTTGTTTTTGTAATTTTATTATAAAGTCATTATTATTAAACTAATTAACAACTTCTTATTTTTAACGTAAACATGAAATAAATATACAATACTAATATTTGAAAATTTTAAATAAGCCTTTTGTTTATGGAACCTTGAACAAATATACATTTATATAAATTCTACCGAGATGGCGTAATTAACGTAAATATAACTTTAAGAAAATGATATTTTGAGCCCAATATTCTTTTTCATTTTACCGTAATCGTGCAATGTTTATTTGATATAATTGATTAAAGTATATGTTGGGGCATGATATTTCTCCTATATTGGGCCGGGTACATTGGGTTCACTTATTAATTAAGTCATTGGGCTCATTGGGCCCAATCATTATATCGACTTCATTAAATCCTATAGAAACCGGGCTGGGTCAATGGGTCAACCCATTGGGTCATTTAATATCTATTACTTTGACTTGTAATGATGATATAGTATGACAGTTGACCAAGATACCTGCCATACATTAATGTGGATGGGATTATAGCCGGCCGGCGATGTGAACAGCAGCAAAAAGCAATGTACAAGTTTCATGCAGCCGGCAGAACCCATCAGATCATGGGGATATGTCAGATGGTAGTAGGTGGCACAATATTCCAAGCAAAGATATTATTTCCCACCGAGTAAGTCTTCATGAGGGAGGTATGTATTACACACACACGACCATAGATTAACACAATTCTCATTACACTAGACTTTTTCCTCTTGAGTTAACCTTGTGAACAGACATACTTACTCTCACGCCTGAGCTATCCCCCGGCGGTCCGGCCGTCAAGCTTGTGGTGTTGTCGTGTTTACTGTGCAGGATCAGGACGTCTTTCGTGATTGGGACGTGGCAAAAGATCCTGGCGTTAACATTGGCGCTAGAAGGAGGGCTGTGTTCTAGTGTTCTTGAAGTTTTCAATCACAAATTGTAGCTGCTCTACGTCGGAATCCATGGTGAAGAAGAGTAGAACAGTTACCTCTAAAGGATACCTGATGGCTATGACTTCGTCTACAAAAGGAGTTTCTGTCAAAGATTGATTGGGTCCTTCAAAGAGTGCTCATGCTGGTATTGCTTCCAAGCAGGTTTCTGAGGGTTCTCGTTCGAGAGCCCAGGATGATGCAAGAAGAAGATTGATTTTTGCTGCCGAGAAGAAGACCTGGCCATGGTCGGAAAAGGGTAGAAGGCATATTGCTTAGAATCCTATACCGAAATGGTCAGACTGACAGACTGATCAAGTTAGAAAGAAGTCTACACTTTAAAGACATGTCTCGAGGCCCTCCTCGGGATCGAAGCAGACCCAACAGCCATATTCCTGATTGATTGACCGAGAAAGGTATCCCGCCCTATTGGTCTTCGGGATTATGGTCGTAGCAGAGTAGACGAAGACCCAACAGCCATTTTCCTGATTGATTGACCGAGAAAGGTATCCCGCCCTATTGGTCTTCGGGATTATGGTCGTAGCAGAGTAGACGAAGACCCAACAGCCATTTTCCTGATTGATTGACCGAGAAAGGTATCCCGCCCTATTGGTCTTCGGGATTATGGTCGTAGCAGAGTAGACGAAGACCCAACAACCATTTTCCTGATTGATTGACCGAGAAAGGTATCCCGCCCTATTGGTCTTCGGGATTATGGTCGTAGCAGAGTAGACGAAGACACAACAGCCATTTTCCTGATTGATTGACCGAGGAAGGGTACTTCGCCTTATTGGTCTTCGGGATTATGGTCGCAGCAGATGAAGAAACTGATCCAGGGAGCATGCACCTCAGAATACAAATAAGGCATTCTGCCTTGAGTATCCTCACCACAGTGACAAAAGTTTCACCGAAGTAGATCCAGAAATCACACTCCCGAGAATCCATTAAGGGCACACCGCCCAGTGGACACTTGTCTTCGGGGAAATCCATCTAAAGTTGCAGCTCCAGATAAGGAGTCCGACAGAGCCGTTGCAGTACTTCAGCAGAAGCAGAGCTCGTGGACATTGCATGCAGATGGATATTCTATTTCGGACATCAGTATAGCAGACTATTAAGGAGTCGATCACAATGACAATTCCACCGCCGATGCATTATCGAAGCTAACCACTACAGATGCTTATAACTTTGACTACAGATGGTGTCATTTCTTCGGATCAGATGCTGGCAAAGAAGACCAAGTACAAGAGTGTCAATTTTGTTCTCATTAATGAGAATCTTTATCAAAGGACCTTTTTCTTCATCATTGCTTAAACGTTTGGTTCCATCCGAAGCAGAGTGTGTTCTTCAGGAAGTTCACAGAGATATTTGTGGCAATTATTTGGCCCGAAGTTGTTGACCTACAAAGCACTTCGGCAGCGATATTCTTGAAAGAACTGGGGATTCAGCACAGAAAGACTTCGGGTATTCTACTTTGGACCCATCTCCCACTATTGAGGAATTTCGGGTACCGTCCGAAGTTGCAAATGTTGTTCGGAGGGTTCAAGTGGATATTTGTCAGCCAAATGATTCGATCCCACATCAGTCACCAAAAGGCTATATTCGATTTTATCTCCTATACCTCTTGCTGTCTGGGGGGTAGTCGTACTGGGTCCATTGCCTAGGGATCAGGTTAACAGACGCCAGCTCATGGGATCGAAGTGTAAAACATTCATGAGGGACTTCGGTAGCTCATCCATAGTCTGACAGGCACAACAAATGCCACCTCGATGTTTGGAGGTTCGGGAGGACTCGCTGACCATTTGATGGTAGCCTCTTCGGCAGGTGGTCCTTATGAGTTTGTCAGGCCCTTCCTGGTAGGCAAACGTCATCGGTGTTAGGAGGTTCGGGTGGACTAGCTGGCCATTCGATGGTAGCCTTATTGGCAGGTGGTCACCTTTGGCATTGTCAGGCCTTTCGGGGTAGGCAATTGTCGTCACCTTTGGCATTGTCAGGCCTTTCGGGGTAGGCAATTGTCGTCACCTTTGGCATTGTCAGGCCCTTCGGGGTAGGCAATTGTCGTCACTTTGGCATTGTCAGGCCCTTCGTGGTAGGAAATTGTCGCCACTTAGACTTCGTCAGGCCCTTCGTGGTAGGCGAATGTTATCCTTTGGTTTTGATAGGAGGTTCGGGAGGACTAGCTGACCATTCGATGGTAGCCTCTTCGGCAGGTGGTCCCTTAGACCTTGTCAGGCCCTTCGTGGTAGGCAAGTGTCATCCTTAAGACGTTGTCAGGCCCTGCGTGGTAGGCAATTGTCGACCCTTAGACCTTGTCAGGCCCTTCGTGGTAGGCAAGTGTCATCCTTAGATTTTGTCAGACCCCGAGTGGTAAACAAATGTCCTTATATACTTGTGTTACCCCGAGTGGTAAACAAGATCTTGATGGTGCAAAGAGGATCAGCCGAATTCAATCTATTCACTATCTGTCTCACACTTCGATAACGATAAGTATGTATTACTTTATTTTGTTCAAGTGTTGAGTTCGGATTATATTATCATTGTTCTTAACTGTTATATAATTTGCTTAATTATTGACTAACGGTTTAAGATAAGAGGCACTTGCACAGTTTTCAAGTTGATTGATGATCCATTATTGACAAGAAATAATGAGGCATGATGTTGATATTTCATTAAATATTAACTGTTCACATAAGAATTAGAATTTTTACAGAAAGTTCTACAGCTAAGGATAAGGAGAGGTCATCTTCAGGCTTCTTCCTTGTCATCGTCATCATCTGAAGAGTCTAAAAGATATGGATCTACCTTGGCCCGAGCCTTTTCTTGCCTTTACTTCAGCAGATTTCATCTACTACAGTGTTGCATCTGGTCGATCTTATCACCCAGATCGGCGGATTTTCTATATGCTACTTGGATTTCTTATAAAGATCTTCGGTCAGTGGCGGACTCAAATTCTTAAGGGCCCGAAGCTCTTTTGAGCTCTTCTTCGAGCTTCTGACGATGTGTCAGACGCTTTGATCTTTAGCTTGACAGATTGACATTTATATCAGTGACGACCCGATGAGTGACCTTGGTCGATTTTAGTTCTTCTTCGATCTTGTCGATATCTTTCCGAAGGCATTCATTATTGAAGAGAGAAATATCAAGATTGATTCTTTCTTTCGCCAACACAGACTTCCGGATGGCGTTATCCTTTCAGTCGGTATTCTCTTCGGATTTCTTTTCGGACTCCTCTTTGGTATTCACTTCGGCATCCTCTTCGGTATCCTTTTCGGTTTCTTTATATTTGGGACAGAGGCACCCGAAGATAGTGTTTGCCTGCAAATGACCATTATTGGTCAATTAGTTCGAAATAATGGGCAGCGATGTCCATCATGGAACTATCTCCTTACGATGATCATCGGTACCACGGACGCACGCTATTACCGAACCGATATTTCATTCTATGGCTTGAGCTTCGGTAGTTAGAGGCGATTCAGTTGGTACTTCTGTAGAGGTCGGCGAAGATGAATCCTTTACGTTGCTATTTGATGTTCACCAGAGGGGCTTCGGTACGCCGTATTTTGGGCCTTTATTGGTCTTATTATAATTCCTTTTGTCCTGAACCGATGCCATTTATACTCTTTCATTAAACATCTTGTTTAATAAAAGACTGGGGGGCAATGTTGGGGCATGATATTTCTCCTATATTGGGCCGGGTACATTGGGTTCACTTATTAATTAAGTCATTGGGCTCATTGGGCCCAATCATTATATCGACTTCATTAAATCCTATAGAAACCGGGCTGGGTCAATGGGTCAACCCATTGGGTCATTTAATATCTATTACTTTGACTTGTAATGATGATATAGTATGACAGTTGACCAAGATACCTGCCATACATTAATGTGGATGGGATTATAGCCGGCCGGCGATGTGAACAGCAGCAAAAAGCAATGTACAAGTTTCATGCAGCCGGCAGAACCCATCAGATCATGGGGATATGTCAGATGGTAGTAGGTGGCACAATATTCCAAGCAAAGATATTATTTCCCACCGAGTAAGTCTTCATGAGGGAGGTATGTATTACACACACACGACCATAGATTAACACAATTCTCATTACACTAGACTTTTTCCTCTTGAGTTAACCTTGTGAACAGACATACTTACTCTCACGCCTGAGCTATCCCCCGGCGGTCCGGCCGTCAAGCTTGTGGTGTTGTCGTGTTTACTGTGCAGGATCAGGACGTCTTTCGTGATTGGGACGTGGCAAAAGATCCTGGCGTTAACAGTATATATATCGTGCTAAATAAGCTCGAGTAAGCGGGCAAAATGCTTCTTGTTGTCAAGAAACATTGTGGAGAAACAACTATTTTTGTTCTCAAGTTGTATGAGCTTAACAATGCTTTATATATAAAAACATTATAAATAATTCATGCATAATCTAACTTAAGCAACTTATTGTCACGACCTTAGAGAATTTTAAGCTCTACCGTGCAACCTTAGACAACGATCTTCCTAAAATATGGCAAAGTATATAAGTTTTTCACCAAGTAAAAACCACAAGAACTAAAAAGGAAGCTTATTAAAGAACAAGTAAGCACTTAAGAAAGAAAGCTTTATATTGCACACAAGAAAATTTTACAAGTGTTTTGGAAAATACTTTGTGACGCCCCCAAAATTAGGTATACATCACCCATCTTGGGTCACCAAATACATGGTACAGAATTCAAATACAACTTACTAATACAACTGTCGTGTACAATACGACAAAACATAAACTGTGAGTTTGAATATAAATATTATCTACTAGAGATTATACAAACTCAAAAGGAGTCCTTACTACAATTATTAACACACTATTTCACAGAATAGTGAGGACTACTTCCCCGACTCGTCCCAGCTATATTCTCATTTCCTGAAGAGAACAGTGAAAGAAAGGGTGAGCTCAACTAGCCCAGTAAGAAATATTTGACTAAGATAATGCAGAATAAATTATCATTAGTCTCCAACAATGTTAAACTGATAAAATATAATAGACATCAAGTTTAACTGTAGCGGAACAAGCAATCCATTAAAAGAGTCAAGTAGAAAATAAAATCTACTATCTTTTATGATTAAAAAAGGTTTTTCATCACTGTTATCGCTGAGACTCAGCTTAATAAATATTCCACATCATCGAATCACCCCTGCACTACGGCCAATGATATTCTTTAGTATCACGACCATAATTATCCATGCACTACGGGCCAAGAATATTTGTGTATTCATTAATGGTCATGATCATGCCAACAACTGTCCATCAATGCACTACGGGCCAATGAGGACTTTTACCACATCATTTTTAACATTACGGTCATGATTACACCGAATAATCCCTGGTCATAATCATACCAAGTCCATCTATGCACTACAGGCCACAGATGACTTTCAACATAATATAAACATGAGGATGATGACAATGATATAAGAATTCAATATAACAAGTTCAAGAATTAATTTGTCCAAGAACTACTAATGTCCAAATTGTCAACATGATACTGCTTTATAGAGTAAAATTCAAGAATGATCAGAAGAATATTTCCATGAAAAGATACTGGATGAAGCGCAAATATCAAGGATATTCTACTAATTTCATGGAGTATAGAAGTCAAAACTTTAACCAATTGAGTATAATAAAGAATGGAATAACAAAAGAAATCACCATGCATGCGGTACTTCACATAGACAGGTTATTCCAACAGAATACTAAATAACGGAACCAGATCAGGCGAAATTCGCACCGACATGATGTTCCAACAGAATAATAAAGAATGGAATAACAACAGAAATCACCATGCATGCGGTACTTCGCATAGACAGGTTATTCCAACAGAATACTAATAAGGACGGAATCAGGTCCGGCGTAAAACGCACAGACATGATATTCCAACAGAATAATAATAAAGACGGAACCAAGTCCGGCGTAAAACACACAGACAGGATATTCCAACAGAATAATAAAGACGGAATCATGTCTGGTGTAAAACGCACAGACATGATATTCCAACAGAATAGTAAAGACATAATAATAGAAGAATATCACCAAGTATAGGGTAGACCGCGTATACAGGTTATTCCAGCAGAATAATAAGCAATGAAATAACAACAGTTCTCTTCATGAATAAGAAAGAATAACACCCCTTACCGTAAAAGAACTGAATATAAGAATAGTTAAGTAGCAAAAATCTTTTCTTCTTTCTCTCTATAATTTTCTCTCTCTAGAGTTTCAGTAAATTCGTAAGAAAATAATGATGGAATGAGCTTCTATTTATAGAAAAATGGAATGCGTAGTAACTAACTCATGAACGGTCCAGATTGATTCACTTTAATCTGACGGTCCATATTAAAAGCAAAATCTTTTAAATAAAACATAATATATTCTATTTATAATATAATAAAACGAATAACTTTATAAAATATTTTACTATGCAAACACTATGTAGGCACTATACAAATACTATGCATAATAAAATATAATATATTCTATTTATAGAATAACTTTATAAAAGTATTCTCTTTTATATAATTTTTTTTCTGTATTATTACATTAATAATACTAACAAAACTGAGTGACTTATCACGTAAGCATCAATAATCAATACCGTGTGCTACTATGCAACCACGCGTATTACTGTATTTTTAACACTGGGTGTTTCAACAGTTAACGGTAAAACTTCCGCCGTTATTTTCATAAAGTATTTTTGTCGTTTTCTTAATCCGATAATAATTCCGTTGTGGGGTCCACCAATGATTGTGCTGTTGTACGAATATTCCCTGTTAAAATGAATATTCCCCGACCAATCGAATATTATATAACAACTTGCGTACTTTGCAAAATTTATAAATATTACCCACAACTATTATATCAATTTCACTCCATAATATTCAAAATAAATATTTATAAAAAATTCATCTTTATTCAAAAAGTTGGGGTTTTACAATCTCCCATTCTTATGAAATTTTGCCCTCAAAATTAGGGTACGTACCTGGTATGTCGAAGAGGTAAGGATACCTTGATTTCATTTCAGATTCTAACTCCCAAGTCATTTCCTCAACATCGTGGTTTCTCCACAAAACTTTGACTTGAGGTATAACCTTGGTGCGTAGAATATGTTCCTTCTTATTCAAGATTTGAATAGGAACCTCTTTATACGTCAAATCTTCCGCTATTTCGTCCGGTTCTAACTCAATAATGTGGTTCGGGTCTTCCAAATATTTACGTAACATGGATATGTGAAAAACGTTATGAACACGAGACATACTTGGCGGTAAAGCGAGTCTATAGGCCACAGTTCCTACTCGATCAAGGATTAAAAAAGGGCAGATGAATCGAGGATTGAGCTTTCCTCTCTTTCCAAATATCGTAACTCCTTTCCATAGAGCAACACGTAACAACACATGATCTCCTATATCGAATTCCACGTCCTTTCGATGAAGATCAGCATAACTCTTTTGTCGATCTTGTGAGGTTTTTATACGTTGCCGGATCGTTTGAATCTTTTACGTAGTCATACATACCAACTCTGGTCCCAACAACGTTACTTCACCCACCTCATCCCAGCATACTGGAGAACGACACTTTCTTCCATACAACGCTTTGAATGGAGCCATGCCAATACTTGCTTGATAACTGTTGTTGTAGGAAAACTCCACCAATGGTAAGAACTTGTCCCAACTTCCCTTGAAATCAAGGACACAGAGTCTTAATAGATCTTCAAGAGTTTGAATAGTCCTCTCCGACTGTCTGTCCGTCTGAGGATGATATGCCGAGCTAAATCATAAATCTGTGCCCATAGCTTTTTATAAACTAACCCAAAATCGCGAAGTGAATCTTGGGTCTCGATCAGAAATTATGGATACTGGCATACCATGCAATCTTACAACCTCGTTTATATATATACGAGCAAGACGTTCAAGTGTATAAGTTTCTCGTATTGGTAAGAAATGAGAAGACTTGGTCAATCTATCAACAATGACCCAAATTGCATCTATGCCTTGAGAAACTTTGGGAAGACCAGTAACGAAATCCATGATAATGTGCTCCCATTTCCATTCTAGAATTTCAAGTGGTTGCAATGGACCTTTTGGTACTTGATGTTCCGCCTTGACTCGTTGACACGTTAGACACCTTGAGATAAACAGCGCTATCTCTCTCTTCATATTGCTCCACCAAAATGTATGTCGAAGATCACGATACATTTTGGTATTCCCAGGATGGATTGTAAACGGTGTGTTGTGCGCCTCCATCATGATTTTATACTTTAAATCCGGGTTATTAGGAACAGAAAGTCTGGAGCTGACTCGAA
Organism: Panax japonicus; assembly: GCA_020205505.1. Classification (NCBI taxonomy): domain Eukaryota; kingdom Viridiplantae; phylum Streptophyta; class Magnoliopsida; order Apiales; family Araliaceae; genus Panax; species Panax japonicus. The sequence continues at coordinate 48,705,058 of CM035104.1, read as the reverse complement.
GTATTCCTTCTTCATCGATTCTTGCTTCCGGCATCGCACCTTCTTGCACTTTCTTCCTCATACGCATCAGCTCCGGATCTGTAACTTGAGCAATTTTAATTTTATCAATTAAAGTCGGTTCTACTCATATATTTGCCATCATTACGTGGGTCCCTGGAGTCTTTATTTTTATCTCCATCCTTTACAAGTCATACAAAATGGGCCTTTGCGTTGACAATATTGTACTCGTACCCACATATGATCTTCTACTCAATGTGTCAGCTACCATGTTCGCTTTTCCAGGATGGTATTGGATAGTATGATCATAATCTTTCAACAGTTCAAGCCAACGTCATTGTCGCATGTTGAGTTACTTTTGAGTGAAGAAATATTTGAGGCTGTTATGATCCGTAAAGATCTCCACTTTCTCCCCATACAAGTAATGCCTCCAAATCTTTAGTGCGAACACAACAGCTGCCAACTCTAGATCATGAGTAGGATAATTCCTCTCATATTCTTTGAGTTGTCGTGAGGCATAGGCTATGACTTTCCCATGTTGCATGAGAACACATCCTAACCCTTTGCCCGAAGCATCACTGTAGATGACAAATCCCTCCGAACTAGATGGTATTGTCAGAACAGGTGCTGAAATGAGTCTCCTCTTGAGTTCTTAAAAAATCTTCTCACATTTCTAGCTCTAATCGAACTTTGTATCTTTCAGAGTCAGTTGAGTTAGTGGAGTAGAGATTCGAGAAAACCCTTCTACGAATCTCCAATAATAACCAGCTAAGTCGAGAAAGCTGCGTACTTCGGTCACTGATTTAGGTTGCTCCCAGCTTTGAATAGCTTCAATATTTGCTGGGTCAACAGATATTCCATGACTTGATACCACGTGCCCAAGGAATGCTACTTCCTCAAGCCAGAACTCGCATTTCTTCAACTTGCCATAAAGCTTATATTCACGAATCTTTTGGAGTATCAGCCTCAAATGTTGCTCATGATCTTCACGGGTTTAGGAATATATGAGGATGTCATAAATAAAGACGACCATAAAGTGATCCAAATATTCTTTGAATACTCGGTTCATCATATCCATAAAGGCAGCAGGAGCATTAGTCAATCCAAAAGACATGACTAGGAATTCATAATGCCCGTACCGAGTTCTGAAAGCCGTCTTTGGAATGTCATCGGTTCTAATCATCAATTGGTGATATCCGAAATGAAGATCAATCTTTGAAAAGAATTTGGCTCCTTGCAACTGGTCAAACAGGTCATCAATACGTGGTAATGGGTACCTATATTTGATGGTGACATGATTCAACTCTCGATAATCAATACAAAGTCGCATACTCCCATCTTTCTTCTTCACGAATAGAACAGGAGCACCCCAAGGAGAAGTACTAGGACGAATAAAGCCAATGTCTAACAATTCCTGCAGTTGAGTTTTTAACTCCTGAAGTTCAATAGGAGCCATTCGATATGGGGATTTAGAAATGGGTTTTGTACCGGGTTCAAGGTCGATACAAAATTCAATTTCACGCTCTGGGGGTAGGCCAGGAAGTTCTTCAGGGAATACGTCAAGATATTCATTAACAATAGAAATATTATTCAAAACTGACGTATTTTTGTTTAGATCTGTGACATGAGCTAAGAAAGCTTGACATCCATTTTTCAATAAACAAATAGCTTTATGGCTTGAGATGAAAGTGATTAATTTTAATGGTTTGGTTGCTTGAATTCGAATAATAGGTCGATTAGGAATATGAAAGCTAACAACCTTACGAAAATAATCAATTTTTGCATGATGAGTAGTTAACCAATCAATCCCTAGAATTACATCAAATGCAAGTATTTTTAATGCAATAAGATCGACAGGTAATGTGTGGGTACCAACTTGAACCAAACAAGAGTTATAAACCGTGGATGTAATGAAGGTTTCTCCCAACGGAGTTTCCACAGATAAGTCAAAGTCTAATTTCTACGGAGTCAAATTTAATCGTTGAGCGCAAGTAGGAGAAATAAAAGAATGGGTAGAACCGGTATCAAATAAAGTGTAGACTTCGTAAGAGTTTATGATAAGCTTACCCGTGATGACCTCATTCGGGTTCCTTACTTTCTGGGAGGTCACAACAAACGCTCTCCCTTGCACTACCGGCTTTGACTTTTTTGGGACAGCCTTTGATGCCTCCATCCTAGCTGAATTTGTCTTTGGTGAACGAAAAAATCGGGCTAAGTGACCTTCTCTTCCACAATTATAACATACTTTGGACGGCATCGCGCAATTTGGACTGATGTGTCCCTCCCCTCCGCATTTTAAGCATATGATAGGTGGTCTTTCTCCTTCCTTAACAACGGGTGCTGATGCTGACGTCTTTCCATCATTGTTGAATCTCCTCTTCTTGAAATGTCCATTTTTATTGTTTTGGCCCTGATTACCACCAAAGTGGTTACCATTTTTGGCCCGTTGATTCCCTCCACGCTTGTTTTCACCGCTTCGATGACTGCTCTCACTGGTATTATCATTTTGTTGGCTGCTCTCTTTTGGTTGCGTTGACTCTTTATCGCGCTCCACCAACTGAGCCCTATTTACAACATCTGAATACAAACACAGTTTATGAGAAATAAGATGTTGACGTATCTCCGACTTCAAACCTCTTAAAAACATTCGTGCCATTCTCTCTTCATTATCCACCAAGTGGGACGCAAACCGGGATAACTCGGCAAATTTAGCCTCGTATTGCGACACAGTCATATTATTTTGCTCCAATTTGATAAACTCCACCTCCTTCATGTGATGAATACTTTCGGTAAAGTATTTGTCGTTGAACAGCTTTTGGAACTTCTCCCAAGACATCTTCAGTACGGCAGGTTGAGTACGTTTTACCGATTCCCACCAGTAATCTGCTTCTCTGCGCAACATAAAGGCGGCAAAGGAAACCTTTTGTTCCTCGGAGCATCCCAAGACATCAAATATCTTGGTGATCTACTTTATTCATGCTTCCGCCATAAGTTGTTTTGGCTCTCTCTTAAACTCCGGTGGTCCCAGCTCCTTGAACTGTTTAGCGGTGACCGCCCGAGAGTTTCCAGTGTTTCCACCTATATTTTGGACAGGAGCCGCTCTCGCTTGCTGTTGCATGAATTGCATAAAGCCTCTGAACAATCCATCATTCATCATTTGGTCAGTGTTGTTGTTTGCATAAGGATTGTCGCCTTCCTGATGCACATTCTCCTGATTATTGATATGTGGAGACTCAACGGTCTCTTGTGCTCCATTGCTATTCTCAACATTTTCGGATGTCATTTTCAGATACTACCACAAAACAAAGGTTAATTGACATGTAACATAATATCTCTAAACTCTGACCAACCAATTTAAATATAAAATAAATTTAAGTATGTCATACTAGTGAAGGAATTCCCCGTCTCTCCCCTCCTAGTTCTAGCCTCATATCTTAGCCAGAGATCATATCCCTAAGCTTTGATACCAACTGTGACGCCCCCAAAATTAGGTATACATCACCCATCTTGGGTCGCCAGATACATGGTACAAAATTCAAATACAACTTACTAATACAACTGTCATGTACAATACGATAAAACATAAACTGTAAGTTTGAATACAAATATTATCTACTAGAGATTATACAAACTCAAAAGGAGTCCTCATTACAATTATTATCACACTATTTCACAGAATAGTGAGGACTACTAATGCTATCCTCTGGACCATCACTCCGTTCCCCGACTCGTCCCAGCTATATTCTCATTTCCTGAAGAGAACAGTGAAAGAAAGGGTGAGCTCAACTAGCCCAGTAAGAAATATTATGACTAAGATAATGCAGAATAAATTATCATTAGTCTCGAACAATGTTAAACTGATAAAATATAATAGATATCAAGTTTAACTGCATCGGAACAAGCAATCCATTAAAAGAATCAAATAGAAAATAAAATCTACTATCTTTTATAATTTAAATGGTTTTTCATCACTGTTATTGCTGAGACTCAGCTTAATAAATATTCCACATCATCGAATCACCCTTGCACTACGGCCAAGGATATTCTTTAGTGTCACGACCATAATTATCCATGCACTACGGGCCAAGAATATTTGTGTATTCACTAATGGTCATGATCATGCCAAAAACTGTTCATCAATGCACTACGGGCCAATGAGGACTTTTACCACATCATTTGTAACATTACGGTCAAGATTACACCGAATAATCCCTGGTCATAATCATACCAAGTCCATCTATGCACTACAGGCCACAGATGACTTTCAACATAATATAAACATGAGGATGATGACAACGATATAAGAATTCAATAAAACAAGTTCAAGAATTAATTTGTCCAAGAACTACTAATGTCCAAATTGTCAACATGATACTGCTTTGTAGAGTAAAATTTAAGAATGATCAGAAGAATATTTCCATAAAAAGATACTCGATGAAGCGCAAATATCAAATATATTCTACTAATTTCATGGAGTATAGAAGTCAAAACTTTAACCAATTGAGTATAATAAAGAATGGAATAACAAAAGAAATCACCATGCATGCGGTACTTCGCATAGACAGGTTATTCCAACAGAATACTAAATAACGAAACCAGATCAGGCGAAATTCGCACCGACATGATGTTCCAACAGAATAATAAAGAATGTAATAACAACAGAAATCACCATGCATGCGGTACTTCGCATAGACATGTTATTCCAACAGAATACTAATAAGGTCGGAATCAGGTCCGGCGTAAAACGCACAGACATGATATTCCAACAGAATAATAATAAAGACGGAACCAGGTCCAGCGTAAAACGCACAGACAGGATATTCCAACAGAATAATAAAGATGGAATCAGGTCCGACTTAAAACGCACAGACAGGAAATTCCAACAGAATAATAAAGACAGAATAATAGAAAAATATCACCAAGTATAGGGTAGACCGCGTATACAGGTTATTCCAGCAGAATAATAAGCAATGGAATAACAACAGTTCTCTTCATGAATAAGAAAGGATAACACCCCTTACCATAAAAGAACTGAATATAAGAATAATTAAGTAGCAGAAATCCTTTCTTCTTTCTCTTTATAATTTTCTCTCTCTAGAGTTTCAGTGAATTCGTAAGAAAATAATGAAGGAATGAGCTTCTATTTATAGAAAAATGGACTGCATAGTAACTAACTCATGAACGATCCATATTGATTTACTTTAATCTGACGGTCCATATTTAAACCAAAATCTTTTAAATAAAATATAATATATTCTATTTATAATCTAATAAAACGAATAACTTTATAAAAGATTTAACTATGCAAACACTATGCATGCACTATGCAAACACTATGTATAATAAAATATAATATATTCTATTTATAGAATAACTTTATAAAAGTATTCTGTTTTATATAAAAAGATTTTCTGTATTATTACATTAATAATACCAACAAAACTGAGTGACTTATCACGTAAGCATCAATAATCAATACCGTGTGCTACTATGCAACCACGCGTATTACTGTACTTTTAACACCGGGTGTTTCAACAGTTAACGGTAAAACTTCCGCCGTTATTTTCATAAAGTATTTTTGTCGTTTTCTCAATTCGACAATAATTCCGTTGTGGGATCCACCAATGATTGTGCCGTTGTACGAATATTCTCTGTTAAAACGAATATTCCGCAACCAATCGAATATTATATAACAACTTGCGTACTTTGCAAAATTTATAAATATTACCCACAACTATTATATCAATTTCACTCCATAATATTCAAAAATAATATTTATAGAAAATTCATCTTTATTCAAAAAGTTGGGGTTTTTACATACTTTGTCTAGGATGGTTGGCCAAATGAGGGTCACCTCCTATTTATAGTCATCGATCTCACCTCCTTAAGGAGATAATGATTCTAGATCCTATGAGTATAAATAAATTCTTAAAAAGTTCTAGGTACAAGATTCTAGATATGTACATGCATGTTAATTCTACACATTAATTTTTACCAAAATCTAGATTAATTGTTCTAAAAAAGTAGGAAATATACAAGAAAAGTGTAGAATATTTCGGAGGTCGTCCCATGCAAAATTCCAACGAAGTGTTGCGTAAGCATCCACTAATTAAGAGCCAAGTCATAGATTTGGATGACATAACCTCGACCAAAATCAAGTGGGGTGTGACATTCTCCGCCACCTTAGCCGTCGTCGTCCTCATCGAGTCATCGCGGAAAACCTTGATCCTATCTTCGAATTGCCATAAAGCTTCTTTAGGCTCCCAACTAGCTTCACTCTTCTGCAAACCCTTCCATTTCACTAAGTACTCATGGCTTGGAGGGTGATGCTTCTTCCTTATGACAAGATCCTCCATGATATGGCTTGAAGCAACTTACATGGAAGACCGGATGCAACTTGAGCTTAGGTGGAAACTTCACTCTATAGGAAGCTTTGTTAATTAACTTTGGCATGGATAGTAATTGGTCCCTCGTACCGCTGGAGATTGTGTTGCCCATGTAATCTCTTCTGTTGCTCGGTGTTTAACTTTAACAAAACTAAGTCCCCAACATTATACTCCACGTGCCGCATCTTCGTATTAGCCCATTTTTTCACTTTCTTAGCAGTTTTATCAAGGTAGGATCAGACGATGGCACTTCCCCAAGTACTTTGTCACCAAGGTTTGTGGAGTAAGGGATTGTTGGCCCGTCAACAACTCAAATGGACTATTAATTGTTGGTAGTTTTACTCCGCTGAAGATTATAAGATAATTGGGCAACATCAAGTAACTTCCCCCAATCATCCCTTTGATTGACACTAACAAAGTGCCTCAAATATAGTTCCCACAAGGCATTGGCCCGCTCGGTTTGCCCATCGATTTGTGGATGGAAGCTTGTAAAAAATATAAATCTGACCCCATCATCTTAAAGAGCTCTGTCCAAAACTTTCGCAGAAAACGCGGTTCAGAATCACTTATAATTGTCTTAGGCATGCCCCAATACTTCACCAATCCTTTGAAGAATAAGTGGACTGCTTCCTCTGCTTTACAATCCCTTGGACCCACTAGGAACGTGCCATATTTAGAAAATCAGTCAATAATGACCATAATGCTCCCAATGCCATCCGAATTGGCCGTCTCGAAATAGGTAAAGGCTCCAAAAGTCCTACGGGTACTTGGTTCTCAACCTTGTCTTATTGGCACAAAAGGCAAGTCTTTACGCACATCTCCATCTCATCCCGCATATGAGGCCAAAATTAACTTGCCTCCAATAAGGCTCGGGTACGCCGTTGTCCTGGGTGACCATCCCACTTAGTGTCATGACACTCTTTCGGAGCTTTTCCCATTTCGAAACATATATCTGGCGCCCTTTCATAAGGAGTAGGCCATTTTCAACCCAAAAGTGCTTGGTCTTCTTCCCCTCTTTGGCCATTTTCGCTAGTTGCTTTAACCCTTCTTTGATAAGGTTCAACAACTCCATGTGGACCTTGGAAATAGCCTCCAACTCCTCCTTTCGGCTAAGTTCGTCCACCACAAAATTGAGTTTTCTCAGTTTGTGCTCAAGAACATAGTAAAACCCGGCTAAGAAGTCATGCCATCTAGCTTGCTTTGGGTTGAGTTTCTTTTGAGAGATAAAATAGCTTGTGGCTAATATTGTCCATGTGCACAATAAACTTCAACCCAAGCAAGTAATGTCGCAAAGTACGAAAATAATGTACAATTGTCATCATCTCTTTCTCTTGGACCGTCTTTTCCGTGTCATTGAGCTTGTGGCTTTCATAGGCGATAGGATGCCCTTCTTGCATTAAGACGCCACCAATAGCAAAGTTTGAGGCATCGGTGTGAACTTCATATGTCTTGGCATAATCGGGTATTGCCAACACTGGTTCCTCTATAATTGCTTTCCCTAGCCCCTCAAAAGCTTGTTGCCATTGTGTGGTCCACGCCCATGGTTTGTCTTTCTCCTGCAAGTCGGTGAGTGGGGTTGCAAGGGCCGAATACCCCGTAATGAAACGTCGGTAATAGTTGACTAGCCCAAGAAAGGATCTTAGCTCCGTTACCTTTGTCAGAGGTTCCCATTTCTCTATTGCTTTAACTTTATTCTTGTTCATCACGAGTTTGCCCCCTTTGATAAAATGCCCCAAGAAATTTACCACCTTATTGGCAAAGGAACATTTCTACTGTTTAAAATGTTAGAATCATTATTTCGTAGAGTTAAGATTGTTGTAGAAGACGTGACACGGTCAGGGGCGGTTCTACCCTAGGGACAGGGGGCACCTGCTGAAAGTAGTATGCATACAAGCCAATCATGTATGATGATAAAACATATACTTTGTAATCAATCTTATTTATTTATTAATAAAAAAATTATTTATTAAAGGCATTTATTATCTACATGGTGTTGTTTTAATAATATGTGATAAACCCATAGTTTTAAGCAATGTTTTTAGAATCATGATGAGATCAAGCTAATAAGATTTAAATTCTTAGATAGCTTAAAACTAAAATGTTCCCGATCAATGGATTACTAAAAAGGGGATTAGTGAATCCGGATAGATTGGTACGTACGTTGCTTGCTCATTGGATGAGGATGATTGATCTCATGATCATTTGTGTGGAGACACTAAAGCAAGTATGTATATGCTTATTAGAGAATAAGTTCACTGAACGTGACTCGCTAAAGAATACCTAATGGAGTTTTATTTGCCTGTCAATATGAATTCCTGTAGTGATAGTAGTACAAATGATCCTTAGACTTGAGATCATCATAGTATCTTATATATAATGAATCACACTTTGACTTATTCCTTATGACTCTTAGAGTATATCAAATGGTATGCTTAGGTGTAATAAGATATATGAAGGTAGTGAATGATCAATAAAGAATCTACCACTTCTAGTAAAAGAAGAGAAATGTCCTATGTGATTCGATAAATGACAACCCAGGAATCCTTGGCCAAGGTGGAATGAAATTAGAAAGTAGTTTCTAATTTACATTCATTAGGAGTTGTGCATTTAGGAATCGAAATATATATAATTAAATAAAATAAAACTTGATAGTAATTCCATGTCTTATATTTAATTGGGACATTGTATGGTGGAATGATTGAATTGTACAGTAACTATGTACTCAAAGGTTCTTTTATGATTAATGTTGAAATTTATATTATCTGAAAAGTCGTTGATCGCTAGGGAGACTTATCCCTATTGTAGAATAAATATTATTTATTTAAATAAGTTAATAGTTTAATTTATTAATTTAAATAAGATTAGAATTATTCTAATTGATTTATTCACAATTGGTTTAATATGGAGAACCTAAAGGGTCACACCATAAAAGGAAGAATAATTATTTAAGAAGTTAACGTCATAATCATAATAATATGTTAAGTATATTTAATTTAAGCTATGGTGATAGAATAAATTAAATAGCTTAATATTTATTATTTAATATTTTTGAAATATTAAATATAAATTAATAGGAGGAGTCTTATTAATATTATTACAATTATTATTATTTTAATTTCTAAAAGAGTTTAGAAATTAATTTAATATAAGTACTCTCATTTATTCCTAATAGGATTAGGAGGGAAAATTAGTTAAAGGAGTTTAATTAATTATCCCTAATAAGATTAGGGAGCCCATTTAATTAAAAGAGTTTAATTAAATAAATAATACCTTATTTTATTTAAACAGAGTTACCTGATATCTTTATAAGAGGAGTCTTATATCAGATATCAATAATATACGTAATTCCAATAGTTAGATAGTACGCCCCTTTTTCTATAGAGATAAGAAAAACTAGGGTTTGAGCCAATACATCCTTCTTCTTGAAAATTCTTCTTCCTTGGTGGATCACCTATAGAGGCCATACACTTGGGTGGCTTATATTGATCAAAAGAAGGAATCTACTCGCAGATTCAAGGAGATCGCGGAGAAGTAAGAGTTGAACTCGTACCTGTGGAAGCTCGTATCTACAAGGGTATGATTACATAACTTCTTGTTCTTCGTTTTAATTAATAATATTCATAAAGGATGATCCAGATAATTGGTTTGTGAAAAATTTTAAAATATGATTTTATTGTGCTTCCGCTATTTTTGCAATTTGATTGCTATTTTAATTTTTATAAAATCTAACAGTGGTATCATGAGCCAAACTTTATGTAAATTATTAATTGTTTTGATTTCATATATGTATAAATATTTATTGAGCATAATTTATTTTATAAAATTATTATTTTATGAAGAAAAAAAAATAACATTCGCGAAACCAAATTTTGAAAAAACGATTTTTTTATTTGGCTGAGCCGTAATCAAAATCGCGAACTATATATATATTTTTTCTCCCGCTGTGTCTTTATCCGTGATTCACGGCTCGGTTAATATGAGAATAATCGTTGCTGAAGCAACTGAAGCTGTTCCACGTGATTTGTATATATATGATATATATATTATATATATAAATGTAATCATACTCCTTGCATGCCCAGGATCAGGAGATTCATAGTATTATATATATATACTAGCTGGGTCCCGTGCCTCCGGCACTGTATGGGCAGTGAAATTTATCTCAAATTTAGAACGGCCCAGATGATTTATTATGTGAGCGGAAAATTCAAAATCATTATTAGATAGATAGATGTATTTTATTAGATAGATGTATGGACGGTTGAATTTATCTCAAACTTTGGACGGCCCAGATGATTTATTGAATGAGCGGAAAATTCAAAATCATTTGTATTTTATTAGATAGATTATATATGATATTATATTAAGTAATCATTCACCTGATATCAGGTGAATAGATTTGTTTTTCAAATAAAAAAATACGTGCCCTGGTGTATGATTATATTACTATATATATATATATATATATATATATAATATAATATCATAATAATTTTATAATTAAAATAAAGAGTTTATTTTAATCTTGAAATTGGATTTCATGCAACTTAAAATTGCCCATTAAATGATATACCTCCAGGATATATGTCAAGCCTCAAAACTGAACAAATTTGTGATACCAATTCATATTTATTCCACACGAACACTTATTTGTAGTAGTTATTTGTTTGTAAGAATAATAGCTAAAAGAATGAGAGATTTTCATGGTGCAAAATTATTATGTCTAAAATGTATATATATAATACTTCTCTCAATATACATATATGTAATATATCTATCTCTACACATATAGATACATACATATATCTATAATAGTTTTACCATTAAACTATTATTTATTTCTATTTTAATTATACTTATTACTACTAATGATGTAAGTTACATATTAGTAATAAACTAATTATAATTAAATAGAATTTCAAAAGTCTCACAAGAATATCTCTTGTTCCAAAATAAAATAAACTTGTACTTATAAAGTGACAAGTAGTCTTTTTATTAAATGAGACACAAAATAATAGTTTTATCAAACAACTTTGCACCTTATTAAATGTCTCACTATAGACACTAATCAAATGATTTCTACACAAATCAAATGAAATTCTTTCTTATTCTCCACGTAGAGGACATTAAGTTATATTACACCTTTTATACTTACTTAAATTATGTCCACAAATGTGTTTTATCAAACTCAAATATGACATATAATAAGTCACTAAAGTATAAAATAAGGTACAATATCTAACAATCCCCCATTTGTTTGGAAAAACTATTTTTCATCCAAACAACTTCCTATCAAACAACTCCAAGGCATGTGTGGATAAAAGAGGGTGTGACGAGCATTGAACATTCCCTTAGTGTAAACAATTCAAAGTCACATCGAAGTTGAAGGTGTTCGTAGATTGAACCTCTACTTCTATATGATATGACCGGAATTGTCACACACAAAATCATCCTGCCACGGTGAGTATTTTTAATTGCTTTGCGCTAATATGGCCATGCGCAATACCCTGTTAATTTTATGAACCTCTAAGAGAGTAAACCACAACTCTCTATAAGAAGCGGCTCCACTTCTAGTTCATATAGGCAAAGTGTTTCACGTGTGTTTCTGTTGCTAAGAACACAACAACTTTATTAAGAGTATAACCCAATCTCGGTCGTCGTGCAACATACGTTATTATCTTAAACTACATATGGAATCACATCGATAGTAACACAGTAGCAATTGTGACTTGTTTTTTCCATTGAACCTATAAACTAGGGGTAACCAATGAATTATAGGTTGGGGTCGCATCATCCCTGACTCAAAGTGGGTTTAAGTTCCATATCACAAAAAAGTTAAACTTACTAAGCTCTCGTCAAAGTCTTAGTAATAAGATAAATCAAGTTGTCACTTGACTTTCTCATAGACAAAAATTATGATACCTTCTTGTATCAATTGTTTAACAAAAATATGTCTATGATCAACATGTTACGACTTACCTTTAAAGGTAATCTCATATGCTCTATGCAAAAATAATTCATTATCACAACATAATGAACAAAACAATTTTGGAAGTGGCACAATTTGATGTTTCAACAACAAATTTCGATTCCAATTACTTTCTACATCATATATAAAGCAATAATATTACTTGAAGTAAATTATTCCCTTCACAAAGAGTAATAATATATCCACCTACTTGTGGAAATATAAGAATATATTCACCTACTTGTGAATATTTTCTTACTTAATTAATCAAGATCACAACCAACTATGAAGATTAATAACATTAGATCCATATTGTGAAATGGAAAATACTCATTTGTTTCTTTCTCATCTAAGAAACAATACCCAAGATTGGGTGAAAATTCACCTACTTATAACTTTATAATTTTTCTCACTAAAATATAAGTGACATTTATGTGTTCTATTAAAACATTGAAAGATCTAACAAAAATCAATGTAAATCATTAGTATACTAAGTTTAAAATTGTATGTAATATCTGATCTCGTGCATTGCATATCAAACACAAGGCTCCCACTAGCGAATGTGTACTTCAGTTTTACAATAGCTATATCAGAATTAACTTTCAGTGTACCACTACTATTAAATAATTATTAAATTCTTCAATCTCAAGGTATATCAAACTTAGTTTCTTAATACAATTAAATTGATTTAGTTGGAAACCTCACTATATTTTCACATGATAATAAGATAACATCTATTTTACAAATCTTTCAACATAAAGACAAAAATAGATATTTCTTAAACTCGTTTACATTAACAATACTATGTAAAATGATCAACATATCATTAATATACAAAAAAACTATCACATTATAGTTTATACAATTATATTGTTAGTGTAAACATATAAATAATTCTATATCCGATAGAATCTCAAGGTTAATATGCACATATTATCACCTAAAATGTATCCACTTTAATATTTATAACTTAGTTTCAATCTCACTATTGAACTAAATCACAATAAATATTTTGGATCATATTTAGGCTAATAAAATAGGTATTTTATTTACCAAATTAGTATATTGATTTCCTTCACCAAATCAGTATTGTTCTCTTTAGGTTCACTTTATAACTTTGTAGAACCTTAGATAATTAATTAAGTGAAATAAGTTCACACTTCAATATTATTCAAAAGTTTGTGTTTCAAAGACATCTGTAAGACTCCAAATTATTAATAAATAAAATTTAATTTTGTAACACCCCCTTTCCCAAAAGGAAAAAGGGATGTCACGCACAAACATAATGAATACAAACCTCTAATAAACCTCAAAATATCTCCAATAAAATTTAATACTAAAAGTCACATACTCCAATTTAAATAGCAGTAACTCCACATTTACATAGTCTCTACTAATAAGAAATAAATGCCAAAATGGCCCAAACATCCATTAACAAAATATTATGAACACCAAGTCTAATAATAATAATTCTCAAAACTAATCTACTCATTTGGATCAAAGGTAGCTCTCATCCCACATATCCTGATCACCCCTGATTACCTGCCGAAAAAAGAACACAGCGTGAGCCAATTGCCCAGTACGGATATGAAGATGAATAAATGTATCACAAAAAGTAATGAATCTAAAAGAATTGAACGAATGAACATATGTGATTTACAAACGAATTACGAATATATCAAAATTTGAGAGTCCATTTACAAATGACTAACACTGTCAATCGAATAATTATAGCCAGAAGAATTCCAACAAATAAGGCTGAATCAAATGGTTGTAAGGTAAAAATTTCATACTGAGCTCAAATACAAATAGCCAAAGGCTAACAAAATACATCGGTACCATGATGTATACAAATCAAATCGGATAGTACGCACAAATTAGGTACTTTTGAGTTTGATAATTTGTAAATCCTAAGCTAGTTTGTTTGGTTTTTATGTGTTTTCATTGTATTGTTGTGTAATATAGTTTTATATTGCTTTTATGTATAGTTGTATTAGTTTTATATGTTTTTACTTTGTTTTGTAGGAATTGGATGGAATGTCATTTGGGTCGATGGTTGGAATCGCCAAATTCGCATTTTCGGTTTGCCATTGACGTAGCAGTCCCGTAAAGCCCAATTTTAGCCATGATCCGGTCATTATCTGTCCAAACTTCAAGAATGGAAGTTGTAGATCAACGTCTCCTCTTTCCGGATCATCTTGAATCGCCTCAATCGGAGTTCGGATACGAGAGTTATGGCCATTTTCCCAACGGGTGTCAAATCTGGAAACTACCAACTGCTATTTGAATAACAGTCACTTCAAGGCCATTGTGAGCATTGATCTAGCCATTATTTCGAAGAACTCAAAGAATGAAAGTTGTAGATCTACTTCTCCTCTTTCCGGATCATCTTGAATCGCCTCAATCGGAGTTCGTATGAAGAAGTTATGGCCATTTTACCAACAGATGTCCGAGCAGAAAATGGCCCGGCGCCGCAGCGCGAGTTGCTAGTGTATTTGCGGCGCCGCGGCGCCACTTAGCAGTACCCAGCCCCTTCTTCCGCGCCGCAGCGCCCCGTTCAAGCCAAATCATGGCGCCGCGGCGCCAGACACGAATTTTGGACAGATTTCAACTATTAAATGCTCAACCTAATGACCAAAACAATCAATCCTTCACTTCTACTTGCAACCTAGAGGAGAAATAGAGAGAGGTGGTGGCTTGGAGAAGAGGGAGGCCATGGCTCTTGGCCATGGTTCTTCAAGAGCTTCAAGGAGCATCAATGGTGGGAGCTTCAACAACATCAATGGAAGAGCTTCAACCAACAACTAAGGGAAGCCATCATTTCTTTCTTCCTTTTTCCTCTAGTGGCTAGAACTCATTCTTGGGGATCTAGTGCAAACATTTGTAACACCTATGGAGGCAATGAATTGAATTAAACTTTTAGCTTTTCTTTGATACTTGTATGATCCATTGGATGATTACCTAATATTTGGAATAGTTTGATTTATTTATTATGAATTAAACTTCTAATTTGCTTTCTTTTTGATTGGTGTCATGCAAATTGGTTCTTTATGTGATTATGTATATGCATAATTTATGTATTGCCAATTCATAGTGGCCGCCATGATCATAAAAAGAGTTAAGAGATTTGAACAAAGTGATGCACGCCAAGTGTTTGACAAAATGCTTGTGTGTGGATATTGTGTTCTTAGCTCTTTATCTATCTATCTATGTTATGTTTTTCTGTTATTTTGATTAATTATAATCATAATTTATCGTTTCAATTAAATGTTTAAATAAGACTGAGGCGATTTAAAGTTAGTACTTGGTTAATCATTAGTGATAATTCCTCGTGGGTTCGACAACTCTCTTATCATTATATTACTTGTTGACCGCGTATACTTGCGCGTGTTTATCGGTTGCGAAATCAACCAACAGTACGCACGACACATACGTCACTAATCCGCCAAACAAATCGAATCAAATCAAATACTGGATCGACCCATACGTATCCTGAACAAATATATCAAATGGCCAAAGCTCATACCCAGAGCATACAAAAGGATACGCCGTGGACTAATCACACCGCCACGGAAGGTGTCATGTCCTTGTGTCAAGAGGACATGCCCGAGGTACCCCCACAGGTGGTTAGCTCAAGTATACCCTAAGGATCAAACTACAAAATGTAAGCCAACAGGGGTTCAAATCACAAGGCTTACATGACCATATTCAAATGAAATTGAATTATCAAATACAAACATTATTGATTATCACAATATATCAATGATCAAAATGACTCCCGAATGTGAACGAAAATATACGAACAATTGTACAAACGAATAAAGTCTACAAAATATACTGACACGATTAACTAGTTCAAAGAGTACAAATACGAATTTTAATATCAACACCAAAACGAAACTATCACAATAAATTGGACAACAAGGAATAATCCTAAGAAGCAATACCAAATTTTTAACGAATAACAAAACGAACGAATTATATTTAAAAGAGTCTCGCTGAAAAAGTACGGAATCCGTACCTTAATACAATACCAAAATAATTCGCCGAATTCAAATATCACCCGCTAAACTCCCCCAATCCGATTTAATTATCAAAATAAAATATAAAGCATATAATTAAATTACGAACTCATACAAATTATATTTTCATAAATTCAATAATTTTAATATATTATATTCAATTTATACCCAAAAGATATATTTTAATTGTAATAACAATATTATAATATTATTTATTATTATCTCTTTTTTTTAAATTCTGTAAATCTAATATATATATATATGTATATAATGAAATAGGTTACATATATATAGTCAGGTTATATATATATATATATATATATATATATATATATATATATATATATATATATATATATATATATATATAAACATATATCATATATCTCAATTATCAATTAAAATTATATTAACAAATTCAACTAATTAAATGACATAATAAAATTTTAAAATAGATTGCAAGCACAACGAGAAAATAAATTCTAATTACAATAGCAAAATAATTATTTTGTATTCAAAATAGTCCAACAATTACCTTTGAGAAGAAGAATATGATGAATAAAATTCTAAGATTTTTGCTCTCAAACCCTTTTGCAATCACAGTCACGTTCTCTCGCTCCCTCTTGCGCCTCCTCCTTTTTCTTCCGTTCTATTCTCACAACTCCTCGTACGTAAGGAAGTATAACTAGGTTTTACTATTTAATATTAATACTTCTAATTTGATTAGGATTTAAAACTACACAATTATAAATCTGACCCAATTAATGTAATATAGCTTATTATGGCCCAAATAAATTAAATATATAGAATTTGACCCAAACACGAGGAAAGCCCAATTAAATATTTTAAAGCTCACTTAAATATTCTATTATTATTTTATTGGGTATTACAAATTTCCTCTATTTATCATTTTGAAATAGTAAGGGTTGATTTGATTAATGTGGTTAGTTATGGGTAAAATAGCGCAAATATTTTAAATAAGCAAGTGGTTATAAAATACTCATTGTTGTCGAAGAATATTCGTTTGGTCGTGGAATATTCTTGCTGTCGGGGAATATTCGTACGATGGCGCATCCTTGTGTGGGCCCATAACGAAAAGTGATTGGATGAAGAAAACGACAAGTATAAGTGGTTTATAAATAACGACGTAGTTATTACCGTTAACACTATTGGAACACCCGGTGGTTAAAACACAGTAATACGCGTTGTTGCACAGTAGCACACGGTATTGCACCAATTATTGATTCTTATATAAGAAGACACTACTCAATAATTGTTACAGTAATTGTTGTTCAGTATTTTATTGATTCAATAATTGCTGCGTTGATTTTTTATATTACTGTTGTTTCAATAATTGTCACTACACAATATTTTTTATTATCGAAGCAATAATTCATATTATCTGAATAATATTATTAGAAAATATTATTGGCAATGTCTAGAAAGTTTTGTCTAAGGAGAGGTTTGGTCACCTAATTGCGCGCCAGTAAGGAAAAATTCTTATTGGAAAACCCCCTCTTTCCTAGGAACGGTCTGGTTGCCAATACTGTGATTCTATAATATTATTTGTGAATAATTAATTATTAATTTATATGATGAGGAAAATATTAATTTTATGTGGATATAGATAGAAATTATTTTTAAAGTGACAATTGTTAAAAATTGATATTTTATCTTTTCTGATAAAATAATATTTTATTATATTATTATAATATAATAATGATGATATTTTTACAATGAATGTGGGATATATGAGTATATGAGGAAGAGTATTTTTGTTGCAAAAATTGTTTAACATATGTTTTGTGTGTCGGTGGACCCCATTTCTTGACTGAAATTTGATTATAGCATGTAAAATCGCCCGTTTATGGATTTCGGTCAATTTTTGTTTGGAATTTGGAAAAAATTTCTTCTGTAAAGTTGTAGAGAATTGAATTTCCTATAAGAAATTGAGAGATTTGAATTTTTTGATAAAAGGCTATTTATTATGAATTATTGAAGTTCCGTAGTTCCGAAATAATTGGTTTTTGAAAATTTTAATTATTTTTAATTAGAAAAATATTTTTTTGCAATCCCACATGTGTGGTAAATGAGCTGAATTCAGATTCTTGGGTGGTGTGCTTGAATGTTAATAAATAAAATTATTTTATTAAATTTTCTACTTTGGTGTTCTAAGCAATTTTCTATAAATAGGGTTCTTAGGTTAGAATTAAAAATCACACCAGAAACTAAAGTTTTCTCTCTCTTTCTCTCTCTATAGTATCGAGCGTATTTTGTGAGTATTTTAGGACTTTGAGTATTGCTATACGGTGCAAGTTCCTTCAGCACTATATCTAGTATTTAGTCAGAAGTACTGTTTTTGCGAGGTAAGAGATGTTATTTTCTTCGTAAATGATATTATTTCTTCAATATCATTATGCCGAAATATTGGTCATGAATTTTTATCAAATTTGGAACTTTTTATGTCGAGGTTACTATTCATGAGTTACTATTCACGAGTTACTATTCACGAGTACTATTCACGAAGCATGATGATATTTTTTGTAAAATTTCTATCTTTTAGTGTCGGGAGTTACTATTCACGTATATGACACTATTCACATATACGACACTATTCACGAATACGACACTATTCACAGAAAAATTAAATTTTCTTTTCTGTGTCCAAGATTGTATGTTATGATTCCTATCTTTAATTGGATCTATGTTTTGGTCTTCATTCTTGAATTTTACTCCACTCTGATTATTTATGAAGTATTTTTGAACTTGGATTGTGTAAAGTACGAATCCTTAATATTTGTTCTTTTGTTTCACTAGATTCGTTTCCTTTAAAATATTTTTCATCATCCTCAGTCCTAAATGGTGATATTACTGAATATCTTTGGCCTGTAGTGCAAAGATGAATGATTTTCTGATGAATATCTTTGGCCCGTAGTGCAAAGATAAACAGGTGTTTAGATGAACATGACCAACTGATGAATATCTTTGGCCCGTAGTGCAAAGATGAACAGGTGTTGAGATGAACATGACCAACAGATGAATATCTTTGGTCTGTAGTGCAAAGATGACTATTTAATTTATGATGTATATTGATTGATGTTACAGGGATAAAATATCGATGATGGACTTTTAAATTCATAGATAATAGTAAATTTCATTCTCTACTTAACTTTTCTAGGGAATTGTTGTTTCCGCTGCAGTTGTTGATCTAAAACTTGTTGTCTATTGTATTCTATCAGATTTTTCCATGTTGAAGACTAAGGATAATTTATTGTACATTATCTTAGTCATAATATTCTTTACTGGGCTAGTTGAGCTCACCCTTTTCTTTTTTGTTCCATTTTTTTTCTCAGGAGATGAGAATATAGCGGGAACTAGTCGGGGTATGGAGTGATGGTTCAAGACAATTGTTTTAGTAGTTCTCACTATTTTGTAAAATAATGTATCAATAATTGTAATGAGGACTTATTTGAGTATGGATATTGTCTAGAAGACAATATTTGTATTTAATCTCAAAGTTTATGTTTTGTCGTATTTTGCACGACAATTGTATTAATGAAGTTGTAGTTATTTCTGTACCATGTATTTGGTGACTCAGAATAGGTTGGTTGGATTTGACCTATTTTGGGGGCGTCACAACATCCATATCATAGGATCACACAATCAAATTGAATCTCACAACAAAAATTCACAAGCTTTACCATTCTTACATAAATAAAACTATGCTCCAAATAGTTCAAAAATCAAAGGTCAAATTTAGTCCATAAATAAAAATCTTAAAGAATCACCCCCACACTTTTAAATAATTGAAATCTCATTATTATGCTCACCACTTAAAATAAATTTTAGATTAATTGACATTTTATGTGACAATGTTTGTATAAATATTACTTTCAAATGAGAATATTAAGGAACACTTCTCAAAACAAAAATAAGTTCTTGTATATTTTATGCATTAATTATTCATATATAGATTGCTTCAACATAAGAATCTTTTAATTTAGAATACCCCCACATAAGAAAACAAACTCTTATTTTCTGAATTACATAAAATCTCAAATCCAAAAATTATTTAACATGAGAACTTAAAATTATATATGTACATTTTTCAAGTATACCAACACGTAACACTTGACTCTATGTAAATAGTATAAAATTCATTATATACAAATTATAGTACAACTTATCACAATTTATTTGCATATAAAATATAAAAAGTTATATTTACTTTCTAAGAAATTAATTTATCACACAAAATTATGTTATGTAGAAAGCAAATAAAATTCACATACATGAATTAGTATATCCTCAAGTATTTTCTTGTACCAATTTGGATAGGAAATATCATAAACAATATATCTTTTGACATTTACAATATAGAATTCAAGACAATTATCATAATAATATGAAATACTTGAACTTCACTATATTTATAAAAATTCAAAAAATAAAATGTTTATCTCAATTAGAATATACAAAATTCATATGATCACATTAAAATTTACTACTTCTAGAACAAGAAGTACACATAAAAATAAATTAATATATATCAATTATGATTATCCCAAAAACACTAAGAAAATCATTTCTAAGTGTTTTTTCAACTTCATAATCATATTGTATACACGATTTACTCAACGGCCAAGTCTACAAAAAAAGTATTTTATCTCAAAATTCACGCATACAAATACCAAGTAATATTACTCACTAAATATTACCTCAAACTTTCTATGCATAATTTTGTTTAAGAAGAACATAAATTTACTATTCTCAAAATAAATTAATTTACAACTAATTTGTTATACATAGAGACAAGTAATCTTCTCAAATTTTACTACAAGTTTCTCATAATAAATTAATCTCAACTAGTGTACAAGAAAAATAATTGTCTCAAATTTCATACATACATATACAAATTATAATATTTTATCTACTCATAAAATATTATAAAAAAAATACATATGCACAAAATTAAATTTATTCTATCATGAACAAAAATTTAATTACTTTTTATCCCACAAAACTAATTAATTAATTTATTACAACAAAATGTAGGTAAAATAATACTCAAACATACAATATCATCTACACATGATATAATACATAAAACATATACTTTCAAGTATATACACATACAAAATGATACACAATTATCATTTATAAAATAAAGGCTAATGTTAAAAAAATCTTTTGGAATTAAATCTGAAGAACGCCATAATCTCTTCAGAAAGATTTCTAGGCATCAACATTTGGTGTTTTTTCATGACTTCATCTTCTTCACATCAATTTACAAACTTGTAAATTGCAAGTCTTTTTCACTTTCATTTTTCTCCACAATCCATCTTCTAACATGAATTATCAATAAAAATAATTAGCTTAATATCTCAATATATTACTAATTATCATAAAAACTCCATTGATAAAATAGATATAAGAAAAATGACACTTATCTTTGAAAACCATGTTGTCTTCTATCTCACCAAAATCATGACTCCAACAAATACTATAAAGACCTTAAGATTGTTAGAATCGTAGCTTCGTAGAGTCAAGATTAATTGGTGTAGAAGACGTGACACTGATGATCCCTGTCCTTATATAAGGTCTTTATAATCGCCCACCACGATTGGTTTGCTATGAATTGCAGACGATATACCTCCAGGATACATGTCAAGCCTCAAAACTAAATAAATTTGTGATATCAATTCACATTTGTTCCACACGAACACTTCTTTGTAGTAGTTATTTGTTTGCAAGAAGAATAGCTAAAAGAATGAGAGATTTTCATGGTGCAAAATTATTATGTCTAAAATGTATGTATATATATATATATATATATATATATATATATATATATATATATATATATATATAAGACTTCTCTCAATATACATATATGTAGTATATCTATCTCTACACATATAGATACATACATATATCTATAATAGTTTCACCATTAAACTATTATTTATTTTTATTTTAATTATACTTATTACTACTAATGATGTAAGTTACATATTAGTAATAAACTTATAATTAAATAGAATTTCAAAAGTCTCACAAGAATATCTCTTGTTCCAAAATAAAATAAGACTATACACTTGTACTTATAAAGTGTCAAATAGTCTTTTTATTAAATGTGACGAAATAATAGTTTTATCAAATAATTTTGCACCTTATTAAATGTCTCACTATATACACTAATCAAATGATTTCTATATAAATCAAATGAAATTCTTTCTTATTCTCCACTTAGAGGACATTAAGTTACACCTTTTATACTTACTTAAATTATGTCCACAGATGTGTTTTATCAAACTCAAATATGACATATAATAAGTCACTAAAGTATAACATAAAATAAAGTTCATTCTCCTGGAGAACCTTGAGAACAATTCGTAGGTGCTCAACATGCTCCTCCAAAGTGTTACTATAGATGACAATGTCATCCAAGTACACCACTAGGAACTGATCCAAGTAAGGATGGAAGATCTTGTTCATTAGAGTGTAAAATGTTGTTGAGACATTAGTTATGCAGAAGGGCATCACGATATATTAAAACAGTTAAAATTTATGGATGAAATATTTTTCTCTCTCTCTAACATGGAGATTCATGCGATTAATCTTTTGTGTTGGTGAGGATTGTATTTGGGTGTTAGGATATATGGTTTAAGTTGTTGGATGAGGATGGAGATGAATAGTCTACTTCTTAATTCTCACTGAAAGTGGAATTTTTTTGAAGTAGGTGGGTGTTAGTGTTTCTTTATTTGTGGGAGAAAATGGTTAGTCATTTGCACCAAACGCAAAACGAGGATGTACCCCACCAACTTTCCATTTCTTCTAATGTAGTACCATGCCATTCAAACCATCTTGCGAATGCGAATTTTTGTTAAAATGGGAATTTTTTTTTGTTTTTTTTTGGTTTTTTTTAAAATAACTAAAAAAAAGTTTAATATTTTATGGAACTGAAATTTTTTCATAATACAGTGCTTTGGATGTGATTTAGATACGTATAACAAAACGGGTTTGTACAGTCTATGCAGACTGTACCACCATTTTTTGGTATATGTATTCAAATCACGCCCAAAATATTATATTATGGAAAAATATCAGTTCCATAAAATATTAAATATATTTTTTAGTTGTTTTAAAAAAAAAGTCCGCATTTAATTTTAACAAAGTAAGGGAGCCCTCACCTGATCGGTTCTGTATATATATATATATATATATACGGTCCGGATCAAGTGCATACCCCTTATCTTACTCACCCGTGCTTACCCCTCTTTAGACGATGGTTTCGGTCATACAACCGTCGTCTATACTTTTAGCGACGGACAACATATAACGTCGCTAAAAGTATAGACGATGGTTGTATGACCGAAACCGTCGCCTAAAGGGGTTAAGCACGGGTGAGTAAGATAATGGGTATGTACTTGATCCTTACTCTCTCTCTCTCTCTATATATATATATATATAGGTCTTAGAGTGCACGTGGTTTTGTATAGGCAAAGTCCATTAGGTCAGGTGAAAGGCCCATTTATGCCTCAGACACCACACCAGCAAAATATCATTCTATGATTATTAATAGGGTCCTTTACATAAGTATACACCAAATATAAAGTAATTACAAGAAAAGTGCATCAACTAAATAATTACAAAAAGAGTGTAATTAAGACTCATATTACAAAAATAGTACAATTCACATTAATAAAGAAACCTAAAATCAAGGATAACTAATAATTCAAATTCAAATTCAAATATTGTCTCTAACAACAATTTCAAATCCATATTTCAAAATTCAAATCAAAATGAGAAAATTAAAAATAAAAAATTATGAAGGAGCTAATATTCATCATCCTCCTCTCTCGCCACCACCGCCGCCGCCGCCACATCGCCGCCAGAGTTGGTATTCTGAATTTCTTTTAACGATTTGGTTACCCACAAAAATTGAAATGGTTACCTTTAATACTAGTAACTGCATCACATTTAAAATAAAATTGGTAATCAAATAAAACTGAATTGGTTACCTTATCAAATGGTTTGGTAACCAACTATATGAAATTTTGTTACCAACTGCATCACATCCAAAATAAATTAGTAACCTAATAAAACTAAATTGGTTACCTTATCGGAAGGTTTAGTAACCAACTGCATAAATTTTGGTTACCAACCGCAGAACAATCAAAATATATTAGTAAGCTAATAAAACTGAATTGGTTACCTTATCAAATGATTTGGTAACCAACTACATGAAGTTTGATTACCAACTGCATCACATCCAAAATAAATTAGTAACCTAAATAAAACTGAATTGCTGAATTCTTCCAACATGGCTGCCCAAAATGTTCAAAGCGTGCGTGGGATTTGAAAAAAAATAAATAATATATTTTATTATTTTAGTCTCCTTTGGCGTTCTAGCATTTTTCTATAAATAGAGGGCTAAGTTAGAATTAAAAATCACACCAGAAACAAAGTTTTCTCTCTTTCTCTCTCTATATTATCGAGTGTATTCTTGTGAGTATATGTGACGCCCCCAAAATAGGTCCATTCCATCCAACCCATTCTGAGTCGCCAAATACATGGTACAGAAATAACTACAACTTTATTATTACAATATATAAACTGTGAGTTTAAATACAGATATTGTCGTCTAGACAATATCCACACGTAAATAAATCCCCATCATAATTATTGATACATTATTTTACAAAAATGGTGAGGACTACTAAACAACTCTGTCTAGAACCTTCATTCCATACCCCGACTAGTACTCGCTACATTCTCTCCTCCTGAGAAGAAAAATGGAACAAAAAGGAAAAAGGTGAGCTCAACTAGCCCAGTAAAGAATATTATGACTAAGATAATATACAACAAATTATCATTAGTCTTCAACAGGGAAAAAATCTAATAGAATACAATAGACAACCAATTTTAAATCAACAACTGCAGCGGAAACAACAATTCATTAGAAGAGTTAAGTAGAGAATGCAAACTACTATCTTCTATATATGAATTTAAAAGTTCATCGTTGATATTTTATCCCTGTAACATCAATCAATATATATCTGAAATCAAATATTCATCTTTGCACTACAGGCCAAAGATATTCATCAGTTGGTCATGTTCAACTAAACACCTATTCATCTTTGAACTACGGGCCAAAGATATTAATCAGTCGGTCATGTTCATCTCAACACCTGTTCATCTTTGCACTACGGGCCAAAGATATTCATCAAGAAATCATTCATCTTTGCACTACAGGCCAAAGATATTCAATAATTTCATCATTTAAGACTGAGGATGATGAAAAATATTTTGAAGGAAACGAATCCAATGAAACAAAAGAATAAATATTAAGGATTCGTACTTTAAACAATTTTTATTCAAAAATACTTCATAAATAACCAGAGTGGGGTAAAATTCAAGAATGATCAAAACATGGATACAATCAAAGCTAGTATCCACAATAGATATTTTAGACGAAAAGGAAAATTTTCATTTTTCGATGAATAGTGCCGTATTCGTGAATAATGTCGTATACGTGAATAGTAACTCCGATACCAAAAGATAGAAATTTCACAAAAAATATCATCATGTTTCGTGAATAGTATTCGTGAATAGTAACTCGTGAATAGTAACTCATAAATAGTAACTCATGAATAGTAATTCCGACAAGAAAAAGTTCTAAATTTGATAAAAAGTTCCAACCAATATTTCAGCATAATGATATTGAAGAAATAATATCATTTGAGAAGAAAATAAAATCCCTTACCTCGAAAGATCAGTACTTCTAGCTGAAACACCGGATATAGGCTATGACTTGAACTTGAATCGTATAGCAATACTCAAAGTATACTCAAAATACTCACAAGAATACACTCGATAATATAGAGAGAGAAAGCTTCAGTTTCTGGTGTGATTTTCAATTCTAACCTAAGCACCCTATTTATAGGAAATTACTTAGAACACCAAAGTAGAAAATTTAATAAAAATATTAATATAATTTTTTTTTCAAACTCATTCATCCACTACCAACCCACAACATCAGCACACATGCCAAAACATTGAAAAAACGTTTTTATTATTTAAAATATTTTAAACTTCCAAAAATCAATTATTTCGGAGCTTCGGAACTTCAATAATTCACAATAAATAGCCCTTTTGCCAGAAAATTCAAATCTCGCGAATTTTTATAGGAAATTCCATTATCTACAACTTTGCAGAAGGAAGTTTTTCCAAATTCCAAATAAAAATTAAACGAAATCCACAAACGGGTGATTTTACAGGCTATAATCAATTTTCAGTCAAGAAATGGGTCTATCGACACACAAAACCTATTTTTAATATTTATTGCAACAAAAATACTCTTTCTCCTCATAAACTCATATATCCTATATTCATTATAAAAATATCACCATTATTATATTATTAAAAATATAATAACATATTTAAATGAATTATTTTATCAGAAAAATATAAAATATTAATTTTCAATAATTGTCACATTAAAAATTTGTCTCCATCTATATCCACATAAAATCAATATTTTCCTCATCATATGAATCAATAATTAATTATTCAGAAATAATATTACATAATCACAATATTGACAACTAGGCAGTTCCCAGGTAAGAGGGGGCTTTCCAATAAGAATTTCTCCTTACTGGCGCGCAATTAGGTGACCAAACCTCTCCTTAGACAGAACTTTCTAGACATTGCCAATAATGTTATCTAATAATATTATTCAGATGATATGAATTATTGCTTCGATAATAAAAAATACTGTGTAGTGACAATTATTGAAATAACAGTAATATAAAAAAAATCAACGCAACAATTATTGAATAAATAAAATAAAATACTGAACAGTAATTACTGTAACAATTATTGAGTAATGCCTTCTTACGTAAGAATCAATAATTGGTGCAATACCGTGTGCTACTGTGTTATAACCACCGAGTATTTTAACAGTATTAACGGTAACAACTACGCCGTTATTTATAAACAACTTATATTTGTCGTTTTCTTCATCCAATCGCTTTCCGTTATGGGGCTCACAAAAGACTGCGTCATCGTATGAATATTCCCCGACAGTACGAATATTCCACGACCAAACGAATATTCTCCGACAATAATGAATATTTTATAACCACTTGAAATATTTGCGTATTTTACCCATAACTAACCACATTAATCAAATCAACCCTTACTATTTCAAAATAATAAATAGAGGAAATTGCATTTTATAAAAAAAAAAATCGGGGTCTTACAACCTCCCCTCCTTATGAAATTTCGTCCTCGAAATTGACGTACGTACCTGGTGTTTCGAAAAGATGAGAATACCTCGCTTTCATTTCCGTTTCCAACTCCCACGTCATTTCTTCAATAGCATGGTTTCTCCACAAAACTTTAACTTGTGGTATAACCTCGGTACATAGGACATGTTCTTTCCTATCCAAGATCTTGACAGGTACCTCCTCATACGTTAAGTCTTCGGCTATCTCATCCGGTTCTAACTTAATGACGTGGTTCGGGTTGTCCACATATTTATGTAACATCGATACGTGAAAAACGTTATGAACACGCGTCATACTTGGCGGTAAAATGAGTCTATAGGCCACCGTTCTTATTCGATCGAGAATTTCAAATGGATTATTAAATCGAAGGTTTGAGCTTTCCTCACATGGATTCTCGCTTTTGAAATAGCAACTTCTTTCACCTCCTTCTTCAAATTCATCAGCTCCGGTGTGTAGCTTGAACAGCTTTAACTTTATCGATTAAAGTCGATTATACTCGTATATCATCACGTGGGTACGTAGAGTTTTCATATTCATCTCTATTATTTGTAAGTTATATGAAATGAGTCTTTGATAATATCTTACTCGAACTTGTATACGATCTTCTACTCAACACGTCAGCTACCACGTTCGCTTTTCTAGGATGGCATGGTCAGAACATGTGCTGAAATGAATCTCCTCTTGAGTTTTTCGAAGCTCTTCCCACATTCCTTGCTCCATTCGAACTATGTATCTCTACGAGTCAGCTGCGTTAATGGAATAGCGATTCGAGAATATCATTCAACGAATCTCCGATAATAACCAACTAAGCCTAGAAAGCTACGTATTTCGATTACTGACTTAGGTTGTTCTCAACTGTGACTCATATCCCAACCTTGGATAGCACGTTACAATGTAACCTATCAGTTTACTATCGCACGAATATTGTCCCCTACGGAGAGTCTAGCTTCGGTGTATTCCACAAAGGAAATCACCAGATAAAGGCTCGGGTACAAACTTCTACAGTTGAATTTTTAACTCCTGAAGTTCAATAGGAGCCATTCGATATGAGATTTTAGAAATGAGTTTTGTACCGGGTTCAAAGTCGATACAAAATTTAATATCAGGCTTTGGGAGTAAGCCAAGAAATTCTTCAAGAAATACGTCAGGAAAAATCAATAACAATAGGAATATTATTCAAATCTGATGTGTCTTTATTCAAATCCATAACATGAACTAAAAAACTTGACATCCGTAATAAACGAATGACCTTATGGCTTGATATGAAAATGTTTAACTACAATGGTTTGATTGCTTGAATTCGAATAACAGGTTTCTTAGGAATATGAAAACTAACAACCTTACGAAAGCAATTAATTTTGGCATGATGAGTAGTTAATCAATCAATCCCCAAAATCACATCAAAAACAAGTATGTTTAAAGAAATAAGGTCGACAGGTAATGTGACAGTGCCAACCTGAATTAAGCAAGATTTCTAAACAACGGATGTAATGAAAGTTTCTCCTAACGGAGTCTCCATAAATAGGTCAAAGTCTAATTTCTCCGTAGTCAAGTTCAAACGTTGAGCACAAACAAAAGAGATAAAAGAATGTGTAGAACCGGTATCTAGTAAGGTATAAACTTCGCAAGAATTTATAATTAACTAACCCGTGCTAACTTCGTTCGGGTTTCTCGCATTTTGACCAGTCACAAAAAGGCTCTTCTAGGAACCGTTAACTTTGACTTTTCTGGGACAACCTTTTGACTCACCATCCCCACTGGACTGGGTTTCGATACCGTACAATCTCGAGCGATATGTCCTTCTTTTCCACAATTATAGCATACCTTAAACTGTTGTGGGCAGTTTGGGCTGATATGTCCCTCTTTCCCGCATTTGTAACATACGACCGGTGGTTTTTCTCCTCCCTTGGAACCAGTTGCTACTGGCGCTGACGTCTTCACATGGTCATTGTTGAATCTCCTCTTTTTAAAATCTCCTCCCGACTCACTTCTTCTATTTTCATGGCCACGATTACCACCAGAGTGGTTACCGCCTTTGTCCGTATTCTTCTTTCTCTGCTGGTTATCGTTATTCTGATGATTGCTATCTTCGGTATGATCCTGTTTATGGTCCCTCGGTTGAACGTACTCGTTATCTCGCTCTAACAATTGAGCCCTGTTGACAACATCTGAATAGAGAGAAAATTTATGAGAAATGAGATACTGGCGTATGCCGGGTTTCAAACCTCTCAGAAACATCCGCGTCATACGTTTCTCATTCTCCACCAAATGAGGTGTAAACCTGGATAACTCGACGAACTTCGCCTCGTACTGGGACACCGTCATGTTATTATGCTCCAGTCTAATAAACTCCACTTCCTTCATATGACGAATACTTTCAGGGAAGTACTTGTCATTGAACTATTTCTGAAATGTCTCCCATGACATGCTGAGTGCAGCTGGATGGGTACGCTTCACAGATTCCCACCAGAAATCAGCCTCGTTACGGAACATAAAAGTAGCGAACGGAACTTTCTGTTCCTCCGTGCATCCCAAGACATCGAATATCTTGGTAATTTGTTTGACCCACGTCTCCGCCTTAATCGGATCCGGCTTTCCCCAGAATTCTGGTGGTCCAAACTCTTTGAACTGCTTGGCTGTGACCACCCGTGAATTGCTATCATTTCCTCCTGTATTTTGAACACGAGTCTCCCTCGTCTAATTTTGCATGAACAACAAAAAGCTTCTAAACATCCCCTCGTTCATCATCTGCTCAGTGGTGTTGTTCACAGAAGGAACATTGCCAGCCTGTTGCACGTTCTCCTCGTTGGTGAGTACAGTCGTCTCCACGGTCTCATTTCCACTGTTAATATTCTCAGTCGACATTCTCAAATACTGTCATAAAACAAAGGTTAATTAAGGAAATCAATATATCACATAATGTCCCTATATACTGACCAACTAACAAATAAGCTTAGGTAGGACACATTAGCGAAGGATTTACTCGTCTCTCCCCTCCTAGTTCTATTCCCCAATCTCCGCCAGAGATCATATCCCTAAGCTCTGATACCAACTGTGACGCCCCCAAAATAGGTCCATTCCATCCAACCCATTCTGAGTCGCCAAATACATGGTACAGAAATAACTACAACTTTATTATTACAACATATAAACTGTGAGTTTAAATAAAGATATTGTCGTCTAGACAATATCCACACGTAAATAAATCCCCATCATAATTATTGATACATTATTTTACAAAAATGGTGAGGACTACTAAACAACTCTCTCTAGAACCTTCATTCCATACCCCGACTAGTACTTGCTACATTCTCGCCTCCTGAGAAGAAAAATGGAACAAAAAGGAAAATGGTGAGCTCAACTAGCCCAGTAAAGAATATTATGACTAAAATAATATACAACAAATTATCATTAGTCTTCAACAGAGAAAAATCTAATAGAATACAATAGACAACCAGTTTTAAATCAACAACTGCAGTGGAAACAACAATTCATTAGAAGAGTTAAGTAGAGAATGCAAACTACTATTTTCTATATATGAATTTAAAAGTCCATCGTCGATATTTTATCCCTGTAGCATCAATCAATATATATCTGAAATCAAATATTCATCTTTGCACTACAGGCCAAAGATATTCATCAGTTGGTCATGTTCATCTAAACACCTGTTCATCTTTGCACTACGGGCCAAAGATATTAATCAGTCGGTCATGTTCATCTCAACACCTGTTCATTTTTGCACTACAGGCCAAAGATATTCATCAAGAAATCATTCATCTTTGCACTACAGGCCAAAGATATTCAGTAATTTCATCATTTAGGACTGATGATGATGAAAAATATTTTACAGGAAACGAATCCAATGAAACAAAAGAACAAATATTAAGGATTCGTACTTTAAACAATTCTTATTCAAAAATACTTCATAAATAATCAGAGTGGGGTAAAATTCAAGAATGATCAAAACATGGATACAATCAAAGCTAGTATCCACAATAGATATTTTAGACGAAAATAAAAATTTTCATTTTTCGATGAATAGTGCCGTATTTGTGAATAATGTCGTATACGTGAATAGTAACTCCGATACCAAAAGATAGAAATTTTACAAAAAACATCATTATGCTTCGTGAATAGTACTCGTGAATAGTAACTCGTGAATAGTAACCCCGACATGGAAAAGTTCTAAATTTGATAAAATGTTCTAACCAATATTTCAGCATAATGATATTGAAGAAATAATATCATTTGAGAAAAAAATAAAATCCTTTACCTCGAAAGATCAGTACTTCTAGCTGAAACACCGGATATAGGCTATGACTTGAACTTGCACCGTATAGTAATACTCAAAGTATACTCAAAATACTCACAAGAATATGCTCGATAATATAGAGAGAGAAAGCTTCAATTTCTGGTGTGATTTTCAATTCTAACCTAAGCACCCTATTTATAGGAAATTACTTAGAACACCAAAGTAGAAAATTTAATAAAAATATTAATATAATTTTTTTTCAAACTCATACGTCCACTACCTGCCCACAACATCGGCACACATGCCAAAACATTGAAAAAACGTTTTTATTATTTAAAACATTTTAAACTTCCAAAAATCAATTATTTCAGAGCTTCGGAACTTCAATAATTCACAATAAATAGCCCTTTTACCAGAAAATTCGAATCTCGCGAATTTTTATAGAAAATTCCATTATCTACAACTTTGCAGAAGGAAGTTTTTCCAAATTCCAAATAAAAATTAAACGAAATCCATAAACGGACGATTTTACAGGCTATAATCAATTTTCAGTCAAGAAATGGGTCTATCGACATACAAAACCTGTTTTTAATATTTATTGCAACAAAAATACTCTTTCTCCTCATAAACTCATATAACCTATATTCATTGTAAAAATATCACCATTATTATATTATTAAAAATATAATAACATATTTAAATGAATTATTTTATCTGAAAAAGATAAAATATTAATTTTCAATAATTGTCACATTAAATTTTTTTTTCTCTATCTATATCCACATAAAATCAATATTTTCCTAATCATATGAATCAATAATTAATTATTCACAAATAATATTACAGAATCACAATATTGACAAACAGGCAGTTCCCAAGAAAGAGGGGGCTTTCCAATAAGAATTTCTCCTTACTGGCGCGCAATTAGGTGACCAAACCTCTCCTTAGACAGAACTTTCTAGACATTGCCAATAATATTATCTAATAATATTATTCAGATAATATGAATTATTGCTTCGATAATGAAAAATACTGTGTAGTGACAATTATTGAAATAACAGTAATATAAAAAAATCAACGCAACAATTATTGAATCAATAAAATAAAATACTGAGCAGTAATTACTGTAACAATTATTGAGTAATGCCTTCTTACGTAAGAATCAATAATTGGTGCAATACAGTGTGCTACTGTGTTATAACCACCGAGTATTTTAATAGTATTAACGGTAACAACTACGTCGTTATTTATAAACAACTTATATTTGTCGTTTTCTTCTTCCAACCGCTTTTCGTTATGGGGCCCACAAAAGACTGCGTCATCGTACGAATATTCCATGACCAAACGAATATTCCCCGACAACAATGAATATTTTATAACAACTTGAAATATTTACGTATTTTACCCATAACTAACCACATTAATCAAATCAACCCTTACTATTTCAAAATAATAAATAGAGGAAATTTCATTTTATAAAAAAAAAAATTCGGGGTCTTACTGTATACTTTGAGTGTTGCTATACGGTGCGAGTTTCTGTCAGCACTATACCTAAATTCAGTCAGAAGTACGGTTATTTTGAGGTAAGGGATGTTATTTTCTTCTTAAATGATATTATTTTCTTCAATATCATTATGCCAAATTATTGGCGAACTTTTTAATCAAATTTGGAACTTTTTATGTCGGGGTTACTATTCACGTATACGGCACTATTCACCAAAAAATAAAAATTTTCCTTTTTGTCCAAGATGTCTATTTTGGCTACTATCTTTGATTGTATCCATGTTTTGATCGTTATTTTTGAATTTTGCTTCAAAATTGATTATTATGGAGTATTATTGATCTTGGATAAAACTGTTCTACGGATCCCTAATATTTGTCCTTCTATCTCACTGGATTCGTTCTTAAAAATATTTTTCATCATCCTCAGTCCTTAATGATGGTATTATTGAATATCTTTAGCCTGTAGTGCAAAGATAAATGATTACTGATGAATATCTTTGGCCTGTAGTGCAAAGATGAACAGGTGTTGAGATGAACATGACCAACCGGTGATATAAATGAATATCTTTGGTCTGTAGTACAAAGATAATTAAAGATGTATATTGATTGTTATTACAGGGATAAAATATTGATGATGGACTCTTAAATATTAGAAGATAGTAGAATTCATCCTCTACGTGACTCTTCTAATGGATTGCTATTTCCGCTGTATTTGTTGATCTAAAACTTATTGTCGATTATATTTTATCAGATTTTTTTTCCCTGTTGAAGACTAACGATAATTTGTTGTATATTATCTTAGTCATAATATTCTTTACTGGGCTAGTTGAGCTCACCCTTTTCCTTTTGTTCCATTTTTCTTCTCAGGAGGTGAGAACATAGCAGGATCGAGTCGGGGTATGGAGTGAGGTTTCTAGAAAGATGTTTTAGCAGTCCTTACTATTTCTGTAAAATAGTGTTTGAATAATTATAATGAGGACTTATTTGCGTGTGGATATTGTTTAGAAGACAATATTTGTATTTAAACTCACAGTATGTATTGTCGTATTTCACACGACATTTGTATTATTGAAGTTGTAGTTGGCTTTATGTACCATGTATTTGGCGACTCAGAATGGGTGTTGTATACCTATTTTGGGGGCGTCACAAATTTCAACTGAATAAGAGTAATTCCGACGAAAAAATCCGTTGGACTTAAGCCTTTTTCTTGTAGTGAATGTAGAATTCCATCTTGAAAAATACATGTTCCTAATTTCGTAACATACATCACCCAACATATTGAGGTATTGATTGTATTAAAATCTCACTTTTTAATATATTAAAGTGACATACACTATAAAATCAAGTTCATTATTCTTTCAGGATTAAGAGTAATAATTTTTCGTAACGTTTAGTTCTATGTATTTCAAAAATATACCAATACACTAGATTAAAGTCATTACTTTACATGACTAAGACAAATCATCCAATCTAAGTGTATTACAATCTACTGTAATGTTATGTTCATTTCCATTTAAGATTGAGAACCATATATTTCTTTAATTACATTACATATAATTTATGTTTTCTATATATGACACTCCTTCATATGCATAAATTATAAAATGTATAATTATGAAAAAAATTTATGACACATTTAATTATGCAAAATGAAATTTAATTTTATTATTAAAATAATAAAACATTTGATTTTTCTAGGCTTAAAACCTTACAACTGCAAGGAAAAGAAAGGAAGGACCGGGGCTAGATAGGGGTGATCATTTCATTCGGTTTTTTCGATTACAGAACCGGTTGGTTCGGGACAAAACAAACTCGTTTCGGGAAGTTACTTTATGGGTTTGGTACATACATACCGCAGCGAACCAGTTGTACCAGATAATTAAATAAAGCCTAATTGTAACTTTGTAAGTCTTTTATCAGTTTATCACTTATTCCCAAATCAAAACTCAGATCTCTCGTCTATACACACAATCAGAGATAATAGAGTTAATTCACAACCACGATTAGAAGTCTAAAAAAATTCTTCTCAAAACTAACCATTTTGCTATCTAAAATTGTTCACACACTAAACACACTGCAAATGCAATTACAAACAAAAAGCAGAACATATATATACATATAGCAAACTCACAAGAATTATGGTGGGATCAATGGCACATTGAATTTTCGCCAGAATCAATGACAAGCCAAGCGAGCTCCATCACCGGCGACCACCAAACAAGTTCATTCTCTTCCTTCTTAATTCCTAAAATCTAGCTAAGAACCCAGTGTAGTGTGCGTCGAGTTGAACATGCTACGAGCTCGAGGCCAAATTGGGTTGAAGAAAAAGGGACTAAAAATTTGAAGCAGGATAAAGTTGCTGGACTTCATGGATATTGATGGAGGCTTGTTAAGAGAAAAGAACAGAGAGCAGATCAGAGCCTGAAAAAATAAGACAAATAAGTTGGGTGGGTCGGTGCATGGGTGGGTGGGTTAGGAATTGGGTTTAGAAAAGGTAAGTAAATAACTGATACAATAAAAGGTAAAAATTGGTACCGGACTGGCTAACCGGTTTGGTATACCGGTCCAACAGGTACCGATATCGATACTCAATTTTAGGTAGATTCGGTAATCGATTTGGTTTTGTTAAGGCTGATTAATTACCGATGCCTACCCCTAGAGCCACAACAAGTTGCAACATGTTTCCCTTCTCGCATTTCTCATTTATTGAGAAGTTGGCAACTGCGAATCGGAATAAAGCGCTAATAGTTAATTGGTTGGGCTTGTTTTATTAAATACTAGTTGATAACTTGTTCAATGCACGTGCTAATTTGAATAATAAATTTAATAATTTGTAAGACATTCATGTCAAAAAAAATTTGGAAGTACACAATCCATGTACCAACTTTTACCCATCCCACAATTTCAAATTAAGTATTGAGTTTAGTTAATATTAGAGAAAAAAATTGAAGAGAGATACATAACTTGAACATTTGTTAGCAAGGTCCTTTTTATAGACGGCTTTAAAAATACTTACTCTGAATCAAAAATATATAAATGATGACAACCAAAAATAATTATCAATCTAATATTATAATGTCTAATAGCATGATTCTAAAAGAATTCAAATAAATTTTGACTGCAACACATTTTATAGCAAAACTAATTATCCAAATATCTCTTTGATAACATAATAGTAATTTTATATAGCAGTATAGCTATATTTAGCAGGATGCATCGATTACTATAGTATGTTGTTTAGTATATGACAACTAATGTGATATATAAAATAAAAATGGATACCCAGAAATAATTAAAACTTACATCACAATACACCTTTATTTTATCTAGCTTTGACCACCAACTTCGCAAATCCTAAAGGTCAAATTTATTAAATAAAACTATGTTAGAAACACATGTGAATGAGGAAATAAAAAAAAGTAAGAATGCCTGATCCAAAATAATTAATAAGGCTTAGTCAAAATGTTAAGAGTCAAAAATATATCCTACAAGTTGAGACAAATTATTACACATAAGATAATATTGATGCATATTAAATCAAATAATATTACAAATCCCCACGTACAACACAATAAATTTTTTCAAACCTCGACGACTAATTTTTTTTAAGTCAACCTTGGAACAACGCACTGTAGACAACCACCTAAAAAATTAAAAAATTGAAAGAGAGAAGAAAATATAATCAATTAAGGAACCACAAAACCTGGTTGATGTTTCTATATAGACCAAAGTTTTCTCGCAGTAATATATTATCAAAAAGTGAAGACCAAACTATTAGCATAAAAAACACAATTTAAATGGTTCTCTGTTTGGAAGCACCAGATGGCACTATCCTTGACAGTAGCAATATGCCAACAATATAGCGTGGTGAAGTCCACAATAAAGAGAAATGAATTAAAATTCCCGGGCAACTGTTAATTTAGATTACCTGTTTCAAAGTTTGAATTATATTATGAAACTCAACCATTGATTCGATCAATTCTTATGAATCACATTTCAGACTTAGGTTTAGGATTAGCCATCACCTACGGAAAACTGTGCAAATAATATGGAAAAACCCAAATTGTAATAGTTTTCTAAATAACATCTAAAAAAGTGTTAATGGGAGTAAAAAAAATAAATAAAACAATTTCATGCTTAACCCGATCCTAATCACCCTATCACCTTCATTGAAGAATTTAATCAAACACTTCATAGGGAGTAGACTTCACTGGTAGAAAAACCAATATCCGACAATGCTTGAAGTTGATGGCATCCAAACAATAACTCAGATAACTTTGTACTTAAAAAACATATACTTGAGTGAAACATCTAATTTACAAAATTAGTAATAAATAGTTTAGAATCGAGTCAATAAATTCTATTAGCACAACACAACACAGCCTAGCCTTTATACTCACACCTTAACAGAGCAAATTTAAAATAGATAGATAGATTATAGATACCTTGATGGCTTCCACTGGAGCCATCACCTAGATTTGCTATCAGTTCCTCTCAGACGATCGAAAATTTCTGGTACACTAAACCAAAATTATTTATTTCGGCGTCGGCGTCAAATCGATGACCATCAGTTGCGCCAAGGATAACGACGCCGGAACAATAACGCTGGTTGGTGGTGATTTTCACTTTTTTCAAAGAACGGAAGTTTGAAGAAAAAGTCAGAATCAGTATAAGTTGATTATCTAGTAGCAAAAAAGAAGAAGAATAAAAGGAATTGAAACGTTTGAGTTTGAAGGATTATTTTGAGCAGTCAAAATATATGCTAAGCTCGGATGCATGGCGGTGAGGCGGTGATGATGATCTATTGATTTGAGACTTCTAGCTAGGTTTGTGATAATGGGGTTTGGAACACCCTCGAAGAGATCTAATGTTAGGTTTGTAATATTCATGAAAGCAATCAAATTGCACAAATAAGCGGTAACGTATAAAAATCAGAGTTTAAAATTTTACAAACCATATACCCGGATCATCCTTTATGCACAATTATTAGTTAAACGAAAAGATATGAAGAACAAGCAGGGGCAGTTCTACCCTAGGGGCAGGGGGGGCACCTGCCCCCACTGAATTTTCAGTCCATATGTTAATTTGTACCTTCTTTGGCTTTTCCACCATCACCACCCTCTTTTTGTATAAATGACTTTTTAAAGTAATGAAAATTTTATACTAATTCCCTTATTTCTCTCTTCATGTGTAATATTTGGCTCAGAAAATAAGTACTCTCTTCTACTTTTTTTTCTTTTTTAACTAATATCCTATAAAGTTTTTTTGTTGTAGAAAAAAAATGAGAAGAAATTTTTTGACTCGAAATACATTCATTTTTTTATATATATTTTTTTCTAATTAAAACTCAAAAACACCACTTTTCTTTAAAAAAAATTCTCTTCTATTACAAAACTGACATTATCTCTTTTTGTTTTCATTCGCTTCCTTTTCTTTTATCACCAAGTTAAAATTCAAAGACAAAAACAAGGTGTTAAAACTCAAAGAATATTTACTTAATTTTCTTTAACCCGTGTGGCCTTATCCAACTCTTTTGAATTGTCATATTTGTACTATATTGAATTTTTAATAAAAAAAATTGTTGATTAAAAAAATCATTCTAATATTTTCCTTATAAGAAAATTATGAATATATATATATATATATATATATATATATATATATATATATATATATATATTAAACTTAACGACTTAAATGTTGAGAAATTATATTGGATTTAGAAAAGTATATATATAGTTATAATTTTTATTCTTAACAAAAAAAATTCAAATTTGACCCCACTGAACTTTTGGGCTGGATCCGCCGCTGAGAACAAGAATCATACCTTTGAAGATTCGAGCTTCCTCAGGTACAAGTTCACCTCCAATCTTTTTCGCATTCAACTTGAATCCACCGGATTTGGTTCCTTTCTTTGATCAACGTTAGCCACCCAAGTGTTTGGCCTATAGAGGTGATCCACTAATAAAGAATAAAGATTCAAGAAGATGAGTGTTTGGCAAAACCCTAGTTTTTCTATCTATCATAGAAAAGGAGCGTACTCTCCAACAATTGGAATCACGTCTGTTGTGAAAAAGTCAACAACAACTCTATCACCCATAATAAGACTCATCTTATTTATAGATGTGGGCAACCCTCCTTAACAATTAAGAAAATGAATTTTATTTTAATTAATTAAATCCTTTAATTAATTAGACTCACAATCTTATTAGAAATAATTAATTAGCCTCATAATCTTATTAGGATATATGAAAGTACTTTTATTAATTAATTCCCAAACTCATTTAGGAATTAAATAATAATAATAGTAATAATAATAATAAGACTCCTCTTATTAATTTATATTTGATATTTTCAAAATATTAAATAATAAATATTAAGCTATTTAATTTATTCTATCACCATAGATTAAATTAAATATACTTAACTTATTATTACGATTATGCCATTAACTTCTTAAATAATTATTCTTCTTTTTATGGTGTGACCCTTTAGGTTCTCCATATTAAATCGGTTGTAAATAAATCAATTAGAACAATTCTAATCTTATTTAAATTAATAAATTAAACTATTAATTTATTTAAATAAATAGTATTTATTCCCTAGCGATCAACGACTTTTCAGATAATATAGATTTCAACAATAATCATAAAAGAACCTTTGAGTAAATAGTTACCGTACAATTCAATCCTTCCACCATACAATGTCCTAATTAAATATAAAACGTGAAATTACTGTCAAGTCTTATTTTATTTAATTATATGTATTTCGACTCTTAAATACACAATACCAAATAATGTAAATTAGAAACTCCTTTCTAATTTTATTCTGCCTTGGCCAAGGACTATTAGGTTGTCATTTATCGAATCACATAGAAAATTTCTCTTCTTTTACTAGAAGCGGTAGATTCTTTATTGATCATACATTATCTCCATGTACAACTTATTATACCCAAGCATACCCTTTGATATACCCTAAGGGTCTTAAGGAATAATTCAAAGTATAACTCATCATACACAAGATATTATGATGATCTCAATCCAAGGTTCACTTGTACTACTATCACTACAGGAATTCCTATTGACAGGCAAGTAAAACTCCATTAGGTATTCCTTAGCGAGCCACGTTCAGTGAACTTATTCTCTAATAAGCACCTATATACTTGCTTTAGTGTCTCCACACAAATGATCATGAGATCAATCATCCTAATTGTAAGACCCCGAATTCTATGAAATAAAAATATTCAAATTTTTTCTTATAATTACTATTCATGAGTTACTATTCACGAGTTACTATTTATGAGTTACTATTCACGAGTACTATTCATGAGTTACTATTCATGAGTACTATTCACGAAGCATGATATTTTTTTTACGTAAGAAGGCACTACTCAATAATTGTTACAGTAAATACTGTTCAATATTTTATTTCATTGATTCAATAATTGCTACATTGATATTTTATATTACTGTTGTTTCAATAATTGTCACCACACAGTATTTTTTATTATCGAAGCAATAATTCATATTATCTGAATAATATTATTGGATAACATTATTGATAATGCCTAGAAAGTTCTGTCTAAGGAGAGGTTTGGTCACCTAATTGCGCGCCATTAAGGAGAAATCCTTATTGGAAAGCCCCATCTTTCCTACGAACGACCTGGTTGCCAGTTTTGCGATTCTGTAATATTATTTGTGAATAATTAATTATTGGTTTATATGATAAGGAAAATATTCCTTTTATGTGGATATTGATGGAGAAAATTTTTAAAGTGACAATTGTTGAAAATTGATATTTTATCTTTTCTGATAAAATAATATTTTATTATATTATTATAATATAATAATTGGTGATATTTTTACAATGAATGTGTGATATATGAGTAAATGAGGAGGAAGAGTATTTTTGTTACTAAAAATATTTAAAACATGTTAAACATGTCTGTGGGCCCGTTTCTTTCCTGTAAAATCGATCGTTTGTGGATTTCGGTCAATTTTTGTTTGGAATTTGGAAAAACTTTCTTCTGTAAAGTTGTAGAGAATGGAATTTTCTATAAAAAGAACATATGGTTCGATTTTTTTTTGATAAAATGACTATTTATTATGAATTATTGAAGTTCCGTAATTTCGAAATAATTGATTTTTAAAAGTTTTAATTATTTTTAATAACAAAAATGTTTTTTTTGTTTTTGTCATTATTTAGTGGCTGAATTCAGATGGTCAAGGTGGGCTAAGGAAAATTATATTAATATATTAATATTTTCTTAAATTTTCTGCTTTGGTGTTTTAAGAATTTTCCTATAAATAGAGTGCTTAGGTTAGAATTGAAAATCACACCAGAAACTAAAGTTTTCTATCTCTTTCTCTCTCAATATTATCGAGCGTATTCTTTTGAGTATTTTGATATCTTGAGTATTGCTATACGGTGCAAGTTCGTTCAGCGTTATATCCGACATTCCAGTACTGCTCTTTTGAGGTAAGGGATAATAATGGATATTGTCGTTGGTATATAAGGGTTATTATATTTTTTTAATTTCAAAATTTTTCTGAACCTTCAAAAATTCTGGAAAAATTTGAAATAAAAATTTGATGAGTTTTGTTGATTGTGTCCAAAAATGGTGATTTTTGGATATATAGATTAAAAGTTATGGATTTTATGAGAAAAGACTATTTTAAAAGTAAACGCTTATAACTACTTGTGGTTAACTCCAAAATTGATGAAAGTTTTATTGGGAGTACATGTATATAACAGAAGTATACCGTGTAAATTTTAGAATATTTGGATAAAATTACAATTTATTATAAATGTCTAAATATTCGGCAGTTTTGGCCATATGAAAAATAGTAAATGAATTTTAAAAATTCTGAGAAAAATATATGTTCAATATGGGACTATATTATGCTAAATCCCAGAAAAGAAAAAATTTTGGAACTGATTTGGTATTTTTTATAAAAATGGTCTAGTTTTGAGTAAATGAATTAAATATCTTATGTGAAGTAAGAAATTTGAAAAATAGGATTTTATGGCTTAAGAATCCTATATAAGGTATATGCAGATTTTTTATGAGGGTTTTGGTTATTGGTGATGAAATTTTATGAGTTTGGTATTTTAGAATGATTAAATACATTAATTAGTAAAGTATAAACAATTAAAATAAATTATTTATAAGTTTGAGAAATGATTAAGATATTGTGGTAATATTAAAAATATTAGATTATGAGATTATTAAGTGATTTATAACATTTTGATTAAGGTGTTATGAAATCATTGATTTATGAATTTTGTTCTTGAAATTAAATGTAGTTGTTGATCCTAATATTTTTATTATTATATATAATATTTTTATAACCCTGGTGATAGAATTTCTCTTTGACTTGAGTGTAAAGATGGGTAAAATATTGGTATGATCGTGACTATGGGATCTCTTTGGCTAGTAGTGCAAAGTTGAATTGTTGACTAGTATGATCATGACCATTGAATTTACAATGAAATATTTTTAGCTTAAGTGCAAGGTGAATTGATCAACTTGGTTATAATTATGGTTTACATAAATTCTGAAATGATTATGTTTTTCTTTGAGATATGAATGTCTTTGGCCTGTAGTGCAAAGATGACCTGTTGTTGAATATCTTTGGCCTGTAGTTCAAAGATGAACTGTTGATGAATATCTTTGGCCCGTAGTGCAAAGATGAATTTATTAGTATGATTATGAACATGAAATGTGATTTAGTATAACCATGATCTTTGATGTTTCAGGTAAAGACAGGTGATAAAAATTATCTTCGTTCTGGATGAGAAAATGAATTTGGAACCACAAAGATGATTATTAGTTATTTATATGATTGTGGACAGGAACTGTTGATTGATGTTACATGGATAAAACATTGTTGGTGGAGTTTTAACATAGAGAAGATAATAAACATTATGGTCTATTTGACCCTTCTAATGGATTGCTCGTTTCGCTGTAACTATGGTTAAAATTTTTTATCATCTACCGTATGTTCTAAATATCTGATTTATTTCTGACGAAGGCTATTGATAATTTAATTATCTTCTGTTATGATATTTTTTTACTGAGCTAGTTGTGCTCACCCTTTTGTTTCACAATTCCTTTCAGGTAATAAGAGTGTAGCTGGGTTGAGCAGGGGTAACAGGAGAATAGAACGGTTGTAACACCCTCTTCCCAAAAAGGAAAAGGAGGTCACATGCAAAGCACAACAAACCTCAAAATAAATAAACAGAGCACTAACCTCAAAATATTAATAGTGGTGATCCATTAATAAGGTATTAAATACAATTCTCTAACTAGAGTCAAAATAATCAACACAAACAAAATTGAATTAACCTAGATGGTCAAAGGCAACGCTCTCATCACACTAGCCCTAAATCACCCCTGCAAACCTGCCGGAAGAAAAAAATAGCATGAGCCAATTGCCAGTACGGATACAGATATACAAAAGATATACAACTGATATAGGAAAACAACTGAGACAAAATACTGAACAAAGCCTCAAGTGCAAATATGAACGAAAATATAATATCCAAAGATCTGAATGGAATATATCTGAATCAACATAATTGACGAAACAAACAGAAGAGTAAAGAAATAACGAACTGAAGTAACTAACTCAATGACTTGAACCAACAAAACTAATCCAATAAAATAATAGGCAGAAACAAATGGCTGGAGTTATTTCATACCGAATGAGCTCAGAAATATATCTTGCCACACAGGCAAGT
Source organism: Panax japonicus (assembly GCA_020205505.1). NCBI lineage: Eukaryota > Viridiplantae > Streptophyta > Magnoliopsida > Apiales > Araliaceae > Panax > Panax japonicus. Next base: position 48,660,893 of record CM035104.1, on the reverse strand, counting down.
CAAAATAATGCCACACAGGCACATCAAAATAATTCCACACAGGCAAGTCAAAATAATGCCACACAGGAAAATCACACATTGGACCGCGAATCCAAATGTATGCAAATCGGATAGGTGTGTTTGGCACAACATCACCAATCCGTAGAACAGAAAACTAGGGTTAACCCATACGCCTTCCACAACAAAATACCAAATGGCCCACTTCCTCTGGAGCCCAAAATGGAGACGCTGTGGACTAATCACACCGCCACGGAAAATGTCACGTCTCTCGTGCCAAGATGACGTGCCTGTGGTACCCCCACAGGTGGTTATAACTCAGGTATACTCTACGGTATATTCTAACAAAAATATCATGTCACAACACATGCGACATAATAACAACAAAAGGGTTCTATATGTACATGTTGAACCGAATCAAATTATAGTCACAAGGTTTCAAAAGGAAGGTAGCAACATGTACCGCTCTACAATTATCAAAATAAATAATACTAAACATGATAATCTAATTCAAAGAGTACAAATACGAGTCATACGTATTAACTCTAAAATGAAACTAATATATTTATTTCATAAGAAACAATTATGTGAAATCATAATAGAATTCGAAATAAGAAACAAACGAACAAATCAAATTTAACAAAGATATCGCTGAAAGAGTACGGAATCCGTACCTGATACTTCCAAACCATTTATAGCACACTCCACAAAATCTTACCCTCAAATGCCAACGATATCAAATATGAAACGTTATTCATTACCTAAACATATTCACCTCAAATTAAAAATAATCCAAACTAATAATTCTAAAATAATTCATAATCTATTTAATATGCCTTTAATCATCGCTTTATATCAATTATTAATACTCCAAAATTTATATTCCAAGTATAACTCTTTAAATCCCCTTCGTTCGAACTAATTACACAAATTAACAAAAATTAATAAATATCTATAAGTTAAATTACTAATTATAAATTTACCCACTAACAACATAATACTGTTAAATTTATTATCAAATAAATTTTATAATTTTATAAACAAGATTAACGAGTTTAAATTAATATACATAACTTTCAATTTTATTCGCTAATTCCGTTTATAAATTTTATGGCCAAATAATTATTGAAAAAAAAATAAAAAAAAATAAAAATTCACGAAATCACAGCCTGCATATTACTTGCAAGCCTGAAATCAACTATATATCTTTTTATATTAACAAATCAATCATATAATTATATATATATATATATATATATATATATATATATATATATATATATATATATATATACATACACAAGTCAAATCAGTCATGTATGTTTTTTTTCCAATTCTAAATCATGAAATTAAAAGAAGTTTGAAACATAAAAATTCTTGATATGGAGAAACACACCAAAAAAACAACAACCTGATGATCCTTTTTTGATTATTTCGTAAACAACTTCCCTCACAATATAATTAGAGGCGGCTTTCTCCTTTTCTCTTTCTAAGGTTGTATAAGGAAAAAAATAAGATTAGGTTTAGTTATTTATTTATTAATAAATCTTATTAATTCTCCTAATTATAATTGGATTTATTACTACCCACATTTAATTAAATTAAACTTAGTTAATTTTAAAGGCCCAAATTGTACTAAATTAATTTACTCATCTCTTATTAATATTTATTAGCCCACACAAATTAAATAACTAGTTTGACCCTAAATGACAAAGTCCAATTAATATGTTTTAAAACAAAATAAATTTTATTATGCAATATTTATTTATTAATTTTTTATCGGGTATTACATCACCTACCCCTTAAAAAGGATTCCATCCCCGGAATTAAAAGAATGAACGTACCTAATTATCAAAAGATGCGGATACTCCGCTCGAATAGACTCCTCTATCTCCCAAGTAGCTTCCTGCTCCGGATAATTTTACCACAAGACTTTAACAAAAGGAATTATCTTTCTCAATTTTAATTAATCAGTTATTTAATTATATACTAAAAGAATTTAATTTTCCAAACAAAACAAGGAAGAAAAGAGGGAAACAAAATCATTTACCTTTTCTAATTTAAACACAATTGTATAAGATAAAATCAATTATTATTTGATAAAAAAAATGAGTTATTACAATGGTGGTCTCTAGCTGTGGAGGTTCTCCCTAAACAGTATAGAAAAGTGTGTTGTATTCTATACATCATTTAGTAGTTATATTTGGTGAATCAAATAGGGCGAGGCGAACCCAACGTTCATACAAGATGTCTAATGACATACAACCTCGTGTTATCATAAGACATGATTGTGCACATCCACTTGCTGAGTATATCTACAAGCACTATCTATATGATCTTGGAGTTTGGTTGAAGTATAATTCTCAATTAGAGACGGTGGAGATAATGATATGTCAAGAGAAGACTCACCATTGGACAGAATATAATAGTAATCTTTTTGTTTTTCTTTGGGGTTTATTGGGTCAACCAAGGATAATTCTGTGGGCATATGATATCTATCATAACCTAGACGCATGGCCTCCCATGTACGAAGGTTTTCTTGATCACTTCCCAAAGATTTTAATTTTTAAAACAGTTATTGATTGTACCTTTATGTAAGGTGTCATTGTGACGTACTATCCAAGGTTCGGACATGAGTCACAATTGGTATATATTGGTATCAAAACTCATAACATATGTGTTGTTGTATTTTGCACGACAATTGTAGTAATAAAGTTGTGCCTGTTTTCTATACCATATTTTTGGCGACTCAGAATAGGTTGGTTGGATTAGACCTATTTTGGGGGCGTTACATTTGGTATCAAAACTTAGGGATATGATCTCTGGCGGAGATCAGGAAATAGAACTAGGAGGGGAGAGACGAGTAAATCCTTGCTAGTGTGTCCTACCTAAGCTTATTTGTTGGTCAGTCATAATATCAGGATATTATGTGATATGTTAATTTATTCAATTAACCCTTGTTTTGAAGCTGTATTCTAGAATGATATCTGAAATACAAGAGATAAGCAATGGAGAAATCATCATGACAGGGAAGATGGAATCTAAAATAAAAGCAAGGTATTCTCAACTCTGTGAAATACCAGGTACGTAAATTTCGGGGACGAAATTTCATAAGGAAGGGAGATTGTAAGACCCTGAATTTTATGAAATAAAAATATTCAATTTTTTCTTATAATTACTATTCATGAGTTACTATTCATGAATTACTATTCACAAATTACTATTCATAAGTTACTATTCACGAGTTACTATTCATGAGTTACTATTCACGAGTACTATTCATAAATTACTATTCATGAGTTACTATTCACAAGTACTATTCACGAAGCATGATATTTTTTTTACATAAGAAGGCACTACTCAATAATTGTTACAGTAATTACTGTTCAATATTTTATTTCATTGATTCAATAATTGTTGCGTTGATATTTTATATTACTATTGTTTCAATAATTGTCACTACACAGTATTTTCCATTTTCGGAGCAATAATTCATATTATCTGAATAATATTATTGGATAACATTATTGATAATATCTAGAAAGTTCTGTCTAAGGAGAGGTTTGATCACCTAATTGTCGCCAGTAAGAAGAAATCCTTATTGGAAAGCCCCCTCTTTCTTGGGAACGACCTGGTTGCCAGTATTGTGATTCTGTAATATTATTTATGAATAATTAATTATTAGTTTATATGATAATGAAAATATTCCATTTATGTGGATATTGATGAATTTTTTTTAAAGTGACAATTGTTGAAAATCGATATTTTATCTTTTCTGATAAAATAATATTTTATTATATTATTATAATATAATAATGGTGATATTTTTACAATGAATGTGTGATATATGAGTAAATGAGGAGGACGGGTATTTTTGTTACTAAAAATATTTAAAACATGTTAAACATGTTTGTGGGCCCGTTTCTTGATTGAAATTTAATTATAGCCTGTAAAATCGATCGTTTGTGGATTTCGGTCAATTTTTGTTTGGAATTTGAAAAAACTTTTTTCAGCAAAGTTGTAGAGAATGGAATTTCCTATGAAAAGAACATGTGGTTTGAATTTTTCTGATAAAAGGGCTATTTATTATGAATTATTGAAGTTTCATAATTCCGAAATAATTGATTTTTAAAAGTTTTAATTATTTTTAATAATAAAAACATTTTTTTGGTTTTTGTCATTTTTTAGTGGCTGAATTCAGATGGTCAAGGTGGGGTAAGGAAAATTATATTAATATATTAATATTTTATTAAATTTTTTGCTTTGGTGTTCTAAGCATTTTCCTATAAATAGGGTGCTTAGGTTAGAATTGAAAATCACACTAGAAACTAAAGTTTTCTCTCTCTTTCTCTCTCTATATTATCGAGTGTATTCTTGTGATTATTTTGATATCTTGAGTGTTGCTATACGGTGCAAGTTCGTTCAACATTATATCCGACATTCCAGTACTGCTCTTTTGAGGTAAAGGATAGTAAGGGATATTGTCGTTAGTATGTAAGGGTTATTATGTTTTTTAATTTAGAAATTTTTCTGAACCTTCAAAAATTCTGGAAAAATTTGAAATGAAAATTTGATGAGTTTTGTTGATTGTGTCCAAAAATGGCAATTTTTGGATATATAGATTAAAAGTTATGGATTTTATGAGAAAAGACTATTTTAAAAGTAAACGCTTATAACTCCTTGTGGTTAACTTCAAAATTGATGAAAGTTTTATTGGGAGTACATGTATATAACAGAAGTATACCGTGTAAATTTCAGAATGTTTGGACAAAATTACAATTTATTATAAATGTCTAAATATTCGGCAGTTTTGGCCATATGAAAAATAGTAAATGAATTTTAAAAATTCTGAGAAAAATATATGTTCAATATGAGACTATATTATGCTAAATCCCAGAAAAGAAATAATTTTGGAACTGATTTGGTATTTTTTATAAAAATGGTCTAGTTATGAGTAAATGAATTAAATATCTTATGTGAAGTAAGAAATTTGGAAAATAGGATTTTTTGGCTTAAGAATCCTATATAAGGTATATGCAGATTTTTTATGAGGGTTTTGGTTATTGGTGATGAAATTTTATGAGTTTGGCATTTTAGAATGATTAAATACATTAATTAGTAAAGTATAAACAATTAAAATAAATTGTTTATAAGTTTGAGAAATGATTAAGATATTGTGGTAATATTAAAAATATTAGATTATGAGATTATTAAGTGATTTATAACATTTGGATTAAGGTGTTATGAAATCATTGATTTATGAATTTTGTTCTTGAAATTAAATGTAGTTGTTGATCCTAATATTTTTATTATCATATATAACATTTTTATAACCCTGGTGATGGAATTTCTCTTTGACTTGAGTGTAAAGATGGGTAAAGTAATAGTATGATCGTGACTATGGGTTCTCTTTGGCTAGTAGTGCAAAGTTGAATTGTTGACTAGTATGATCATGACCATTGAATTTACAATGGAATATTTTTAGCTTAAGTGCAAGGTGAATTGATCAACGTGGTTATAATTATGGTTTATATAAATTCTGAAATGATTATGTTTTTCTTTGAGATATGAATGTCTTTGGCCTGTAGTGCAAAGATGACCTGTTGTTGAATATCTTTGGCATGTAGTGCAAAGATGAACTGTTGATGACTATCTTTGGCCCGTAGTGCAAAGATGAATTTATTAGTATGATTATGAACAGAAAATGTGATTTGGTATAACCATGATCTTTGATGTTTCAGGTAAAGACAGGTGATAAAAATTATCTTCGTTCTAGATGAGAAAAGGAATTTGGAACCACAAAGATGATTACGAGTTATTCATATGATTGTGGACAGGAACTGTTGATTGATGTTACAGGGATAAAACATTGTTGACGGACCTTTAACATAGAGAATATAATAGACATTATGGTCTATTTGAATCTTCCAATGAATTGCTCGTTCCGCTGCAACTATGGTTGAAATTTTTTATCATCTACCATATGTTCTAAATCTCTGATTTATTTCTGACGAAGGCTATTGATAATTTAATTATCTTTAGTTATGATATTCTTTACTGAGCTAGTTGTGCTCACTTTTTTGCTTCACAATTCCTTTTAGGTAATAAGAGTGTAACTGGGTCGAGCAGAGGTAACAGGAGAATAGAACGGTGGTCTCTAGCTGTGGAGGTTCTCCCTAAACAGTATAAAAAAGTGTGTTGTATTCTATACATCATTTAGTAGTTATATTTGGTGAATCAAATAGGGTGAGGCGAACTCAACGTTCATACAAGATGTCTAATGACATACAACCTCGTGTTATCATAATACATGATTGTGCACATCCACTTGCTGAGTATATCTACAAGCACTATCTATATGATCTTGGAGTTTGGTTGAAGTATAATTCTCAATTAGAGACGGCGGAGATAATGATATGTCAAGAGAAGACTCACCATTGGAATGAATATGATAGTAATCTTTTTATTTTTATTTGATGTTTATTGGGTCAACCAAGGATAATTCTGCGGGCATGTGATATCTATCATAACCTAGACGCATGGCCTCCCATGTACGAAGGTTTCCTTAAGCACTTCCCAAAGATTTTAATTTCTAAAACAGTTATTGATTGTACCTTTATGTAAGGTGCCATTGTGACGTACTATCCAAGGTTGGGACATGAGTCACAGTAGGTATATATTGGTATCAAAACTCATAACATATGTGTTGTTGTATTTTGCACGACAATTGTAGTAATAAAGTTATAGTTATTTTCTGTACCATATTTTTGACGACTCAGAATAGGTTGGTTGGATTAGACCTATTTTGGGGGCGTTACACTCATCCAATGAACAAGCAACGTATGTACCAATATATCCGGATTCACTAATCCCTAATTTAATAATCCAACGATTGGAAACTATTTTAGTTTTAAGCTTTCTAAGAATTTAGATCTCATTAGAATGATCATCATCATTATTCTAAAAGCATTGCTTAAAACTATAGGTTTATCACATTTTATAAAACAGCATCATGTAGATAATTAAAATTCTTTAATAAATTAATACTTTTTATTAATAAATTAATAAGATTGTTACAAAGTATATGTTTTATCATCAAACATGATTGACTTGTGTGCATACTACTTTCATCTGATATTTGAAACCAAAGGACGGAAAGATTCAGAAAATTTGGAAAAGGAATCGACTGAAAGTGGAAGAATGTTAAGTAACCAACTCATCTAAAAGCTTAAGCTGTTAGATGGAGGGACCAACGATGTATATCATGCTAACACTCCCCCTCAAATGCAACTTTTTTTATAGAGAATGGAGAAATTAAAGTACATTTGCACTATTAAATTAATAGAAAGATAATTGTGCAACTGAGAAAATTTGAACCCCAAAACCTTGCACACCTAGAGCTCTGATACCATATTAAGTAACCAACTCATCTAAAAGCTTAAGCTGTTAGATGGAGGGCCCAACGATGTATATCATGCTAACAAAGAAGAGGAAGAAAATGGAAAATCTGAAAAAAGGAAGAGAAAGAGAAGAGTAACCAATCGATTGATCTGATCAGAACAATTCCAAAAAAAAAATTTAACTGAAATAACTCTTAATTAATTAAGAGTTAATTGAGGATTGCTTACGTCATGTTCGGCGTCTCTTTATACATAGGAATTGATTTCACAAACTTCAACTGAGGTAAAAGCTTTGCAAATCCCTTTAAACTACAGCTTGATAAAATTGAGTCTATTTTTTAGGGATTGCAGCAGGCTTTTAGGTGTAGTAAATATATTGTTTCAATACTACAGTGTAAATTGTTGATTATATAATGATAATAATTTATGCTGTCTATGTTTACATAGTACTTAAATATAATAATAATAAAATTATTCATTAGGAATAAAATTTCCGATTCCGATTCCGATTCCGATTCCTTTATCGCAAGTTGATCGGTTAATTCAATAAGAAATGGGAGTTAGCACGCGATTTCATTGGTACCATCCAACCGAATCCAATTCAATTGTTTACTTAATTCAATGAGTGAATTTTCAAGTTCAACCAACCCATTTTCAAAATCTCAAGTATAAGAATTTTGAGAAAGTCTTTCATTTGTCTATCATTATAGACAATCCTATCGATTCTGAATCGGTTTTCATTCCGCCTTAAAACGATTTCGTCCAACTAAAAGATTAACATGAATTTTTTTTTATAGTAATTCAAATGTTTTAGACAAATGAATTCTCGAAGGTATTCCATTATTTAGTTTTTATTTCAGTCATATATTATATTTCAACACATTCACGTGCCTTTAAGAATTTATGATTTTTCATTCAGTTTTATATCCTAATTAAATGTCCTGCTCTTTTTTTAATTTTTTATTTGGCTGTTACCTTTTCAAATATGAAATAATTTTTTTAATAGTATTAAATTTGAAAGACTATAATTTATTACTCAACAAACGATTCTCTCATTTTGACATCTTGGAGTTAAAGTTTAATTCCTAAAATTTAATATTGATATGAATTGATTGAATTTTAATTAATATAATCTCAATTATTATATCAATTACTTACAAAAGCACAGCAATTTTACATTTAAAATTTGCAAACTGCCTTTAAAAGGTCAAAATGATTTTTTTGAGAACAAATGGGGTACTAGAGAAATATTTGACTAGAATTATATTAATTAAGTGTATTCTACGCATCAGTTACAACCTAAATCTGATGGTGAATGTCGAATTCCAAGGACCGTTAGATTCTCAATTTTATTGTATATATACACAGCTGTGTAGTATAGCGACGGATTTTTTGGGTTATGTCGACTGTACCCGTGGCCATAGACCAGGATAGTTATAGCGACTGGTGAACTATCGCTATAAACAAAAAAAATTGTCGTCATAGGCGACCGTGTACTGCACAGTTGTGCATATATATTTTCCCAAGTTTGTTATTTTATTACTTATTGTGACGTATAATTTCATATTGCAATTGAATCGAGAAATTATTGAAGTTAATAATAAAGTTCATTTGTACTTGTAATAATCTCTCTCCAAAGGGTAATATTCCAAAAACGAAAAACCAAAAAACGTGGAACAAAAAGCTTGTGATATGATGGTGCTTTGAGGTGGTAGGGGGTTTGATTTGTTTAGGAAATAGTTTAGAATTGTTCAACTAATGTTTCAAAAATAAAGTTGAATTGTTCAAATATTATGTCCTTTTTCATTAGAAGATGAAGAAATAATTAAACTGATAAATTAACAAATCAAACAAGTCTCACATAAAAAAGTAACAACCTTCCCATAATAGAAGAATTAAATTCAGCTAAGTGAGAGTTGAATTTAAGACTTAAAGATCACAATATCTCAATCTTAACCACCAGACTAAGACCACATCGACAAATATTATGCCTAAACAGTCGCCTATTTCACACACGTCAAATCTCAATAATTATTTGTCACCATTTAGTTGTGATTTCATTAGGTAGCACAACGATGATCTTGTTGATAATATCCGACCTATATATGCTCATCTAAAATTATATATTGACTTAAAAGGTTAACCTATTAGGTTTATGGTCTATTAGAGTACATATGTCCTCACTTTTTCTACTTGTGTTCCGATATGTGAGACTTTACTATCACGTGGTATCTCAACAATCTCTCTCTTTTAAACTGTGATCTTTCCATTCACGTAGACACCAAACTCTCCTTTGAACTTTAATCATATATATACCCTTTTGAGCTTAGCCCATCACTTATTTTAGTTGACGAGTACTCACCCTCTTCATTCTCTCTTGTTTGATTCATCAAGAGCCTCTGTCCAACCCATCAAGTCTCCCTATCTGACGAGTTTATATCTCAATATGATCTCCCGTTTGATCCGCCAAGAACCTTCTCGAAAAGAGTCCATGCCGCTTGCTTAAAAAGTACATAATCCATCAAATATTCATAACTCATTGAGCCTAGCCCACCACGTCTCCTAACAGACGAGTCAACACTTTTCAATATCTCTTGTCAAGGATCAAGCAAGAACTCCTACGAGAAGAGTCCACCACACTTTTCAATAGAACGAAAGGGAGTGTACAACTGTAACACTATGGGAGCTGCACATGCTTTCATTTTTGATAGAGCTAAGTAGCACTTTTGTGTTGTTTGTATATATAATGAAAAGAAAAGAGAAGGTCTTTGGGCATTTTATCCCGTTCAAGGGGAGGCTTACTTGATCGCCTCCTTATTCTTTCCGACGTGAGCTAGGGCTTTTTTTGTCGGACGGCCGTATATATGTAAAATTTACTCAGAAGTAACCACCATATACATGTTTTGATTTTACCAAAAAATTCGAACAACGCAAGCAGTAACAACACAATTAAGATTTGCAACAAAAAATAACAGATAATTTGATATATTAGGTTAAATGCTTATGATTATTATGAATGTATAGAAGTTAAAAACTTTTATGATTTGTATTTATACTATATTCATTTTAATGTTGTGATTGCATAATTAAACTAATGCTCATTAGAAAATTTTAAGAAAATAGGGGAGAAATCCATCATCGATTCTATGACAGATTATCTTTCTTCTTACATTTAATTTAAATGGTATATATAAGTAAGTTGTACAAAAATTATTATAAATTACATGTCTATTTGGAGAGTTAAGTGTGGCTAATTAGAGGTTTTATTAATGCAAAAGTGTTGCAAAGAATTTGTCTCTAGAGGAAGAAAAAAGAAAAGAAAAGAAAAGAAAAGAGGGAGTAAAACAATACACATATCAATTTAGCAAAAAAAAAAAAAAAACCCATCAACTAATTGTACATTTTTTTAATACTAACTAATTGTACAGTTCTTCATAGGATTATTGGGGGACAAAGGGCAGATAACATAAGACCAATTTGGAATGTGGATATATGATATTTGAGGGAATAATGAAGGGACACTCATATTATTATTTAATTTTATTGTTTAGGGTTTTAGGTTACTTGCAATCTTATTATGATAAACATTTAGAATTTTTTTTATATGTACTAATTACGCACTAACCGTTATACACATAATATATATTTATTATTATATCTATTCCATAATAATTGAATTTTTTAAATAAAAAATTTGTTCCAATTTATTCGTCGTTTAAACTTTTTAGGAGAATAAATTATTTATTTAATTTCCTATATCACCACTAACTTTTTTCATTGTACCCAGTGGCGGAACCAGAACATTTTTAGAGGGGGTCAAAATACATTAATAAAAAAAATTATTATTAACACTTGCGGTGCTTCTTTCAAATTTATTTTGCCCAATTATAGTATTTCACAACATCCTATTCCAACCATTGTAAATATATGAGTTGTGAGTCTAATAACTTTAAATATATAAATATATATATATATATATATATATATATATATATATATATATATATATTTCCCCCGAACTATGAGACTATTAATCAGACTTTGACTTTTTTAATCAACTGATTAGCTACTTTAATTTATAGATAAATTATAATATTAATTATATATTCAAAACCTTATATTGTGGTTCTGGTCATCTTCTTTGGAGACAAATGAGAGGAGTCATTCAAAGCAAGAAAATGAATTAAGTTATTTTCATTTATAAAAAAATTGATGTCAATGTATGATTAAGTCAATAAGACAAATGCGAGTAATATTAATTAATTAATTATCAAACTTATTTAATATTATTTTATCTTATAGTAATATTTTTAATTTATTATAATTGGAAAGATATGAAAAAGTAAATAAATTAATATCATCTCATAACAAAGATTAAATTTAACTAATATTAATATGCTTCAGATTCCAGGGTAGGGGGTCATATGACCCCCTAGCCCCCTAGTTCCGCCCATGAATTTTCTCCTTTGTATTAGTAGTTTTCAACAAATTCTCATAAAGGGTTTTGAAGAAATTTTATATAAATTTTAATTATTAAATGAAAATATTAAATAATATTCTTAATTCATGTGCATGAAACTAAAACAACTATTATTATGAAATGGAGGAATAATTATTTATTTATTAACAAAATTTATAAATTGGATCCACGTACTGTTCTTTATAAATTGGATTCACGTACTTTTTATTCAAATCAAAAAGTACTTATTTATTCCTCCATTCCACTTTATAAATTGGTATGTTGGCTTGGAAACCAATAATAATTTTGTTGATTTTATTAACAAAATTTATAAATTGGAGACATCTCTCTTCTTCTTCTTTTGTATTACTTTTTATTCGAATCTATATATATCACTCTTCTTCTTTTTCTTTTTTCTTTTTATTTATTTTTAATTTTTATTGAAACAGTCCCAAGAACATTTATTGGTGTCGCTGACCATACTAAAAATAAATAAATTAAAAAATAAATTAGATTACTACAGTTTTAATAATTTGATTGTCTTTATTATTGTATTTTTTAAGTTGCATATATATCCTACATAGATTATGATATTAATTATATATGATTACATGTGCACAAACTATACAAAAATTATTATGCATAAATAGTAGGATCCATGTAACGGATATTAATAAGGACCCATGTAACGGATACTAATAAGATGTGTTGTGTTGTATAAATATTTAGGAAACTAATATTTTCATAAAAATAGCGATAATTTTTATCGTTGTTATATAGAGAAAATTGGATGTGGGACCTAACATTTGAATTTTTTACATATCTTAGTGGTATATGTTACGTGGGTTCTACTATTTATGTACAATTATTTTTGTATAATTTGTACTTATAAAATTACTCTTATATGTAACGTATACATATTGGCAAAAAGCATTTTTTTATCTCCGTGGTTGTAGTGTTTTAAGCAATTAGTAATTGTACTTTTAAAATGTTCAATTAGCCCACTGTACTTTTTAAAAATATTTAATCAATCCATTCCGTCCAATTTTTTGGACGGACGTTAAAAAATTGTATCAATTATCCTACATGGCTTTTGAAAAAATAATTAAAATAAGTTATTTCCTACGTGGCAAGCTAGTCAGCCAAATTTTTAATACTATTGAGCCACTGCACTTTAAAAAAAATGCAATTGGCCCACTATGGTTTTAAAAATATTTTTATGTTTTATTTTCTTTACCTAAATATTGATAATATGTATAATATTAATAAAAATTAATATTATAATATTTATAATATGTATGTTTTATTTTAAAATTAAAAATACAAATACTTTTATGTTTTAAAATACTTATAAAATTTTTAAAAATAAAAATATTTTTATGTTTTATTTTCTCTTTTTCTTTACCTAAATATATATATTTATAATATGTATAATATTAATAAATTTTAATATTATAATATTTATAATATGTATGTTTTATTTTAAAAATAAAAATAAAAATACTTTTATGTTTTAAAATACTTATAAAATTTTTAAAAATAAAACATTTTTATGTTTTATTTTCTCTTTTTCTTTACCTAAATATATATTTATAATATGTATAATATTAATAAATTTTAATATTATAATATTTATAATATGTATGTTTTATTTTAAAAATAAAAATAAAAATACTTTTATGTTTTAAAATACTTATAAAATTTTTAAAAATAAAAATATTTTTATGTTTTATTTTCTCTTTTTCTTTGCCTAAATATTTATAATATGTATAATATTAATAAAATTTAATATTATAATATTCATAATATGTTTGTTTTATTTTAAAAATAAAAATATTTTTATGTTTTAAAATACTTCTAAATTTTTTAAAAATAAAAATATTTCTTTACCTAAATATTTTTAGAAGAAAGGTGGAATTAATTAAAATTAAAATTATTAAATAGGCAAGCATCTCCAAATGTAGAATTAAAATCTTTTTTATATATTTTTCTAAAAACAAAATACTTATATTCACATCACATTAAAACGTGAAAACACACAAATATTGCCATTATATATTCTCTTTGTTGGCGGCATTAAAAATCGATTTTTTCTGCTGTATTAGCTTCTGGGATGGGGTATTATTGACATTCATGGTGGAAGAATTTGAGGGTTTAAAGGGTTTTGTGAAACGGTCTTTTTACTGGTGCTGAGTGAGGTTTGAGTCAAAGGACAAGACAGAATTGAATTTTGAAAATCGTCATCATCTGAAGGAAAAGGGAGAAGGGGATCGGTGGATTGTGAAGAAGAAGAGGAAGCTAGGTGGATTCTTCTTCGTCTTTTTGGATTTGGGAGGAGCCATCATTTTTTTCCTGTTCAACTCTCTTCAGAAATTAGAATTACTCAGATTTTTTTTTTTTCAAATTTCTCACAAAAACAGGTAAATGGAGGGAATTTGCCACATTTGATGGAGGGTTTAAGCCTTTAAGGAGCCTGCAGCTTGGACTGTTTGGATTAGGCCTGGTTTGGTTTTCAATCCGACGATCACCAATTGCCGGTGAAGACGCCGGAACCGTGGGAGGAGAGAGAGGATAATTTTGGTGAGGAAGAAGATGAACAAGGTTTAAATTATTAAAAATAAATTAAAATATTTATTTTAATTTTATTATTATTTTAATTATTTTTTGCCACAAAATCAATGATTTTATTTTATTTTTTGTGTTGCCACATCAGAAAATAATGATTTTTTGATTTTTTTTAATGTCACTTGTGTAATTATTTACGTCCGTCCAAGAAATTGGACGGAATGGCTTGATTGAACATTTTTAAAAATTACATTGGGCTAATTGAATATTTTAAAAACACAGTGGCTAATTGTTTAAAACACTACAACCTACAGTGGTAAAAAAGTGCTTTTTGCCTATACATATTTATACAACACAAACCCTCAAATCCATATATCAAGGGGTGTAACTATCAATTTAGAGTGTTCGTCATCCTTTTTTTTAATAATACGATACCTAAATTAATTGCCTCAAAAATAAGTTCCTTCTTCTTGCAATAAAAAATCTCTTAATTATTAAGGAAAAGGAATTTTGTTTAAATTTAACAAGAAGAATACACAAATGCTGATTATGCTACCCACAGATTTTCTTGCTAAGCGTCACACTGTCATAATTACCGTAATCAAATTATCTATATTAATTACTATTCACTAGTCTTCGCTTTATGTTCTTATTTATATCCAGCATTTTCACTAATTTTTTCACACCAATTCTCTTACTTTCTTCCCAAATACCCAAGAAAGGTATGAGCTTAATTTGATTTTTTATTTTTTTATGTTTTTTCCATCTCCTTGATTGATTCATTGTGTTTTGATCAGTTGGAAATTTGATTAGTTTCATTGTTTTCACAATTCCCATGAATATATATATATATATATATATATATATATATATATATATATATATATATATATATATATATATATATGTTTGTGTATATTTGGTGTTTGGATGATTGAGATATATAGTTGATGATTTTTTAATGTACTTCAAATAAAGCTAATTTTTTTAAAAGGGTTTCCAAACAGTACTTAGCTGTACGATTATTTTATTTGGTATTACACTCTGACCTCTATTAATTTTGGTCTTTTTTATTTTGGTCAATTCCTAAGGGTTGAAGTGGACTTAGCCAGATCCTTTGAATTCTCGATCAGATAATTATTTTTGGGAATTTTAAAAAAAAGTTTTGGGATTTTGTAAACATGATCATTTTTTTCAATTTTTTTCGTTCTTATTTTGTAAACATGATCATTTTTTCCTTAATTTTTTTAATTTTATAAAGAAAATGTGCTCAAACAATCAAAAACAGTCCCCTTCCCCCCCCCCCCCCTTTTAATGGGTTTTAAAAGATTTTTATGCATCAATTTTGCTTAGCCAAACAAGTTTTAATCTCCTCAAATTCTTGTTTGTTGTTTCAGATGTGGTAATTTTTTTATTCTTCAAAAAATATATATTTATAATCAGAATTCTGGTGGTTTAAAGAGATTTGAGGAGTTGACTTTGATTAACCTAACAATTCTTACTTTTCACAAAAGTGAATTTATTTTATCTTGATGTGAAACCCTAAAAAGTCTATTGGGATTAATTTATTTATTTTTCATTTCTAATTTTTCTTTATGGAAAAGGTTCTTATTTTTAAAGCTTTTTTGCGTTGTAACTCAAAAATATGAGGTTAGTCTTTGTATCCTAATACTGAAACTATCTACTTTAAAATCACTTGAATTATCTTTAACAAAAAATTAGTTGATTCCACTTAAAACTTGTTTTCTAGACATTTTTTTTACAATTTTTTTAAGGTCCTTAATTACAAATCAAATAGAGTGTCTTTATATATATATATATATATATATATATATATATATATATATATATATATATATATATTGTATCTACTTGCTTTCCTCATTGCAACATGCAGAACCATTTTGCATTCCACATTTTGTTATTGCTCTAAGAATTAATTTTTACTTTCCTGATCTTATTTTGTTGCGCGATGTTCATTAGCAGCACGTAGCTTTTCTTGTCATATTACTGTTAAATTTTGGTATATTCTACCTGCTTGCCTAAGGTTGATTTGTTAATATTATTGAACTAGTGATACGCCTACTACTACCTTTTAATTATAATGGCTTTGTAAATGCAGAGATTCGCCAAGAAATTAACTAGAAATTAAGAAGGAAGATGGCAGGTAACGGTGATATGTACACTACCACCACATTCAGCATATTCCCGGACTTGCTGCCACCTCCGGGAAATCTGCCTGAGTTCTCAGCTCCAATACCGACTGATACACGGTCTATTACGGGGGCTGAAATGTGGATGCGATTTCGACGTAGCTTCACTCAGGTATGATATGATGACTATTAAACAAATGTATGTATGTGGTTTCAAAATTAATATCCGGTTTAGGAATTAAGTAAATTGTATTTGTTTATTTTTCCACGCATATAATATATATGCTAACAGTCGCAGCAACGAAACAATCCGACGGTCGGTCAAACAGAAACTCGGCGAATGCGAGGAGGACGTGCACGTGCAGGTTTTCTTCGCTGTAGCTTTTGTGTCTTATTTATTAGGAATATATATCTTGAAATGATAGATTAGATGAATAGCTAGAGTTTAGTTCAAAATGCTTTAGATTGGGTTGATGTTCTAATTAACTAGCTAAGAGCAATATTGTTTTGGGTATTTTGTAATTGGTGTTACAGCAAGAGTGTCCTCCGGCCGCACTCGCCAGAGAAGAGTTCCAACAAGACCAAGGACTGCTAGGGTTAGCATTGATTTGGAAGCCGAAGAGCAAGCCAAGGTATTCAAACTGACCTTTTTTGATGTATGATAGTTTCTTTAATTTTATTTCTATGATTTCAAAACATTAAAGTTTATGTTTTTTCCTTGGATTTTTAATATTTTTCTCCTGTAATGTCTATTTTGTTGAATACTTGAATGTTTTATAAATCATATATATATATGAGACACAAAAATATTTTAAGTGTTTAATAATAAAATAAGTATATATAACTAGACACATGAATGAGATTATATTAATGCACCAACATTTGAACTGTTCCATTTACAGAATGATGGACTTATTGTGCCTCCAGAAACCGAATCCGAACAGCCAAGGGGACCTGGCACTGGCAACGGCACCAGCACCTGTCCGATTTGCATGAGCCCATTTGATGAACCCACAACAACCAAATGTGGGCATATTTTTTGCAAAATATGTATCATCGATGTATTGGATAGCGTGAAAAAATGCCCCATTTGTAGAATGAGGCTTACAAAAAGGGACACCATGATCAGGGTCTATCTTCCCTGATTAATATTGTGTAAGTTTTCTTAATTATTACATAATCTGTATATATAATTACCATTTTATCATATATATCTAAGATGAAGTCAATATCTGTTCTCGATGGTCTCTCGGATGAAGTGTTCGGTTGGATATGGTACTTTGATGTGTCTGACATGGTTACTATTCAATTAAATTGTCAAATTTTTACACTAAAATGAAGTGTTCAGTACTCATAAGAGTACATGTCGGACAATTATTTTAGGACAAACTGAAGAATCCATATATTACAGATTTGGACATAAAATTGCTAAAAGTATTTCTTAGAATTTATGCATTCACCTTAATATGACTGATGATTGAGAATAATGCGAGCAATTACTTCTTCTTGTTGCAGGCTGCTGAAGGAAGAAATGGAAGTTTCTCCGTTTTATTTTGGTTGAGGCAGCATGCGCTCTTTGGTGATGATTTGCCCTTTCGGAGCTTGGTCTTTGGTTCATCTTGGTTTGGAGTTGTTTAGGCAATATGATTACCGGAGTCATTATGCCTAGTTGTCATTTTCTATATCTTGGGAGGAGTTTTCTTTGGTGAAAGAATTTTTTTTTAAGATTAATTTATTTGGCAATTTATATGCCAAAAATATGGAGAATTAATGATGGATTTGGACAAGTATATTTTGATGTTTGTAGCTTATAAATCTTTCATATTTGTCTGTTATTGCATGATTCATTTCTTGATATGGTTTTTTAACCTAAGGATTATTGGAAGAGTATTATTACAGGAATGTGTTATGTGGGAATAAATTTAGAAGATTTTACATTCGTACATACATATGTAGCTTATTTTGTTGTTATATTAGAGATATATAGTTGTCTACTCTATTTTAGTTGAGTAATGCTAGTTAACTTACAAAAATGGTTTACTTTATCTTTACAAAGAATTACTGATTTATAATATACAACACATAAATACTTTGTCTATTTAGGTGACATTAATTAGTCATCCTAATTGTTAGATCCTTGGTGGCTTGACATCGATGCGGCTATGTGTGCGCAATGGCACACATGCCTAGTTAGTAGGGGTGTAAGTCGAGTTGAGTAGTTTGGTACTCGACTCGAGATCGGTTCAAAAATATGATCCCAACTCGAATTCGAAGTTGATTTAAGTCGAATCTGATTAATAATCATTTTCTTTTTAATGATACACGAGTCGAATTCAAGTATACCAGTGTTCACTCCGATTAGGGTTCACGTATTTCATTTTTTCTCGATTTCATACTCGATACATGCTCGATAGATCATATTCGAATGATGGTCCGATCCATATAAACTAACAAGCTAAATATGTGATATTTGTATCAATCTTTATAATTTATAAAGTATAGTATTAAATTGTGTAAGCTTGTACTTTGAATAAATTAAATTAATGAATTGATTGTCAATTTGTATTACATTCTTTGTAATTTATTTACATAAAAAAAAGTAAAAAACTTTTATATGTAAACATTAGTTCAATAATCAATTTAGTACGTAGTGGTTTGGTTCATATATTCAAAACTCAATTTGAAGGTGTTGGAAATGAGATTTGAATTGAATGAGAAAATTGACTTCAAGGTCGGGTCGGGTCGGGTCGGGTCGTGACGGTCGGGTTCGTGATATATATTTTTTATCATCACAATACTACGTCGTTTTGACGACGGTTACATGCGAATTTTTCCTATAAATAAATGGTGTGGGAAAGCATTTGAAAGATATAACAAATTTTTCCGTCCCGTTTTGTTTCTGAAATTCCCGTCCCGTTCCTTTCCTTATTCCCGTTCTGCAGTAAGAAATTCTCGTCCCGTTCCTTCCCTTCTGCAATCCCGTTTCTGCAGATTTCCCGTTCTCTGTCAAATAATATTGCAGTAATAGTAAGTGTTTTTAATTTTTCTTCATACATGCATAATTAATATTCATGTAAGTTCAGTACATAAACATTGAGTTTGATTCGATGAATTCTTAATTTTGTAATGCTACTAATTAAGAATTGAAATCCGTTTTATCTTGGGAATCAATTATTCAATTAACACTTAGCATCTGTGGGGGAATAAATTTGCTTTAAGGAGACTTTGTGAATTCAAAGGACTCAGATTTATTATTAATAATTTCTGTGTTATATATATATAGATATATAAAATCATGTTTTGTTTTATCATATTTATATATATTAAATAATACTATATATTAGAAGGTCATGAGTAACTCGTTTTGTAAACGAGTCGAGTACTTACGAGCCGAGTAGGTCCGAGTAATGATCCAAGTCGAATTTGACACAAAATTAGAAATTCCTTATCGAATCCGAACTTAATTTTTTCTAGTCGAGCCGAATCTGAGTATTAGGATATTCGCTGAAATTCGATTTTTACACCCCTACTAGCTAGCATATATTGGCAAATTTTGAAGACAAAGTTGTGGGCTTACTGTACTGAGATGGTTAGCGCATGGTGGCAGCATGCTAGGCAAAGGAGCGGATCCGGTTACCTTAAAGTTAACTTTATGGTAAGTTGATCAATTGATTGATACAATGTTGACACACAAAGAGAGAACACCTCCCAGCCTGCGTGTCGACGCTGTTTTGATTAATTGATCAAAGTTAACTTTCTGCTAACCACGCTAGGCGGTGAAGACCAAGGCTGCGAGCAAAGAACTTGGCAAAGGTTGGGCATAGCTTAGGCCTTAGACAAGAGCTTAGCGTGCTAATGCATGGCATGGGCGGGGCTGGGTGCTCATGCATGCATAACATTGGGTGCATGACCGGAGGATGCGACATGCTTGGAGCACCATGAGTTGGGGGTGGTGCATGGTTCAGTTAGTCAATAGACTTTAGCGGACGCAGGGTGCTAGGCACGTGAGCAAAGCGTGTCAGCGTGTGGCAACACGGTGCATCAGAGGCTAGCTGGTGCAATGTAACAGTTTGGTAGACAACAAGATTAGCATGCAAAATAGTGATGGGACACTTAATTGAGATGTCAAGTTGCTGGGAATTTGGTTGTTACTCGTAAACATATAGCAGTTATGCTAGTCTAGGAGTAGTTGGAAACAGTTATGGGACAGTTATTGTCTCGAACAGATGGCACAATTTGTTGGAATGACTTGATAGTTTTAATTTTGAATATCCGATTCTAAGCAGTTGGGTTGTAACTGTTAGGACGTTTGGTATATTTAAAGCTAGATAGCCAATGATGGCCGCAGATAGAGTCATATTTTGTAAACATTAGGCAAAACTTTTTGTTTTGATTGGTTAAATAAAAGTTGCGTCGGTAAATTCTGTTATTTAATTGCTTATATTATAATTCAGCATATGCATGCGTGTTGTTGTGTTTGATTAATACAAAGTGTGTGTTTAATCATAAACAAACGTGCGTGTACGGGTGTTATATGGATATCATGTGTAGGATTAATTTTGGTTAACTGGTTTGGACGAGTGTGACCAGCTACACTTGATTCGATGGTCACTAATCTCATACATCATAACTTGCTCGTACTACAGACAACATCTTCTCACCAATATAATCCAAATATCCTGTTCAATATACTCTCAATAACTTGTTTATTCCCCAATCAAGAGCGACTTCAGAATAAATATTAAACCTCATCACAATCCCATGTCTTGCAATATATATATATATATATATATATATATATATATATATATATATATACACACACACAGAACCGATCAGGTGAGGGCTCCCTTACTTTGTTAAAATGCGGACTTTTTTTTTTGGTTTTTTTTTTTAAACAACTAAAAAAAATATTTAATATTTTATAGAACTGAAATTTTTTCATAATATAATATTTTGGGCGTGTTTTGAATACCTATATATACCAAAAAGTGGTGGTACAGTCTGCCCAGACTGTACATACATATTTTGTTATACGTACCCAAATCACATCCAAAACACTGTATTATAAAAAAAATTCAGTTCCATAAAATATTAAATATTTTTTTTAGTTGTTTAAAAAAAACCAAAAAAAAAAAAGTCCGCATTTTAACAAAATAAAGGAGCCCTCACCTGATCCTGACCCTATATATATATATATCAAAATACCTGTTTCAAATACAAACTCCATTACCAAATATATATAACTCCCTAATTACTTTACATAAAGTCTTACACTTATTTAAGCTATACCTATTACATTTCCAATCATCTATATATACTATTACAGTAAAACAATATTACTTCTCGGACATCAGAACATCTCGTCCTTACCCTTACCACCTGATCCCTCAGCTTCCTAATTCCTCATTGAAAAATATAACACAACAAGAGTGAGCTCAACAAGTTCTACAATTTTAATAAAAGTATTTTATGCATGAAAGCGTTTTTGTATACCGGCCGGATATATAACATTTTCTAAAGCTTTTAGAGCTTCAAATTTAAGAACATGACGGGATATGATTTACAAAATCTTCATTAATGCATGTCATCAAGAGCCTGTAAAGTCTCGGATTCACAAGTATAGAGTTTATGGACGAAAAGCTTTTTTTAGTATCATCAACAGAGAATAAAAGTTAGCTTCAAAGAATTTGTTCTACATTTAGAATTTCAATACTTTGACAACCTCAATATTAATGAGGTGACTGAGTCATCGTAGAGACCAAAAATTATTTTCAGTGTTCTACAGTTATAACGACTAGAACCCTCTTTAATATACCATGGCTGATCAGTCCATTAGTATGCTTTTTGTTACGCGTAATATTTTTATACCATATTCGCACCGTATTTAATAGTACGTTGTTGATGGTAAAAATATAACTAAGTAAAATTCTGTGAATTGAAAAGCTTATTTATGGTAGCACCTCCCTTGTAATTTCAGTTTTCAATTCACAGAAGTTCAAGGCCAGCCGTGCCCTCGAACTCCAACACAATCAACAAATTAAATTCAGTTCTGCCCATGTTTCAGACTTGCCAGTTTGCAAAAATTATAATAAATAATTTAACCTCAGAAAAATTCTCAAATTCTCAGGAAACGTAGCTAACTTCCATGTCTATAACATATCCAAACTCCAAGTTATAACTTCTTACCGTTTAGGAGATATCAAATTTACAAAAAACAGGGCAATGATTTCCCTTACTTTCCTTTTTCTAGGTTTTTCTAGCTTTGTTTGTTTTATATTTTTACATGTTAAAGAGTTTTAAAAAAAATTAATAAGAAAAAATTAAAATTCAAAATTTTCTACGGATTAAAAGTAGGTTTAGGGTTTACCTTTGCTAGTTTAGGTTCCTTTATTTTATTCTCTCGCTCTCTTGCTTCAAATTAAGCCTTGTTTTTTCTACTCTTCTCCTCTTCTCCTCTTCTCAGCTCTGCTGAAGCTCTCTCCCTTTTCCTTTGAGTTGTTGAGGCTTCATACAGTAAATGAGGAGTATTTTGCTCCCTCTTTTCTTATATATATATATATATATACGGATAGAAAGTTTATACCTCTTTATTTAACATAAGTTGTTCATCACCTTTAGCGACGGACGGGGCGACGGTTTGGTCTGTGTATATTAGAGAACCGTTGTCTATAGCTTTTAGCGACGCATCGAACCGTCGCCATAACATATAAACTGTTTATCTCTTCTATAGCGACGGACCAAACCATCGCCCGGGCCGTCACTAAAGATGGTAAGCATGGTATGTAAAATAAAGGGGTATGCACCAGAAACGGACTATATATATATATATATATATATATATATATATATATATATATATATATATATGTATATATATATATATTAGTTGATGCATTAAATCAGTAGAGCAATTCAAGTTTAAATAATATTAATTTAGGTTATTTTGTTTATATCTGAGTCTCTACTTGTTATGTCTTTCTCTTTCACATCATTATTTTCATTATTTTGTATGCTTTGTGAGTTTTAATGAATAGAAAATTAAAACAATTATCTTGATCAACACTGCTTCAAACTTTGTAAGAGTGCATAATTTACCCGCTCTTGTTTTAATTAATTGTTGTATCTACATGTGCTGCTTGAGTTGCTAGAACTGTAAGGCCTGCTGTCACTCTAACACACTACATTCAAGGGCCCCACCAACGAAAAGAAGATCAACTCCATAATTTTCTCTGGTTTATTAGGAAAAGAAATAAGATGTAGTCAGTGTTAAGCCAGTTTTTCAGTTAATACCATCTAGCTTCTCCAGCATGTAAATCTCCCACATGTGACTAAATTTAAGACATGGACTATAGGCTAGACTCATGGGCACTGTATTGATTTGACAAATGTAAGTTACACTTTGTAATTACTTGCTTTTATGCTATACTCTTGATTGTAATTTATTTGACAGAATGTAAGTTACATCTCACACATTTTTAGTGTATGAAAAATTTCCCAACCCGTATCTTCTTTCTCTATAGCATCGTCTTGTTTCACATGGTATCAGAGCTGCCGCCACCTCTTCATCCAACGCCATCACTTTAAACACCGCCAATGTGCCTTCCTCCTCTCTTGGGCAGGCACACCATTTTCTTTCCATCAAGCTTAACCGAACAAATTACTTGCTATGGCGTACACAATTTTTACCCTATTACGAGGACAAGGCTTCAATGGCTACATTGATGGATCGATCCTTCCTTGTCCCTTGGCCACCATAGCCAGTCCAGATTCGGATATTGTCCCTCACTTTTGATGGTTTTTCAACCTCATCCGCGCTATTTGGAGTGCTCTAGAAACGGCATTTACCGCCTCCACCACAACCCGGATTCTACAACTCCAAGAAGGCTAAAAGCCTGATGAGCCTGTTGTTGTTTTTCTCCAGCACCTCAAGACAAGTTCTGATGAACTCGCGGCCACTGGACGTCCTCTCAACGCTAATGAATTCAACGTTTACTGTGGTCTCCATCTTGAAGTACAAGGATCTTGTCAGTCTTATCGCTAAAGTCACACTATTAGCTAGAGAAATAACATAATATTATGTTATTTCTCTAATACACACCACCATCCTGTTCATAATTAATTGGCCTTCTTAGAAGTCGCTTTCTAAATGGAGCCTCAATGGCTACTCTTTCTCTACCTCCAGCGTCAAATGTTGTGCACACATTTTGAAAACAATTGAAAATTTCATCATAACAGTTGGAGAATTGAGAGAGATTCACTTACTCATTAACATCTAAAAAGTTTATTACAAGTACAGAAAAACTAAGTAAACTATACTACTTCATTCTATTTATACTAATTGTCTGGATTAGAAATAAAGCTAACCTAACAACTAACTCTAGTTAATTACAACTAACTACAGTTAATGAGTTAGCTAGTTGTCACTGTTATGTGATCAACATTATTCATGTGTTTCTCAGCACCATCATAAGGACTAGCTATGTCAGCATCTCTATCATCATTCCTTCCATTCCTTGTTGTTGTACGTATTAGCTATACTTAGGCATTTGATCATAGACAATTTCACTCCCTATGTTGTTGTGGCTACTATATATGCACATGTGCTTTACTAATGCTTGTTGATGCCGCTGTTGTTGTTGTTACATTATCCTTAATATCACCCCCACAAGTTGAAGGTATGCAAGTATTGCTCGGTATTCTGCTTCAACGAATGAATGAGAGACAACTGTCTGTTTCTTAGCTTGCCACGAAATAAGAGAACTACCAAGCAGGAAACAATACCCATTAATCGACCTCCTTTACTGCTTGTAAGTGCCCCAATCACTGTCACTATAGCCAACTAGTTGTAAAGAATTATCTGCAGAAAACCATAAAACTTGACTAATAGTGAACTTAACATATCTGAATACCCTGAGTAATGTTTTGAAATGAGGTTCTCTTGGTCCAGAAACAAATTGACTAAGATGTGTTATCTGTAATATATAGTATTATTTAATATATATAAATATGATAAAACAAAACATAATTTTATATATATATATAACACAGAAAATATTAATCAATAAATCCGAGTCCTTTGAATTCACAAAGTCTCCTTAAAGCAAATTTATTCCCCCACAGATGCTAAGGGTTAATTGAATAATTGTTTCCCAAGATAAAACGGATTTCAATTCTTAATTAGTAGCATTACAAAATTAAGAATTCATCGAACACAACTTTATGTTATGTACCGAACTTTTACTAATGATGCAAATAATGCATATGAATAGAAATTATTTCTATAATAATGATGCATGTAACTTACAGTACAACACTTGGAAGAAAAAATGAAGACACTTTTCACATGCTTTGCCAACAAAGATATTGGAACTGGAACAGGTCTCTTGTAGAATGGAACAGGGACGGAATATTGCTTTTTTAATAAGATGGGAATAAAACTTTTATTTGCTGCAATCTGATAATATGCACCCAACTTGTTTTTATAGAAAAAATTATCAGTTTATTACAGTTTTTTTTTTTAACCGTTGGAGGCTTGGTCTTGATATATAACTTAATAAAAAATCTGATAATTAATTAAACAGATTTTGTCCAAAAAGATATATATAACATGACCCGACCCGACCCGGTTTTGTCCAAAAAGATATATATAACATGACCCGACCCGACCCGGTCCGTCAATTTTCTCATTCAAATCTCATTTCCAACAATCCCCCACATGAATGTAAAATTGGCTTTACAATATGCAAAATATGTTATGAATATGCAGACACTAGTTCGAGTACATAAGAAAAGATATTTCATCAGGTTAAGTAGCCTAGTGGCTTTGAACTTACCCTAGTAAAATCTATCGGATTTACTCGGCTAATCAGTAGACTTGATGTCTTTGAACTGTCAGCTTTTTGTGTAAACCAAGACAATAGAATTCACAAAATTTCTCTTCAGACATAGTTGGTTCTCACATTTATGTTCATTTTGGCCTTGAAACACCTCTTGGATCCGTAAGTATGTTAGAGAATTCAGCCTTCATAATTCTCACAGAAGTGGCCCCCTTCTTACTCACGTAGGTGACTTCTATCAAGAGTATCCTGCAATACCCCACTTGAACATATTTCAAGATATAAAAGTCATTAAAAGCGTAACTTATCCTGATTCTCGCGGCAGATGTGCACTGTCTTATAATAGGAATGGTTAGGAGTAAATATCTCCTCAGTGATGTACTGAGTACTACATAGTTTGGTTTGCCCATTGAACCTAGATCTTGGGATCTCCAGTCAGCTAGGTTGGGTTGCCACTATGACGACTCTTATTTAAACAGTAGGCTTTAAACCCATTCCCTTCGATGATTTTTCCACTTGCTCTCTTGTTAAACCTTTCGTAAGCGGATCCGCAATATTATCTTTTGACTTTACATAGTCAATTGAGATAATTCCATTTGAGAGCAATTGTCTAACGGTATTATGTCTTCGTCGTATATGACGTGACTTACCGTTATACAAATGACTCTGTGCTCTTCCAATCGCTGATTGGCTATCACAATGTATACATATAGTTGGCACAGGTCTTGACCAATTTGGAATATCCTCTAAGAAATTACGAAGCCATTCAGCTTCTTCTCCAGCTTTGTCTAAAGCAATGAATTCTGATTCCATTGTAGACCTAGTAATACAAGTTTGTTTTGAGGATTTCCAAGATACTGCTGCACCTCCAAGGGTAAAAACATATCCACTTGTGGATTTCGAGTCTTTATTATCAGATATCCAATTAGCATCACTATATCCTTCTAATACTGCTGGATATCTTGTATAGTACAGTCCATATTTTTGAGTATGTTTTAGGTATCCTAAAACTCTCAAAATTGCTTTCCAGTGATCTTTACCTGGATTACTCGTATACCTACTTAGATTACTTACTGAATAAGCTATGTCTGGTCTTGTACAGTTCATGACGTACATTAAACTGCCTATTATACGAGAATATTCTAGTTGAGATATGCTATCACCTTCATTTTTAGCTAGATGAAGATTTATATCAACTGGGGTCTTATTTAGAATTATATTATACTTGTTAAATTTTTCAAGTATTTTCTCTATGTAATGAGATTGAGATAATATAATTCCATCAGAGGTTCTAGAAATCTTGATTCCTAAAATTATAATAGCAATCCCCAAGTCTTTCATGTCAAACCTATTTGACAACATACGTTTTGTTGAGTTGATAACTTCATTGTTGCTACCCATGATTAACATATCATCCACATAAAGACAAACAATGACATATTCCTTTTGAGTGCATTTGACATAAACACATTTGTCACACTCATTGATTTTAAATCCATTTGATAACATAGCATTATCAAATTTCTCATGCCATTGTTTTGGTGCTTGTTTTAATACATACAAGGATTTAACAAGTTTACATACTTTCCTCTCTTGTCCAGGAGCTATGAAACATTCAGGTTGTTCCATATATATTTCTTCATCTAATTCACCATTTAAGAATGCAGTCTTTACATCCATTTGATGTATTTCAAGTCTATTTAAAGATGTTATTGCTATTAGCATTCGAATAGATGTAATTCTTGTAACAGGTGAATAAGTGTCGAAATAATCTAATCCTTCTTTTGTCTATAGTCCTTTAACAACAAGCCTTGCTTTGTATTTATCAATTGAGCCATCAGCTTTCAACTTCTTTTTGAAGATCCATTTATACCCTAAAGGTTTTGAACCAGGTGGAAGATCCACTAATTCCCATGTATGATTTTGCATAATGGACTCAATTTCGCTATTTATTGCTTCTTTCCAATGAGAAGCATCTGGAGAGGATACTGCTTCCTTGTAGGTTCGAGGATCGTTTTCTAACAAAAATGTTAGAAAATCCGGACCAAAAGACGTTGAAGTCCTTGCCCTTTTGCTACGTCTAGGTTCATCCACTACAGACTCTTTGCCTATATTCTCAGGATTATCACTAGTAGCATCCAAAGGTCTTTTGTTTGAATTTGAATCATTATTTCCATTATATGGAAAAATATTCTCAAAAAATGATGCATCTCTTGATTCAATAAATGTATTAACATGAATATCGTTAATTTCAGATTTATGAACAAGAAAGCGATAAGCACTGCTGTTATTTGCATAACCAATGAAAACACAGTCAATTATTTTTGGTCCTATCTTAACCTTTTTAGGTTTAGGAACCATCACTTTTGCTAAACACCCCCACACTCTTAAGTATTTATAGCAAGGTCTATGACCTTTCCATAATTCATAAGGGGTTTTGTGAGTTTTCTTATGAGGCACTTTGTTAAGAATATAATTGGCAGAAAGCAAAGCTTCCCCCCATAAATTTTGTGGTGCTCCAGAACTGTTCAACATAGCATTCAACATTTCTTTTAATGTTCGGTTCTTGCGTTCAGCAATACCGTTAGATTGAGGTGAATAAGGAGCGGTAGTTTGGTGAATAATACCATGAGTAGAGCAAATCTCTTCAAATGGTGATTCATATTCACCACCTCTATCGCTTCTTATTGCTTTAATCTTTTTGCTAAGTTGATTTTCAACTTCATTTTTATAAAGTTGAAACATTTCTACGGCCTCATCTTTGCTTCTTAGCAAATATACATAACAATATCTTGTGCAATCATCAATAAAGGTTATGAAATATTTTTTCCCACCTCTAGTTTGCACAAACTTTAAGTCACATATGTCAGTGTGAATTAAATCTAGAGGTTCAGTTTTCCTTTCAACTGAGTGAAAGGGTAATCTTGTCATTTTTGATTCCACACAAATTTCACATTTATGTTTTAGATTAATATCAAATTTAGGCAAGAACTCTAAATTAATTAATCTACGTAAAGTATTATAATTCACATGCCTTAATCTAGCATGCCATATGTTTGAAGACTCTAACAAGTAAGCAGAAGAATTAATTTTATTATTATCAATAGACTTCGGTACAACAGTCATAACATTCATCTTAAAGAGCCCATCATTCATATAGCCCTTTCCTACAAACATATCATTCTTAGTAAGTACAAACTTATCAGACACAACACCAACTTAAAGCCATTCTTGCTCAGTAGTGACCCAGAAACTAGATTCTTGCGAATATCTGGCACATGAAGCACTTCATTCAAAGTCAGTTCTTTGCCAGATGTCATTTTCAGTACAATCTTTCCATGTCCTTGAACCTTTGAACTTGAGGAGTTTCCCATAAAGAGTTGATCATCATTTTCTACTGGTTTGTAAGTAGAAAACATCCATTTGTTGGAACATATATGGCGAGTAGCTTCAGTGTCCACGTACCACTCTTTAGGATTTCCTACCAAGTTACATTCAGATATAACTGCACAAAGATTCATGTCTGAAACATCTTCAGAAAGCTTTTCCAGTTCTGTCACATTTGCTTGAGGCTTTTGTTCTTTCTTCAACTTCTTTGGCTTTCGACATTCATTTGATTTATGTCCTGGAATGCCACAGTTGAAACATTTGCCTTTGAATTTCTTCTTGGCCTTGAAAGTTTCTTTGCCTTCACGCTTCCTTTTGTTGTTGTTTGGCCTTTGTTCTACAACATTTGCCTTTGCTTCAATGAAATTTTTCCCACTTTTCTTCTCAGATCCTCGATTGTCCTCTTCAATCCTTAGTCGCACGATCAGTTCTTCAAGATTCATCTCTTTGCGTTTATGCTTCAGATAATTCTTGAAGTCTTTCCATGATGGTGGAAGCTTCTCAATCATTGCTGCAACTTGAAATGAATCACTTAATGACATTCCTTCAGAATGAATGTCATGCAGAATTACTTGTAATTCTTGAACCTGAGTGATCACTGCTTTAGAATCTATCATTTTATAATCTAGAAATCTACCGACTATGAATTTTTTCATGCCAGCATCTTCAGTTTTATATTTTTTGTCTAAAGATTCCCATAATTCTTTTGAAGTTTGGATTGTACAATACACATTATATAAAGTATTATCTAATCCATTCATCACATAGTTCCTGCAAAGAAAATCTGCATGTTTACATGCATCAACAGCAACCACTTTCTCCTTGTCAGTTTCCCCTTCAACAAGAGTAGGACAGTCCTCTTGTAAAAACCGAGCCAAGTTCAACGTGGTGAGATAGAAAAGCATTTTCTGTTGCCAACGCTTGAAATCAGTTCCATTGAACCTTTCAGGCTTTTCTCCATGAGACATACTCACGGCAGGAATGGTGCTTGTAGAAGCCATTTCTGTTATACAAATAAAGACTATTGTCAAAAAACAGAAACCAATTTCTGTTGTACAATATTTAACAAAATTCAACAAACTTTGTTTACAAAATTTCTGTTGTAGAAAATTTATTTACAAAATCTGTTTATAAATTATTTCGCAGAAAAATCCTAGTTATAGAATTTCTACTTTCCAAATTTTGTTTACAACTAAGTTTACAAATTTCTAATTAACAAGTTTGTATTCTATAATTAAACAAGTTTAAATATAATGATTATCTTTTCAATCATATATTATTACGATTAAAAATTCTACCATCAAAACAATACATATGTTTTGAAATCATGACACTCTGATAAAAAAAATATAACGTGAATTACTTTTAAAAAAAAAAACATGAATGCAATTCTGACCAAATCATGCAAATTCTGATATCATGCATGCAAATTGACAAATCCAATATTAAAGCCAGGAAACTAAAAAACGCATGCAACACTTTGCATAATATACTAACAAGCAATCATTTAAATAAAATATATATTAACATGTAAATATTTAAACAAAATATTAACATGCAGTCAATATATTATTATTATTAATATACTGTTAATATATTAACATGATATTTATATAATAACAAATATATAAAACATTTAACATGTAATATAAATAATCAGATTATATATAAACAGAATATATATTCTGTTTGATAAAGATACTCAAATATATATATAAAACATATATGCATGTAGGACATAAGTTAATTATTTAAAGTATATTTATATTTATAACAAAACCTGACATATGTTATCCCTTTTTTCCTTGTTTACATGCCATATGTTTTCAGCCATGCAAATTCAATATTAAAGCGTCAAGTTTAATTTGTAATCCAAGCCGTATATTACAAATTTAAAATATCTATATATACATAAATTTTTGATTTATATATTCTTCAGTAAATATACATATATCATTTAAAAGTATATTATGTATTAACATGCAAGTACTGTATATTAATATTCTGTTAAAATGATAATTTTTACAGTATACTACATGTAAAAAAAATTGTTTTATAAATTCATTTTCTGTTCTCATAAATAAGCAACAATGAATAATACTATGATTACAGAAAAATAAATTTGCTTTAAGATTGTTATCTGTAATATATAGTATTATTTAATATATATAAATATGATAAAACAAAACATAATTTTATATATATATATATATATATATATATATATATATATAACACAGAAAATATTAATCAATAAATCCGAGTCCTTTGAATTCACAAAGTCTCCTTAAAGCAAATTTATTCCCCCACAGATGCTAAGGGTTAATTGAATAATTGCTTTCCCAAGATAAAACGGATTTCAATTCTTAATTAGTAGCATTACAAAATTAAGAATTCATCGAACACAACTTTATGTTATGTACCGAACTTTTACTAATGATGCAAATAATGCATATGAATAGAAATTATTTCTATAATAATGATGCATGTAACTTACAGTACAACACTCGGAAGAAAAAATGAAGACACTTTTCACATGCTTTGCCAACAAAGATATTGGAACTGGAACAGGTCTCTTGTAGAATGGAACAGGGACGGAATATTGCTTTTTTAATAAGATGGGAATAAAACTTTTATTTGCTGCAATCTGATAATATGCACCCAACTTGTTTTTATAGAAAAAATTGTCAGTTTATTACAGTTTTTTTTTTTTACCGTTGGAGGCTTGGTCTTGATATATAACTTAATAAAAAATCTGATAATTAATTAAACAGATTTTGTCCAAAAAGATATATATAACATGACCCGACCCGACCCGGTTTTGTCCAAAAAGATATATATAACATGACCCGACCCGACCCGGTCCGTCAATTTTCTCATTCAAATCCCATTTCCAACAAGATGTTGAGCCACAAATGAGAGATCAGGCCGTTAAATACATAAGATTGCCTATTAATCTTCTGTACAAAGAAGCATCGACATCAGATAATTAAGAACATGATGATCCACTTATTCCATTAAGAACATCTTTAAGACAGAAAACTATTCCTATATGGATGCAAGATTATCATGTTTCTGGCATTTCAAGTGTGAATGCCAATATGCCATCATTGTCTCTAATATACCTTGTAATTATGAATTATCTCAGTTTCTTACCTATGATATGCTACCATTTCATCATCAACATTTCATGTCATCTATTTTTGTAAGGACCGAGAATTTTATACGATTATATACAGATATTTTTACAAATAATTTTTTTTATTATTATTTATTTACTTTAAGAATATGAGTAAATATGTGATGTGAATTAAGTGAGTTAGTTAATTTATTTATTTTTAAGTTAACTAAGAGGAATACTTAATTAATTTGATTAAGGAAGAGTAAGATAAGTTAATTATGTTGAGAATTAACATAACTTGAATATTAACCTTGAATGGTAAATGAAAACATTTATAATCTTTAAATGATTAATTAGTATTACTAATGTAAAGTGATTATATGAATATGGGAATAGATGTGTAATAACTCTACTAGAAAATCAGCCTATAGCGACGGTCGCAGACCATCGCTATAAGCCAAAAGACCGTCGCTAAAAGTTTTAGCGACGGTCGTCGACCGTCGCTATAGAACTCGTCAGTAAAGCCTATAGCGACGGTCTTTTGGCCTATAGCGACGGTCACCGACCCTGGCTATAGGTCATGGCAAAATCGTGTATTTACTATTTACTAACGGTCGATGAGAGTTATTGCTACAGTCATGACCGTAGCTATAGATGTCTATAGCGACGCTCGGTGACCGTCGCTATAGGGATGTATTTTATAAAACATTATAGCTACGCTCAATGTCTATTTGTCCTCTTGTTGGACAATCCAGATGAATCGAGCTGGCTCACTGGCCCAGCCATTATAGCTACGCCCCCTCCGTCCCTGTGTTGTATCCCCGACAATGGCTGGGATGTTGAAGGTAACTTTCTCCAAAAATGGGCCGGTGGGTTAGGATAAGAAAAAGTGTGGGGATGAGAAGGAAGATAATTTGGGGGGGAAATTGGAGCGAAGATAGTGAAATAATTTGGGGGAAAGTGGGAGTTTTTTCTTAAAAAAATCTCTATACCGACGGTTCTGTGTCTACCGTCGCTATAGATACTCTATAGCCACGGTTCCGTGTCGATCGTCGCTATAGATACCTTATAGCGACGGTTCCGTGCCGACCGTCACTATAACTCGTCATTATATGTCGAATTTCTAGTAGTGTAACTTATTAAGCCAATTAAGGCTAATTAAGTTAATGAATTAATAGAACAATAAGAAAAGCCAAAAAATAAGTATATTAAATTATTAACAATATATGAATTAAACACTTTGCGTCATATATTGAATATGTGATTAAATGTAAATAATAAATATTTGTCAATGATGATAAATATGTTATGACATATTTGGAATATGTATGAGGTTAAATAAATATATATTTTGTAAATATGTATATATATTTAATTATTAAAGGAGAATTAAAAAAAAGCTTTATAACCTAATATTATATATTATGAATGAGAATTTAATACCCTAAGGGTTATAATATTGAAGAATTTTAGTATTTAAAATTATACTAATCTAAGAGATTAATTTTATTATCTCAATTTATTATTTATTTTAAAACTTAATTAAAGCAAGTCTAATTGAGTTATAAAATTAAATGACATAAGTAATTATTTAAATTCTAAATGAGTGAAATAGAAACCATAATTAAATAATTAGGGTATGATAAAATTAGTGTGATGAACCCATAAAAATATTCATGACCCAAATGTAAGACCCCGAATTTTATGAAATGAAGGTATTCAATTTTCTTATAATTATTATATTATATAGTAAATGGTTAAATTGATAAAGGTTAAAGTTAATATTTAAAAATTTTGCAAAGTAAGCAAGTTGATATAAAATATTCGATTGGTCGGGGAATATTCTTTTTAACATGGGATATTCGTACGACGATACAATCATTGGTAGACCCCACAACGGAGGTACTGTCGTAGTTAGAAAACGACTGAAATATTTTTTAAAATAACGACGAAAGTTTTACCGTTGAACTACCCGGTAGTAAAAGTACAGTAATACGCGTGATTGCATAGTAGCACACGGTATTGATTATTGATGCTTACGTGAGAAGTCACTCAGTTATACTCAATTATTGCTACAGTAATTGCTGCATAATATCTCTCATATTATTGATTCAATTATTGTCACAGTATCATCTGTATAATATTTATTATTATTAAATCAATAATTGAGACGACAAAGTTATTCACATTATTATTTGCAATATTGACAATGTCTAGAAAGTTCTGTAGATGAGAGGTTTGGTCACCTAATTGCTCGCCAATAGGGAAAAATCCTTATCGGAAAGCCCTCTCTTTCCTGGGAATGATCTGGTTGTTAAATATTATGAGTTATAATATTAATGATGAATAAGTTCGTATTGATTAAAGATAAAATTGATATTTTCATTGTGTTTGGATTATTAATGTTAATGAAAATTGACATCCATTCCGATAATAATTGATGTCTGGAGGATATATTGACCAATCGGGTAAATAATCGGATAAATGAGCAATTAATTTCTATTAATTCACATGATTATAACTATTTATTCACATGTGTGTACTATTGAGTCACATGCATGTACTATTAGGAGAGGTAGTGCAAGATTGATAATACATGCATGACTAAATTAAAAATGGAGGTATAGATGAAGGTACGTACTATACTGTAATTATTTTTTTCATATGTATAGAATTATTGAGTCACATGATTGTACTATTAATTCACATGATATACTATTAGGGGAGGTGGTGCAAGTTTGATAATACTTGCAGGACTAAATTAAAAATGAAGGAAAAGATGAAGGTATTATACTGTAATATTTCGAGCCCCAAAACGTGCAATTATCGAAACTATGTTTTCCTATAAATAGAAATTCATTCTTCTTTCATTCTCACCAATTCACTAAGACTCACAAGAGCAATTATAGAGAGAGAAGCTATATAGAGAAATAAGAAGAGTAGTCTGCTACTTCACTATTCCAAAATTCAGCCTTCTTCTAAGGTAAAGGGTATTATTTATTTCATATTCTGAAGAGATATTATTTTTCGTATTCTAATGAATATTATTTTAGTTCATTATTCGTAAGGAATATCATCTTCTTTCAATATTCCTAGGAATATCATTTTCGTTAAACAGTCGTAAGGGATATTATTTCTTTCGTATTCATGAAGAGAGTTATTTTCTTTCAATACTCGTAAGGGTTGTTATTCCATTTTTTATTATTCTGTTGGAATAACCTGTCTACGCGGACTACCGCATGTATGATGAATGACCCTTCGTATTCATTCTTTATTAAATTATGGAAATGATCTGTCTACGTGGATTACCGCATTGCGGATGAAAATCCATTTGCAATTTCGTATATTCTATTATACTCGTATGAGATATCCTTTCTTTTTAGAATATCGTTTTCTTTTGTATTTTTCTTTTATGAGTACTATTCATGAAGTACTATTCACGGGCACTATTTATAAAGTACTATTCATAAATACTATTCACGAAATACTATTCATGAGTACTATTCATAAAGTATAATTCACTGGGTACTATTCTCGAAGTACTATTCACGGGATACTATTCACCGGATACTATTCACCCGAAGTACTATTCATGGAAAAAATTGAATTCTTTTCGGTCCAAATCATTTTTGATACAATATCATTCTTGAATTTTACTCCACAAAGCAGTATCATGTTGACAATTTGATCATTATTGAATTCTGGATAAATTAAATTATAAATCGTTAAAATTTTATCATTTGCTTTCTTTTAATTGAATTCTTATATCATTGTCATCATCCTCATGCTTATATTGTGATGAAAGTCATCTTTGGCTTACGTGCATAAATGGACTGTTGATTGGTATGATTATGACCAGAGATCATTCGGTATAATCATGACCCGTAATATTATAAATGATGTGGTAAATGTCCTCATTGGCCCGTAGTGCATTGATGGACAATTATTGGTATGATTATGACCAGTGATTATTCGGTAGAATCATGACCATTGATGATTACATGAATATCCTTGGCCTGTAGTGCAGGGATGATTCAATGATGTGGTTTATTTATTAAGTTGTGTCTCAGCGATAAAGTTGATGAAAAACTTTTTAAATCATAGAAGATAGTAGATATCATGATCTACTTGACTCTTCTAATGGATTGCTTGTTCCGTTGCAGTTGTTGATCTAAAACTTGTTGCCTATTATATTCTATTAGTTTTTATATTGTTGAAGGCTAATGATAATTTATTCTGTATTATCTTAGTCATAATATTTCTTATTGGGCTAGTTAAGCTCAGCCATTTTCTTTCATTGTTCTCTTTAGCAAATGAGAATATAGCTGGGATGAGTCGGGGAATGGAGTGATGGTCCAGGATAAGTGGCTTTAGTAGTCCTCACTATTCTGTAAAATAGTGTTATAATAATTGTAACGAGGACTTCATTGAGTGTAGATATTATTTAGAAGACAATATTCGTGTAAAAACTCTAAGCTACGTTGTTGTCGTATTATATAAAAGAAGTTTATATTTGATTTATGTACCATATATTTGGCGAGTCAGAATGGGTGATGTATACCTATTTTGGGGGCGTCACACAAATATTTAATTAAAGAGCCCAAACAATTAAATTGGAAAGCCCAAACAATAAGTCAAGTGGCCCAAATTTTTAGCCCAAGTAAATTGGATTTTCTAGAAGATGATCCAAGCTAAATTAGTAAGTAAATAAAAATCAAAATTTGGGCAATTTTGGAGGGGCAAGACCCGGTCAAATGAGGGATTAATAAGGCACACGATTAATGCATTTGTACAAGATTTGCTTGATTTATTCTACTAACTACAAGCATGTGTCTTGTTATTGAAAGATTCATGCCATTTATTTCGGCTAGATCAATATTGATATTATATGATGAAATCATAACATTTCTTTGAAAGCAATTCCAAACCATATTGTTATGGTACGAACTCATGATGTAAGTCTGAGATGAATAACCCTTATAAAAAGGGTAACTTTATTGTCGGACATCCGACCCTTGTGCTATTTTTGAGTATTATCCATAATATAGGGTACACTGGGGTTGATCACCTCATGTACTCGCAAAAGAGTATAATTCGTTTTTATAACTAACTTATATTCTTGAGGTAATTCAATATTAATTAACTGATAATTCCTCTATTAGTTCTTGATCCATTTGTATTCATTCAGTATGAAATCTGGGAATATCCCACTTTATTGAATATTGTTGCATTATTGCTAATTTTTCCTAATCAAATGAATATTATTGAACATTCGAACGAATTTAATTCTTTCATTCTTGAAATGTTATTTATTCTAGAATTCAAGAAAATTCTTGTTATTCATGAAAATAAGTTATTGTTCAGCTACTTTGAAATCTTTTGAACGTTGTTGACATTCTAAAAAGTTAGATTCTTTTATATCTTTTATTGTACGCTTTAACTTGTTGAGCAAACTCGTTGCTCACCCTTGCTTGAATAAAACATTTCAACTACAATCGGGGTAGTCGAAGGTTCTAAGAAGGATAAAGGCAAAGTGAAGGCAACCGAGTAAAATCAATTGTGTAATGATGATTATTATATTATATTTTGGTTTAAGCCTTTTGTATAATAAGTTATGTAATGTTAAGGTTAGTTAACTTGGGTGGATGTTACAATCATGTATTTAAAGTATGTTTTTATTAAGGAAATGTAATGAATGATGTAATTTATAACAAATGGGTAGTTAGATGTGGTATGTATGATGTATCGCGTGAGCACCAAATTCAAGGTTTGAGGAACCCATATTTGGGGGCGTCACAATTTCTACACAAACAGAACCATTTTTCTATCATCAAACTATGCATAATCCCAAGAGGATTGAAGCTATGAATAAGGAGTTAGCAGCACTTGAGGCTAATTACACTTGGGTAGTTCAAACTTTACCTTCTGGAAAAAAATCTATAGGATGTGAACGTACGTACATAAGCCTTGATTGAAATGAATCTCGCATAATTAATGTGATGATCTTGTATGGTATTTATAGCTACTTTTACATAATTTGTTACATACATGATAGGGATAAGTATTATCCTAAATTGAAAATTAGTTATAATAATTTGATAAGTCTAGCATATATGGATAAGTAACCAAAGACTCCACAAATATAAATAATATAAATATAAATATACATGTGTTAATACTCCCCTTCAAGCGAAAGGTGGTGCAATAACATTGAGCTTGCCTCGAAGGAAATGAAACTGTGTTTTATATATGCAATCTTCATCATAATATCAACAATTTAGTCTTTTGTTGAGATAAATCGAACAACTAAAGCGTCAGTGCTAACTTTCTCTCGAACGAAGTGAAAATCATTCTCCATATGCTTTGTTCGAGCATGAAAAATAGGGTTTGCAGCAAGGTATGTAGCACCAACATTATCACACCATAAAGTAGGTGAGTGAGACTGTCGAATACCCAATTCACGCATTAGAGAATTCAGCCACATAATTTCAGCGGAGACATCTGCAAGGGCCTTCTATTCAACTTCCGTTAAAGAACAAGTAACAATCTTTTCTTTCTTAGCAGACCAAGATATGAGATTTCTACCCAAGTAAATGTCATACCAACCGGTAGAGCGTCTATCGTCTTGGTCCCCAGCCCAATCAAAATCTGTGTATGCATGTAAGCTGAATGGAGAGGTAAGTTTTTGTATATATAAAGCATGCAATGAGGTTGATTTAAGATATCGCAACACCCTTTTAACAACAGCCCAATGAGCCTCAAGTGGTTCATGCATGAATTGGCATAACTTATTAACTACAAAGGAAAGTTCAGGTTGTGTAAGGAGTATGTATTGTAGCGCCCCAACAAGTTGTCGATACATGGTTGTATCAAGGAACAAAGTACCACCGAATTTTGTCAAGGAGGTCGAAGGAGATAGCGGCATTGTAACTGCATTAGTATATTGCATATCAGCCTTAACCAAGAGATCATTAATGTATCGCTTTTGAGAAATAAATAATCTAGTATAATTGCATTAATTGAACTTCTAGGCCAAGAAAAAAATTAAAGGGACCCAAATCCGTTAATACAAATTCTTGACTTAGGGATGAAATTAAGTTGTTAATAGCCGATGCATTCGAACCAGTGATAATTATATCATCAACATACACTAAAACATATAAGTGAAAATAATGTTGATTAAAAATAAAGAGGGAATTGTCTGATTTAGAATAATGGTAACCTTGCTTGGTAAGAAAATTTGATAAACGGGAATACCATGCACGAGGTGCTTGCTTGAAGCCATAAAGAGACTTTTTGAGCAAGCAAACATGATTTGGTTTTATGGGATCCCAGAAACCCGAAGGAACCATATGGAATGTTTCATGTAATTTTCCATAAAGAAATGCATTAATTGTTTACGCCTAGTTGACGTAAAGACCAAAATTGTGATCTAACAAGAGAGAGAATAAGTCAAATGCATGGTAGATAGTTTTACCATGCACTGGGTTGAACGTCTCATCATAATCAATACCACGTTCTTGATGAAATCCTTTGGCAACCAAACGCACCTTGTATCGCTCAATATCGCCATTAAATTTCCTTTTCAGTTTAAACACCCATTTATAGCCAACGATATTCATGCATTGATGAAACAGAACGAGTATCCAAGTTTCATTTGTCATGAGTGCAACAATTTCTTGGGACATGGTTGCACGCCATTCTGGTGATTGATTCGCTCTAGTAAATGATGTTGGTTCAACTATTTTAGAGGAAGAAGAGAAAGATGATGATAGATGGTGAATAGAAGTTGTGAAGACTGGGGGAGGACCCATGCTTAGAGTATGAGGCCGAGTAGGAGGTGGAGGTGTGTGATCAAGATCAACAATAAGGTCAATGCCACTAGCATGAGATAGCGGTGTGAAAGGTTCATTGAGAGTGGTGGTCGGAGAAATTGTTAGAGAAGAAAACATTCGTGAAGGTGAGGGTGTTGTAGGAGAAGAAGGTGAAACAAGTGTTTTTGTTAAGGTGAGATAATAGGAGTGATCAGTAGGAGTTTTTGAATTTGAAAAATCAACAGGATAGGGTATAATAGGGATAGTAGGAGCATTTTGTAGGGATCATATTGATAGTGAGGTTGGGGATTGGATGTAAGGTCTAGGAATTGATGTTATAGTCAGCAATGGAAAATGTAATCAAGGAGCAAAGTCTTTCCGCACAACTGAAATATCGAAAGAAGTAGGAACATTAGTAGCACAAGGAAAATTATTTTCATTAAATTTTACATGCCTTGCAATATAGTACCGTTTTGTTTGTAAATCTAAGCATCGATAACCAATATGAGCATTGTTATACCCTAAGAAAAGACAGGGAGATGAACGATTTGGACCTTAATTGTGACGATTATAGATATGCAAAACATAAACAACCAAATATTTTTAAATTTAAATAATTAGGATTTTTCTAGAAGAGACATTGAAAAGGAGAAACATTATTAAGAACATGGGATGACATTTGATTAATCAAATAGATTGTCGTAACGAAAGTAAAATGCTAATATTTAGACGGTATAGAGGCATGCGCCATTAGGGATAAACTAATTTCCACAAAATGTCTATTTCTTCGCTCAACTAAGTCATTTTGTTCATGTGTGTGCTAACAAGATATAGTCGATGCAAAATTCCATATTTTTTAAAAAATGTATGAAGTTTTCTATACTCACCCCCCAATCGGTTTAGATTTCTTTTATTTTTTAATCAAATTGATTTTCAATAGGTACCTTAAATTTTTCAAAAACAGAATAAACCTCGGATTTTTAAGAGATCGGAAAATACCACGTGAATCTGGTACAAGCATCCACGAATAAAATTAAATATTGATGACCCTCACTTGACAAACACAGGTAATTCTCCATACATCACTAAAAACAATTGAAGTTTAGAATAATTTTTATTATTCAATTCGATAATGGAACTGATAACTTAGAAGACTTGCCTAATTGAGAGGCAGTACAAACATTGTTCAAGGTCCTAATTAAGCAAGGAAAGGAAATATTATTAATAATAGTCTTGAGTACACGCTCATGTGGGTGATCCAAACGAGAGTGTCAAGTGTCTATGGACGTTCTTAATTTTTGCATGAAAAACTAAAGGAAAATTGATGGATGAATTTGAAAACTAGTACAATCCTTATGATTACTCCGGCCTGAAAGTAGAGGGTCCCATGTGGTGCGATCCTTAACAACAAAGTGGTTAAGATCGATGGAATTCACAATAAGCATCATTGTCAGTAGAAAACTTTTAAACAGAAAGGAGAGACTTATTAAGAGCAGAGACATGAATAATGTTTTTCAGTGTACATGGACGAGATATAGTATCTAAGTTAAAGGAACCAACATGTTTAATAAGCAAACCCTTATCATTGCCCACTAGTAATATTGATCACTACCAGAGTATTCATCAGCATTATGGAGGGCTCTAAGTTCAGGCGTGGCATGATGTGTGGCACCCGTATCTGGAATCCAATTGTGCAAAGTCAAAGAAGGAGAAGAATAGGAAGATGAGCCGAAGGAGTGGGTAACCATATGAGCAGCGGAAGCATGAGCAGCAGTAGCAGGTTGCTGAATAAAATGTTGATAGCAAGTGGTTGCAATGTGATTTTGCCCCCCACAAATCTGACAAAAGTCGCTATTGTTCCTATTGTTTCCACGATAACCACCTTGTCCACGATAATTTTGAGCATTCCTAGAATGAAACCCGTGTGCCTGATTATTGTAACGACCATGATTATGTGAATTACCATAGCCATCAGTATTGTGGTTGGACCAATTGGAACCATTAAAGGTACGATTATTCCGACCATGATTAGAGGCCCTTTCATCACGTTATGTTGCCTATTAACCATGAGCACTAGGAGTAGCTAGGGTTGGATTCAATGTCTTTGAGAGAAAGGTTTTCAATAGAAACACCATTAATGAATTCGTGACTTAAAAGAAGGCTAAGTAGATCACCAAAAAGAATAGGCTCATCGCGAGTAACAAGATTGGAAACAATATTAGAAAATTCAGTTCTTAAATCGCAAAAAATATGAATATTCAAATCAGTATTGAAAATAGGCTTATCAGCCGTCGCGAGAGTGTCAACAATAGATTTTGCCTTGTGAGGAAAGGTGGTAACACTTTTATCTCCTTGTTTCAATTGATGGAGCTGCAAATTGAGGTGTAATATGCGGGTATTGGAAGGAGAGGCAAAAGTCCAATGAAGAATGTCCCAAAGTCTGACAAGAAGTAGTTGCATCAATAACTAACGACACTCTCCTCAAGGAGAGAAGCAATCAATAAACTCATGATAGCTTGGTATAGGGTACTCCAAATAACAAAGGACGGGTTAAGTTGCGGTGTGTTGTTGTCAGCAACAATAATGGTTTCAGGTGGAGCAGGATGAGCATCAGAGATAAACTTATACAAGGAATTACTTTTGAGAAAAGGTAATATTTGAGCTTGTCAAAGAAGGTAGTTTGTAGGACCAAGTTTATGGGAGAGAAAGAAATGGGACATGGGTGGCCGAATAACAGGGAAAGTTACGTGTGAATTCGGGTTGAGGTCTATTGCATGAGATGAGGCATGGGAAGAAGACATTTTGATGGGAGATTGGTAAGTCTATAGGTAAGGTAGTTTTGATACCATAAACGTACGTACAAAAGCCTTGATTGAAATGAATCTCACATAATTAATGTAAATGGGTTTATAAGATTAAGCATCATGCAGATGGAACAATTAAAAGATACAAGGCAAGACTAGTTGCCAAAGGTTTTACTCAATCTGAAGGAGTTGATTACCATGAGACATTTGCACCCATCGTAAAAATGGTGACTGTTAGAATTCTTTTGGCCTTAGCCACAACTAAACAATGGCATGTGCATCAACTTGATGTCAACAATGCATTTTTACATGGTGATTTAGATGAATAGATTTACATGGATTTATTACCGAATTTTACTTCTTCAACTTCTAGACCTGTTTGTAGATTACTCAAATCTTTATATGGACTCAAGCAGACATCTAGAAAATGGTTTGAGAAGTTAACTTCAGCACTTTTGCAATTAGGATATACTCAATCTCATGCAGATATTATTCTTTGTTCACCATTAATACTTCAGATTCCTTCACAGTTGTACTAGTAAATGTTGATGATATCTTGGTTTGTGAAAACAATAGAAAATTTCATCATAACAGTTGGAGAATTGAGAGAGATTCATCACTTACTCATTAACATCTGAAAAGTTTATTACAAGTATAAAAAACTAATTAAGTATACAAAAACTAAGTAAACTATATTACTTCAT
The DNA here is from genome assembly GCA_020205505.1 of Panax japonicus. Taxonomy (NCBI): domain Eukaryota; kingdom Viridiplantae; phylum Streptophyta; class Magnoliopsida; order Apiales; family Araliaceae; genus Panax; species Panax japonicus. Next base: position 48,616,650 of record CM035104.1, on the reverse strand, counting down.
TCTATTTATACTAATTGTCTTGCTTAGAAATAAATCTAATCTAACAACTAACTCTAGTTAATTACAACTAACTATAGTTAATAAGTTAGCTAGAAGTCATGTGATCAACATTATTCTTGTGTTTCTCATCACCATCATAAGGACTAGCTGTGTCAACATCTCTATATATCATCATTCCTTCCATTCCTTGTTGTATTAGCTATACTTAGGCATTTTGATCATAGACAATTTCACTCCCTTAGTGATATGCTGTTGAGGTTGCTGTGCACATGTGCTTTTACTAATACTTGTTGTTATTGTTCTTGTTGTTGACACTATCCTTAATGCATTTCCACCAAATAAGTTTCCCAATTAGCCCACAAATCATCGTAATCGTGGACAAGGAAACAATTAATGGATATCATGGTCATTCCGGTAATGGTGGACGTGGTGCTAATTTTATGCCATTTACTACTTCTAATGACATTATTTTCGTTCTTCTTCAATTTAGTGAATGCATAAAATTGTGTCTTCTTATTTTTTGCAGTCGCTTCATCGTTGAGTTTGGATCAATCTTGATTATCCATGAATATATTCTACGGACCATCATGGTGTATGGTTTTTTTCCTCGATATAACAATAAAAATCAATCCGTCACCTTATTCAGAAGGAAGAAGTCGTGGAGTTCTTCTTCCGTTGGTGTAAAGCTAAAACCTGGCAGTATATATCCTCTATTTTATTAGCCAGTTCCATTGCAGTATATTTATCTATCTCTCTTTTATTACTTCTATTACACTCGGTCTATATGCTCACATATCTTTCAGTATATTAATTAAGTGAAAAAGCTAGCCATGCAAAGCATATATTTATATAGGAAAGTTAAGGTTTCAACCGTGTTAAAACTACAAAAAGTACAATTCTATTTCAAATAGGATATGACCTACTTAAGCTACAAACAAGGAGAAATTCAGTTAATAATTAATTAAGTAGCATTAAAATGAATACAACAAAAAAATGAGGTTAAACACAACATAATTAGTCGGCCTGAAATTAGGATTATGAAGTTGGTTGTGAATACGATTGGGAGTTTTATTAGGACAGAGATGGATAAAATGTATTAATCTTATGTGTATATATTTTGTCTGTTGTAAGTGTAACTTATTAGCTCAAGGTATATAGAATATTTATAATCTATATATATTTATCTAGAATATCTATAATCTATATTTATATTAATTATATATACATATATATATATATAGAACAGATCTAAAGCACTCCTCTTAAATAGCACTCTCTCTTAAATATCATTCATTTATTAAAACTACGTCGTTTGGAGATTCTTTTAAAATATAAAATAATATTAAAATATAGTGGTCCCACTTGTTTTCTTTTTATTTACAAAAATGTCACTCACTTCTCCACTTGTATTTAAAGTATACTTCTTAGATAACACTCTCTCTTAAAATAAAGAAGTGTTATGTAGATGACGGATTTAAAGCATACTTCTTAAATAGCATATATTTATTAAAACTACGTCGTTTTGGAGATTTTTTTAAAAAATAAGTGCGGTCGTGGGTGGCATTTTTGTAAATAAAAGGAAAGGAAGTGAGACCACTCTCTTTTAATATTATTTTGTTCTTTAAAAGAATTTCCAAAACGACGTAATTTGAATAAAGATATCCTAATTTATTAATTAAGAGATGTATGTTATTTAAGAGGTATGCTTTAGATACGTTTGTATATATGATGCACGCCTCTAATAACCCTACATGCATTTCATAATAAAAATTACCAAAACGCAAAAATGAAAAACCGAACCTTAGATTTATGAGTTGTATTGTGTAACTTGTGAAGACAAACAATGATATACCTTAATAATAATCAGCTCGGTGTCTTGTGCTAAGTAGGTCTGTAAATGATAATTAAAAAATTCGTATTTATCCGAATTCGTATTCGGAAAAAAGAGGATATTATTTGTATTCGAAAAAATGGATATATTCGTATTCAGTTTAAAGCTATCCGCAAATAAACGAATACGGATACGGATATAGGCGTATTTGTATTCGTTTAACATCTGGCCATAAATATATCTGGTAGATAGCGGATATCCAGATTCGAATCCGTATTCAGAATTCGTATCTAAATATACAGATTCGAATCTGGATATATGTTATGTGAGATCCCAGATTTTATGAATAAATATTTAAATTTTTCGAAATATTTTTTTTTATTATTATGATGTGGATTTGAGATAATATTATAATTGTGGGTAATATTTATAAATTTTGAAAAGTATGCAAGTTGTTGTATAATATTCGATTGGTCGGGAAATATTCTTTTTGTCGGGGAATATCCGTACGACGGTACAATCATTGGTGGACCCCACAACGGAATTATTGTCGGATTAAGAAAACGACAAAAATATTTTTATGAAAATAACGGCGGAAGTTTTACCGTTAAAACTGTTGAACTACTCGGTAGTAAAAGTACAGTAATACGCGTGGTTGCATAGTAGCACACGGTATTGATTATTGATGTTTACGTGATAAGTCACACAGTTTTGTTTTATTAGTATTATTAATGTAATAAAACAGAAAAACTTTTTATATAAAACAAAATACTTTTATAAAGTTATTTTATAAATAGAATATATCATATTCTATTATGCATAGTATTTTGCATAGTAAAATCTTTTTATATAAAACAGAATACTTTTATAAAGTTATTCTATAAATAGAATATATTATATTTTATTATGCATAGTACTTGCATAGTGTTTTGCATAGTAAAATCTTTTTATATAAAACGGAATACTTTTATAAAGTTCTTCGTTTTATTAGATTATAAATAGAATATATTATATTTTATTTAAAAAATTTTGCTTTAAATATAGACCGTCCGATTAAAAGTAAATCAATCTGGACCGTTCATGAATTAGTTACTATGCAGTCCATTCTTCTATAAATAGAAGCTCATTCCTTTATTATTTCTTACGAATTCACTGAAACTCTAGAGAGAGAAACTATAGAGAGAGTTCTTCTTCTATAATTTTGAGCGTATTTCTTTAGTGTTTAAAAAAGCTTTGAGTGTAGTGCAAGTTTTCTTCGAGTATATCATCGCCCTACCAGTCGAATACTCTTCTTTCAAAGGTAAGGGATATTAGTTGTTGTACTCGTAAGGGGTATTCTTTTTTTCTTATTCGTGAAGAGAACTTTGTTATTCCATTCTTTATTATTCTGTTGGAATAACATGTATACGCGGGATACCCTATACTTGGTGAAATTCTTCTGTTATCTCATTCTTTATTATTATGTTGGAATAACCTGTCTATGCAAAGTACTGCATACATGGTGAAATTCTGTTGTTATTTCATTCTTATTATTCTGTTGGAATAACATGTTTATGCGAAGTACCGCATACATGGTGAAATTCTTCTAATATTCCGTTCTTTATTATTCTGTCGGAATATCATGTCTGTGCGTTTATGCCGGACCTGGTTCCATTATTTATTATTCTGTCGGGATATCATGTATGTACGTTTACGCCGGACCTGGTTCCATTATTTATTATTCTGTCGGAATATCCTGTCTGTGCGTTTACGCCGGATCTGGTTCATTATTATTATTCTGTTGGGAATAACCTGTCTGTGCAGTCTATCGTACGCATGGTGAATCCTTCTGTTATTCCATTCTTTATTATTCTGTTGGAATAACCTGTCTATGTGGATTACCACATGCATGGTGAATGATTCTTCGTATTCATTACTTATTAAATTGTGGAAATGATCTGTCTACGTAGATTACCGCATTGCAGGTGAAAATCCATTGCAGTTTCATATATTCTATATTATACTCAGTTGGTTAAAGCTTTGGCTTCTATACTCCATGAAATTAGTGGATTATCCTTGATATTTTCGCTTCATCCAGTATCTTTTCATGGAAATATTTTTCTGCGCATTCTTTAATTTTACTCTATAAAGCAGTGTCATGTTGACAATTTGGACGTTATTAAGTTCATGATAAATTAACTTATAAATCTTTTAAACTTATTCGTGAACTTGTTTTATTGAATTGTCATCATCCTCATGTTTATATTATGTTGAAAGTCATATGTGGCCTGTAGTGCATAGATGGACTTGGTATGATTATGATCCAGGGATTATTCGGTATAATTATGACCGTAATGTTACAAATGATGGAAAAAAAATCCTCATTGGCCCGTAGTGCATTGATGGACAGTTTTTGGTATGATAATGGCTATGGATTCTCTTCGGCCAAGGGTGCAAAGATGAATTATTTTATGACATGATCAGGACTAGTTGATGAAAACATGATTATCTTTGGCACGTAGTGCATGGATAATTCGTGGTCGTGATACTAAAGAATATTCTTGGCCTGTAGTGCATGGATGATTTGATGATGTGGATTATTTATTAAGCTGAGTCTCAGCTATAAAAGTGATGAAAAACATTTTAAATCATAGAAGATAGTAGATTTTATTCTCTACTTGACTCTTCTAATGGATTGCTTATTCCGCTGCAGTTAAACTTGATGTTTGTTATATTGTATAAGTTTAACACTGTTGAAGGCTAACGATTATTTATTCTGCATTATCTTAGTCATAATATTTCTTACTAGGCTAGTTGAGCTCACTCTTTCTTTCACTGTTCTCTTCAGGAAATGAGAATATAGCTGGGACGAGTCGGGGAAAGGAGTGACAATCCAGATGATAGCATTAATAGTTCTCACTATTCTATTAAATAGTGTGACAATAAATGTAATGAGGACTCCATTGAGTTTGTATATTGTCTAGATGACAATATTTATATTAAAACGCACAGCATATGTTTAGTCGTATTTTACACGACTATTGTATAATTAAGTTGTATTTGAATTTTGTACCATGTATCTGGCGACCCAAGATGGGTGATGTATACCTATTTTGGGGGCGTCACATGTTATCTTCCAGAACGAATACAAATACGCTTATATCCTTAAAGTGGCAATCCTTATATAATAATTAGTTTTCATTATCATACGAAAATTATTTTAAAAATATATCATTTCACTTCTAAAAAGAATGAAATAACACTTTTATTCTAATATTAATAAACTGAAATAAATTGATTTAAGTATAGTTAATAGATTTTTACTATTATAAAGTTAAAACATTTAAAATGTATCATTTACCAAGTAAATTATATATTACAATAACAAAACTTAATTCACGTTTATGAATTTTCGAGTGGAGGGAGTATTTTTCACTTTCATTTGCCTAAATATTTAAACATTAGAAGTTCAAATATTTAAAGTAAGACTAAAGTAAATTTTGGATCAAGTTGGATTCACTAGTTGTCAATTGTCACATATACATTATAACTCGCACTCTCTATAAATATAATGAAATAAAATAAACTTTTTATAACTATATAACTTGTAAACTATGTATTGAGGATAAATTATAAATAAAAGTTACCATAAACATATTATTAAAGTTGTAATCAAATGTTTGAGAAAAAATAATTAAATATTTAATGTAAACTTTTGAATCTAATTATAAATTATAAATATTCACACATATTACGATATTACTCCACACACATAAAATGGACATCTAAACATTAATAAGTAAAACGTTCATTTTGAAATTTAGGATTTCAAAAATGATGAAAACTTATTTAAATTGTAATTTAGATTAACATTGATTATTGTATTTAAATATTTATTAAAAATAAATAAATTAATATTCATTCATTAATAAACTATATTTTAAAACTCATTATTTTTTATTCTAGTCATAGTTATGGCGTTAAATGGTAATTGAAAATTTTGTATTCGTTCGCATCCGTATTCGGAAAAAAAACGGATATTATTCGTATTCGAAAAAAATGGATATTATCCGTATTCGATTTAAATGTATCCGTAAATAAACGGATACGAATATTGTTGTATCCGAATCCGTATATATCTGTTTACACCTCTAGTGCTAAGCATGGGATTCATAATTATATTATATTTATTATTTTTAATTGATATTATTAAATGTACTCCTAATTTTAATTAATTAATGATAGTGTTATACTATAACTGATAGTAAGAGATTTTCTTCTTTTTTTATTTATGTCTAATTTTTTCCCATTTTTAGGTTATACATTGATTCAATTCGGAATGGGTTGATATTGGCTGTGATTTACTTAATATATCGAGTAATGCTACGCTTACAATTTTTATTTATTTATAAAAGATAAGTTATAAAATAATGTGCGAACTTGTAATAAGTTGAAGAAACTTACCATACATAATCAGTAGATGATCTGACGGTCATAATCAACCAAAAACATACATATTATTTAATAGTTATTTTTAATATTTATTTTTTTAGTAAGAAAAGCACTATTGTACTTAAATCACCCAAGAAATCCTTAAATTTTCCATTTTTTTTAAAATTTAACCCACGAAATTTATTTTTCACAAAAAAAAACTTTCAACTTTTATAATTAGACAAAAAATAATTTTGAAATGAATAAAATATAAATAATAGTTAACTAAAATTGATGTGACATCACACAAGAGGTGCAATGAGTAATACGTGACATATTAAATCTCATTATATACCATATCCATCCTCCTAAAAATTGCACTCAGATTCCAAACAAATGCAACACATAATATATGATATGATATATCCATCACACGTCTGTCTGTTTGTCAAACAGCTACCACACTTCCAACAAACTAACAAATCAACTTGGCCTGTCTGAACGAAGTTTCCCGCCCACGCCCACGCCCACGCCCATTGCGGCAACAAAATTAAGATTCATTAATTCTACACCAGATGGACCAATATTAAGATATTTCATTCCAATTTCCACAACCAGAACATATCGACAACCAGATGGACCACCCAAAACAAAATAAATTGTAGAACATATACATGCATACAATTCACGTACGCTCACAAACGAAATAATTCATTATAAAAATTATACAGTTTCCCAACATGTACGTACAGAATATAAGAATTGAATAGCAAGAACCAAACGAGCATAAGGTTGATCCTATCGACCATCAAATTAAATGATTCTTTAATTTATCCCTGATCAAACTTACTTTTAGATTCATCAATTCTAGTAACATGACAAATCACGTAATAGTCATAATCACTATAAACAACATTGTTTTGCCGCACTTTCTTGTTTAAGAAATCCATATCTAAGGAGTATTCATGCATAATATATCCAATGACGTTCTTCAGCACCTCCACGATTATCCTTCTGCAACAACGTTAAGTACTCAAATGTGAACATATTTTTCCACCCAATGATCTCATCATTAAACTTGATGGGTTTAGGGCTGGTTTGACCATGCCACTTGCCACACTTGCCGCTTCTAATCACATTCTTTCCGTTCTTCTTCAACTTAGTAAATGCGTAGAATATTGTGTCCTCATATTATTCGATTGGTCGTTGAGTTTTTTCGTCGGTGTAAACCTAAAACCCGACGGTATATCATCTATTGTATTTATAACCAGTTCCATTGTAGTAGTATCTATATTTCTCTATCTGTTATTACTTCTGTAATATCGCTCTTACTCCGATCTCGTATGTTAATGAAATGTATATATTTATATAAGAAATTAAGTTAGGGTTTCAACGGTGCTAAAAGTACATAAACTTCATTTCTAATTCAAATAGGATAGAACCTACCTAAGCTATTCAGTTAGTTGCTTAAGTAGCAAGAAACTTAACTAATGCAATAAAAAAGAAAAAAAATAAGAAAAGAGGTTAAATACAAGAATAGGTTAGGATATGAAAGTTATGGTTTTAATACAAAAAGTTAAATCTAATTAATCATGTAGGAAATGACTCACGTAATTAATTAAAAAAAATAATTAGCTAATCAATAATTAACCAATCAGTTAATTAATTTATCAAGAAAATTAATACAACAAAATAATTAGTGGGTCTGTAATTAGGAATTGAAGTTGACTGTGTATATCTTGACTGCGACGTGTAATTTATTAGCTCAAGAGATGTAGAATATCTATAATTCATGTTTATCTTAGATTTGAGTATTGTGAAAACCTAGCTTTAATTAATTTGAAAGAGAGACAAATAATGAAAAATATATTTCTGTATTAATGTACTACTTTAATTACAACTGATAGTTATAATCTATTTATACGGAAATACAATGCGGAAACATAAAGCTATGATCTCTAACTATCTGAGCTTACAAAACAAGTTATATTGAGATACCAGCGATAACCTGTGCCTAAAGGCACAGCGTAACGAAAAAGAAAAAGAAAAATTGAAAAATATTACATTATCTAAAGACACATATCATCGCAACAATTAATACATATTCAATCATCAATACATATTCAACCACCAAAATATCGAGCTAGTTTATACTAATTTCAAGAAATTTCGGCAAAACTTCCTTCAAAAATAGATGTCCAGAAAATTCTAAACCTATCTACAAAACTTACAATCATCAATACATATCCAAACCATCAAAAAAACCAGCATTCCATACTCAAAAATCATCATAACCATGTATAATTAGTTAACTTTACAAAAGACGAAACACAAAAAATACAAACGTGCAGAAAATAGAGAAACAACATGTTGCATAAGATCCATTATTTTACAGCTTACACCAAGTATCCTTCAATGTATACCTGAAAATATTTGAAATATAAAATTTATCAAAATATGTGAGTCAAAATAAAACAAAACACTGAATTAAAACACTTATCAGTAAATAACAAAACACTGATGAGTGATGACATATAAATGAATTATTGATATGATACATTTAGGACCAAGTACTCAAGTAGAAACTATAGAAGTAATAGAACAAACCATTTCCCTCCTCCTTAGATCTGTGTCCCAAGCTGCGAGTTCTTTCTCTTTTTTCTTCGAATCCTGCAAAATTAGAAATAGCAATGTCATTACATTCATGGAATTCAATGGTATATCCACAGTTGCATCATGTTTTTAGCTAAAACTCAGGGTATTAACAACCATTTGAGGAATGCGTGACTTTGATCCAGGAGCAGCATTCCCATTCTGCAACAAATACCAATATATATAGAAAACATTTAAAAAACATATACAAAGAAAAGTAAATCCAAACTGCATCCCAAAACTATTTCAAGTCATAAATGATTATATAAAGTCATCTAGAAAATCGATCGAGGCATTTCTAAGACTGTTGTGCAGTAATAACGCATTTAATATTTGGAATGCTTACCTATAAATACAATTGCATATACATAAAGAAATTTTATTAAACATGACCATTTGACTAATCATGTATTCTTATGACTGTATGAGTTATAACCAAATTCAATTGTTGTTGCTCATTCCCACGTCTTATATAATTCTGAAAAATCAATTTCTAAATATTGTAATTTTGATCATGTCAAATTTATATTCTGTTCTTAATCAATTCAAGGGCTTATGACCTATGAGTCATTGTCATAACAGATTACAAAACACTGAAATAGTATAATTTCAAAGAAAATGTCCACCATTATGCCTTTAATTACAATACAGATATTAGGTACCCACTAAAATTCGCTCAAATGTTTGTATCTTAATTTAGTCTAGTAAGGAAAAGTGTTAATTACTGTAACATCCTTCTAAATTACCAAAATCTAGGTACTCCAGATCTAGATCATGATCCCACGATACCAAATTAACAACAAAATCCAAAATCCCATCCAATAAAATACGGACATACAAATAAATATCAAACAAATGACCAAATTAGTCCACTCATAGAAACAAAACGAAATTAATTACCTCAATGTTTTTACGTGGGTGTTGTTCCTCAACACTTAACATACCTAATTAAAAATGGCAAATTATTTTTCAAGAAAACAACATATATATAATACATACTTACATTGATACATGAAAATTACCAGTAAAAATTAGAAATAGTAAGTATTGGGTTGACTTCGAAGGCTAATCAAATATTTAGCTCTAAAACCCCAAGAAATATAAAAACCATAAATTAGCAGAAATTCTCAAACATCAATGCTCAATATTGAACCCTCTCTTCTTCAAATACCCACTGAATATTGTAGCTTAATCTAAACCCACCAGAAATTCTTAAATGTTATTCTACATACCAAAAGACTTTAAAATTAGGACTATTCTGAACAGAAATACCTCAAAATTAAATCAAATTGTAAAAGTTTTGTATAATAATCAAAAGGAAAAACAAAAGGCTACCTTGGGGGAATTAGGCGAAAAGATAGATAACGAAAGATGAAGTCGATGCAGGGGTCCGTGGAACTTCCAGGCCTTGTGAACCCAATTTGATTCTAAGTACTTTCTCTATGCATTGGATCATATATTAGGGGCTGAGTATGAGAGAGAAAAGATTTAGGGGAGTTGAGAGGGATAGAGTTATTAGGGGCTGGGTATCAGATCTGTGTGTAAGAACGGAGAGAGAGAGAGAAAGAGGGTTTGAACTGTGTGCGTAAGAACAGAGAGGAGAGAGAGAGAGGGTTTGAAATTTGATTAGGGGGTTTGAGAGAGAGCTGCTGACATGGAATTGGATGGGACACTTATGTATTTCTCTCTCTACTCTGTTTTATATTATAGAATACAATTTAGTTTATTTAGTCCTGAAGGTGAACATCTATACTAAAAGGTCATCTTCTATCCATGTTACAAAGTTTGTCTGCATCTTTTTTAGCAACGTCTTGATATAGCAACTCTTTTTATTAAAAGAATCACTTTTTTTTAAATCTCTTTTTTCCTGAATCACTTTAAATCACTTATTGTCTGTTCAAACTAAAGTTCGAAATTTAAAAACACCTTATAGTGACCAAACGCACTAAACATTACTGTAGCAAACACTATAACTAAACATACCCTAAAACGCTTCCTTAACTACAATGTAGATTATGGAGCTGATTATAAATGTGTGTGTATTAGCTTTCTATGTTTGGTAGGGCAGTATTGCACCATTTCTATGAAATCGACTTTCTAAAAGAGATTTTCCTTTTAATTCTTCTTTTATGTTTTCTAGTTGGGAGTTACCAAGATAAAGAGGCTTGATAATGTTTATTCTGGTTTCTTCATTTTGAATTTTTAGCTTCTCCCTTTTTGTGTCCCCATTTTCTTTCATTCTGTGTTATTCAGCTAGAATTATTTAAGTAATCCCACACTGCATAAAGAATGGTGTGGAAAATCTTTCCTAAAATTTATAGACTTGGCTAGACCATGATCTGATTTACTTGGGTTTCAGGCCATCAATTATTAAGGTTGCCATAGACACGTGGACATAAGATATTACTACGCATACTAAGGTTGTGACGCTTCCTACGCATACTAAGGTTGCTAGACACACGTGGACATAAGATATTCCCCCAAAAAATTTGTTATTTTGGGGGCAGTATTGCACCATTTCTATGAAATCCACTTTCTAAAAGAGATTTTCCTTTTAATTCTTCTTTTATGTTTTCTGGTTGGGAGTTACCAAGAATAAAGAGGCTTGATAATGTTTATTCTGGTTTCTTCATTTTGAATTTTTAGCCTCTCCCTTTAGTGTCCCCATTTTCTTTTATTTTGTGTTATTCAGCTAGAATTATTTAAGTAATCCCACACTGCATAAAGAATGGTGTGGAAAATCTTTCCTAAAATTTATAGACTTGGCTAGACCATGATCTGATTTACTTGGGTTTCAGGCCATCAATTATTAAGGTTGCCATAGACACGTGGACATAAGAGATTACTACGCATACTAAGGTTGTGACGCTTCCTACGCATACTAAGGTTGCCATAGACACACATGGACATAAGATATTCCCCCCCAAAAATTTATTATTTTGGGGGCAGTATTGCACCATTTCTATGAAATCCACTTTCTAAAAGAGATTTTCCTTTTAATTCTTCTTTTATGTTTTCTGGTTGGGAGTTACCAAGAATAAAGAGCCTTGATAATGTTTATTCTAGTTTCTTCATTTTGAATTTTTAGACTCTCCCTTTAGTGTCCCCATTTTCTTTCATTCTGTGTTATTCAACTAGAATTATTTATGTAATCCCACACTGCATAAAGAATGGTGTGGAAAATCTTTCCTAAAATTTATAGACTTGGCTTGACCATGATCTGATTTACTAAAGTTGTGACGCTTCCTACGCATACTAAGGTTGCCATAGACACACGTGGACATAAGATATTCCCCCCAAAAATTTGTTATTTTGGGGGGAAGAAAATTAAAAAGTCAAATAAGACTCAATTTGGAAAGGAGGGAGTACATGTTAAGATAGTGAAAAATTCTTTAGTTACCCAGATTGCTCAAACATTAGTGATCAACTTATAACATAAAGCCTAGACATAAGATAAGCATACACACATAGGAACCTAATTTATGCAGCACGACAATTTAGGTGGGGTTAGCTTTAGCTTTAGCTTTAGCTTTAGCTTGGTACAGGTTTCAACCCTCATTGGGCTTAAATAAATTACTCAATGTACATCACCTAAAATCTCCTTTTTTATACTTGACAGCCTCTTAGAGGCAATTTATCGAACATAACATGTGCATTTCTTTTTAGGACAAAACCTCATAAGTATTTGGCTATGGTTTAGCACAGATTTTACTACCATTATTACTCCACACAACAATCACAACATCCCCTTCACATATAAATCTCAATTACAACACATCTAATAACTTAGGAAATAAAGGAACATATACACAAAAAAGAACAGATAAAGGAAATAAATAAAGGAACACACTTTATGCAGTCCAATTCCAAAAGTAAATCAAGCATAAACTATGTGATCATGAACAAATGCCATGAGAAAAGAATAAGGGTTTGTACTATAATATTTGGGTTTGGTTAAAGAGATGATGTCAACGTTGACGTTGACGTGGTACTGCTGTGTTTTGATCTTCTTTTGTTATTTAGTCAAGTTGTAGAAGTAATTATTTAAGTACAATACATAATTTGCCTGAAGTGTATGTAAATTATGTATTATGCATAATATGCAAGTGTATATGTATATATTGGTGTCTATGAATACATTGTTACATTGTGTGTACGCCTGCATATTTATATGTAAGTACCCTGACATACATTGACAGAAAATATGAATAACTGAAAACTTCTATATGCAATAATACATGTACATCGAATATGCCCAATTGCAAAGTAGCTTCATCAGGTATCAAAGCTTGGCATGATGAGCTCTTGGTGTGCCTATTAGTTACGTTATGCGTGCTTTTTTGAAGGATAAAAGTTTCACTATATGTGTGTGTGCGCGCGCAGACATATATATGTACTTACATTTTCCCCTATTGCAGGACTCTAGCGCTGGTGGAGAAAATAACAGTGGAGAGGATTGCAAAAATAATGAAAATCAAGCTTATGTTCATGAGGCATTCTTGGCAGATTGGAGGCCAGGTCCCTCCAGTCTCTCTTTGGAACTACCGACCTCAAAAGAACAAATCAATCAGCTAAAAAACAAATTTAAACTATGAACTATATAAAACAACATCAAGCATAAACTTTTATGTTCATATCCAACATCCAACATATACACATATAAATACCTCAAATGTGATCTTGAGTGGCTCATCAACTGCAATAAAAGAGAAAAACAAAAAACTAAAAGCAAATGTTAGGGTTTTGGAAATCTGATCACCATTTTCCCATTTCCTGTGTTATGATCACTATTTTCTCCCAAATAAAATTGACCCACTTCAAAAAAACTCAAACCCAAATCCCAAATTTCTCTGATTCAACTCTATGGCTCTGAAAAAAATTAAAAAAGAGTAAATTTCTCTAGTGGGTATGGGTGAAAGTGCAGAGGGAGAGGAGATAGATAAAATCAGATAGAGAAAAAGAACCGTGTTGTTTGCTGCTTTTGCTGTCGCCGACCTTTACCCCTGCGATAGTGATCACAAATGAAGAGCTTGACTCACAACATGAAAAAAAAATCTATTTGTATGTACCTTAACTCCCAAATCCTTACTGTGATGAACAAAACAACATAAATCAGCAAAATTCTCCAAGTAGCGAAGTGCTTATAGATCAGAGACGCAAAATCACATTTCCGCGAACTGGCTTCTGAGCAACATTTCCGCGAACCGGCTTCGGAATTCTGAGTTTTATCAGCAAAATCCGATTCAACAACTAAGTTAGTGAGCTCACCCAATACAACTCACTTCTTCGTGGATTAAAGTTCTTTATTGACGGTAGAGATTGCTGCTTTCGTTGGATTGGGAAGAGTTGGGGAAATCGGAAAGAGAAGGGGAGTGAGGTAGAGTTGGGGTTTTGATTTTGGGAAAATAGAGATGAGAAAGGAATAGAGAAGTTGGATGAATGGGGACCAGTGAACAGGAGAGAGGAGTTTATTTGGGCGGAATATTTTTTAGTGTAAGATGGAACATGAGCCATTAGATTAAGTGACATCAAATCTTAGCCGTTGTTGTGGTTTGTCAAATGATAAAATTTGAATTGAGTTGTGTTTTATTATATAGATATATAGATATATAGATATATATAGATATAGATATATATATTACAAACAATAATTAATGTACCTTAATAATAATAATAAATATCAAAAACTTGAGCTATTTTGAAATTTATAATTTATATGAATTATTTTAGTTATAGACAATACAAATACAAATTATGTAAATAGTACTCCCTTCATTCCTATATGTAGGTCGTTTTAGACTTTTTTTATTATTCCTAATTATTTGTCGTTTTTGGTTATCTAGGAAAATTGATCACTATTTTTCCCAAATTGTCCCTTATTACTTCACTTAATTTTTTGATCCATATTTATGAGATAAGTGAGGTGAAGTGTATTATAGACAATTGATAGTATAGTTAATGTTTCTCAATCATTTTCTTAATTCTAGTGCACATGTTTAAAACGACCGAACGGAGGGAGTAATACTAAACACAAGTTATATTACAAACAAACATATTCTTCAAAATTACATGCATCTCTCATCCACCATTTATAATGCATTACATAGGTTCAAAACATTAGAATGAATGGTAGCATCATCCAGATGCGCAGCAAAAACGATCATTTCTCTCTAGTATTATCAGAAAATTGGAGCTCTGAACGCATGTGTTGCAGGAGGATTTCCTCAACGGCGTCAACAAAGGTTGATATATTCTGCCGTATCTGTTTATCCAATGAGTTCGACACCTCCTGACAACCAACAAATATATAGGAGAAAAAGGTGAAATGTAAATATCAAAATGTAGCAAATGAGTGGATCAGTTGGCCTTCGCATGCACAATGAAATATATACTTCCTTTCAGAGCTACAAGAACAATTTGTGTCCAAGAGCAAGAAAAAATGGAAAACATAACTCACCTCAACCTTGCAAAGAAAACTCAAAGATATTTCCTTGGAAAATTGACTCGAGTTCTTGAGAGATATTAGCCTCAAAGGAGAACTGTATACCGGCCAGCCTTGAGATACCTTTAAGAAAGCATCAACTCCACCCACCATATGAGCCACTATTATCTCATCTCTTTCTAGATACTCAAAGAAGTGCCTATATTAGTAACAAGTAATTATAAGTAAAATTTGGGAATACTCGCTACTCTAGAAGATATGTTAGATGTTTGCAAATACTTGAGAATTAAACTCGAATTTACTTCAGTTATTAGAAGTAGAAAAACTAGACTTTTTTGACAAATAATGTCAGCAAATCCAAGAAAAAATATTCCTACATGAAACTTGGTTTAGTTAACAGATGATTAGATCCAACCGCAGAACTAAAATTTCATTTCTAAAATTGTCCAGAAGTGAAAGTAGCCTCTAGCTTTTACAGCACATTTAGTAATAAAAACAACGAATCTACTTTTCATATCCTTAGAGCTGACTATAAAAACATACATAATCAAGAAGAACTTCATTGTCTACAACTAAATCTAACAGGCGATTCTTACAACTACATCAGGTGCAGATCTGCTGCATACAGGAACAGTTTTTCTACCACTTTCACAAGTTCATGGTATAATTGTTTTCTTTAACTCTTAAATACGACTTTTTTTAGTGGACTGACTGGTGATTTGACATTAATACTCTTGGTGTGCATGTAGTTACATGGTTTTGAACTGTTGTTATCTTAATTTACTAATTCAGAGTGGTCTAGTAAATTTGAAAGATAAAATATTTGTCTACTTTGATTAGAACATTGTACAAAACCTCACAGCCACCCATAACTAAAGGTAAGCAAGAGAACATATGACAAGACAAAAAGTATGTCTACTGAATTTTGTACGAGTTATAACTCGAAAAAAAAGCATGCATTGACTATGAAACCGATGTCTGACCTTGACTTATTTGCAGATTTCACCATAAGTAGCCTTAGTATGCTTAATACAATTCTATCTTGCACTTTTCTTACGAACCACTCCAAAGGAGACCTCGTCTCCAGCAACGGTAGAGGTGAAAATAGTTGCCTGAAAACCCAACTATTAATTTCTTCAGATTATTACAATAAGAATGAAAGTCTATATAACATTTTACATAACCAACCAAGTTAATGGTCATTATTATGTTGTTTGCCTGAAGAGATTTAACATGTTCAGGAAAAAGAATTGTGTCACACACACAGAGACATACACACACACACACACACACACAGACTCTACCAACTAATATGTGCATCAAGAGATCATAGGATTTTGTTCTTGGAAGTTCTTGCAGGAAAGAAGAAACATTATGATTATTTTTTTTATATAAACTCAAATTTTAATTTCTTTTTCTTACAAGTAATAAGTTATACTCAATAAAGGATAGTCACTGAAAAGGGGTTGATGTTTATACAAAGAGGCTTAAAAGAGTATAACTCCTCCACAACCGAAAAATAATATGAAAATAGCTCAAGGAACTCCCAAAGATAATCACATACCCAATACTAAAATCCTCCAAAAAGTAAACGAACGAAATGGAACCTGGATACACTTCTTCAAGTACAAAAATGAAGAAGAGCAAACTAGAAGAAAGACTGGATATGTCAAAGACGAGACCCCCAAGTAGCTTGAGACTCTAGATGAAGTTTTTTTTTTTCTTTGCTCTAGTCGGATACTAGATCTTCACATGACACAATCAACAATAAGCTCCTGACAAGGATCCGTTAACTCGTGCCACTTCAGTCATGCTCTTCATTTCTCTAAATTGTCATTTTTCTTGGAACAAGACTGTACATGGGTAAAGACTGTAGGGTCTCAGGCCACTTGTTTCAGGTTTTTAAGTTTTTTTTTTTGTCTCTACTGAAAGGATTTCTCATCCTTTTAGTTTTATTGTTGCAATTTGCAGAAATATAAATAAATAAAACAAAATTGGCAATCTCTGGTACCATGAAGTTAACTTCATGGTAAGTTGGTCAATTGACCAATACAGCGCTGACACATAGAGAGAGAGATCACCTCCCGCCTGCGTGTCGACATTGTATTAGTCAATTGACCAAAATTAACTTCATGCTAACCACTCCCGCCAATGTTCATACTCATTTATTTTAAATAGGTATATAAAAAATATGCTATGAGCTCCAAAATAAGTTGCCCACAATTAGACATGAGCTTAGGTGCCTTACATAAGTGTTGTTCAAGATAGTTTTAAATATTTGGAAATGTGGACATACCCTAATTATGTACACCAATAACATATACAACCTGAAGTTAAACAGTAGAATATGGAGTTACTGGAAGAAACAAACCTGAAAGACTTTGCAGCATCAATTATTTCACCTATGTACACATCGCTTGGGAATATCTGGAAGCATAGTGAAGGCTTTATAACGTTAGATGAAATAAACCAGACCTAGATGAAATGACTAGTCTATGATAACTTCATGAAATGACTCGTCGATTGTAACTTAATGAAATAATTAATCTCTCCAATAGATGAACAACAAAATTAAGTGAACCATGTGAGAGCAATATATGGCACAAAATGTAATATAGGAGCAGGTAATTAGGCATTATTGGCGCACTGCTTCAAATACTCTTATTGCTGTATATTAAGCATGAAAGCAGAGCCTCGTAGTCTACTCACTCTTTACACAAGCAAACTCATATCAACTACTCGGCAATAAAAATGTGATGAATCAATGACATCACTATGACATCATGTGTTAGAAAAGAATAAGAACAATACAAATAGTCGAAGAGAAATTTTGTTTTAATCATCTAACGGGTAACAATTTACAGCGGAGTAGATAAATAAAAAAGCAGTTTGTTCAAAATACATTTACAAACTTATAGCCTATGAATTGAACAGATACAACAGATTAGTAGTAGGTTTTATTTGTGATTAAGCTCGCGCCACACAAAACAAGGGACTGAATTAATTTAGAAATAAAAAACTAATACTCCTAATGAGTCCTAAATGACAAGTGGACATTAAAATATGAACTTGACAAGCTCACGCATAAATTGACACGAGCAAGTGAAAAAGAGACTAAGCAAACAAAATAATACATGTTCAGGTAACCTTCCAGAAAATTGACTTCCTATACAAACATAATGATTTAATAACTCAAGTTTAAATCACCCAAAGCCCCGCGAGTGAGGTCTACATACAGAATGCATCCATTTGGGTCTTAATAAATAACACGAATTGATGAACACCATATTTTGGGTAGAACAATTATCATCGCTGGTTTACATAATATCTCCCAAATTGCCTACCATCTAATTATACCTGATTTATAAATTCTACTTTTTTCTTGAATAATTTGTTACAAGGAGTAATTTACATAATACCTCACTAATTGTGATTGGTAAATACTTATCTTACATAAGTGCTCATTTAATCATCTCCAACTACCGCACTTTTGGATTACAAGTTCCCTGCGAAATGATGACATCACTTGTGCAACTTAGTCAATGGCTTTATGACAATCTTGTCAAACAAAAACAATAATGAAATAGTAAACTATGTGCGTTCAATTGTTTATGGACGGGAGTGAAAGACCCCGAATTTTATGAAATGAAAGTATTCAATTTTCTTATAATTATTATTTTATTTCGTAAATGGTTACATTGATAAAAGTTTAAAGTTAAGGGGGATATGTGAAAATTATCACAAAGTAAGCAATTTGTTATATAATATCCGATTGGTCGGGAAATATTCGTTTTAACAAAGAATATTCGTACAACGGCACAATCATTGGTGGAGCCCATAACAGAATTATTGTCGGAGTTAGAAAACGACAAAATTATCTTTTTATAAAAATAACGGCAGAAGTTTTACCGTTAACTGTTGAAACACCAGGTGTTAAAAGTACAGTAATACGTGTGGTCGGATAGTAGCACACGGTATTGATTATTGATGCTTACGTGAGAAGTCACTCAATTTTGTTCAATTATTGCTATAGTAATATATTATATTTTATTGCATAGTACAGCATAATATCCTTTCCATTCTCCTATAAATAGGATGTTTAGTTAGAATTGAAAATCATACCAGAAGTTCAGAGAATTCTTCTTCTATAATCTTGAGCGTATTTCTTTATAGTTTAAGAAAGTTTTGAGCGTAGAAAATAGTGCAAGTTTTCTTCAAGTATATCCCCGCCCTACCCGTCGGAATACTCTTCTTTTTAAGGTAAGGGATATTATTATTAAAGTAAGGGGTATTATTTTTTTCGTATTCATGAAGAGAGCTTCTGTTATTTCATTCTTTATTATTATGTTGGAATAACATGTCTATGCGAAGTACCGCATACATAGTGAAATTCTTCTGTTATTCCGTTCTTTATTATTGTGTTGGAATAACCTGTCTGTGCGGTCTATCGCATGCCTGGTGAATTCTGTTGTTATTCCATTCTTTATTATTCTGTTGGAATATCCTGTCTGTGCGGGTTACACATGACCTGGTTCCATTCTTTATTATTCTGTTGGAATAACCAGTCTGTGCGGTCTATCTCATGCCAGGTGAATTCTGTTGTTATTCCATTTTTTAATATTTTGTTGGAATATTCTGTCTGTGCGTATTATGCATGACCTGGTTCCATTCTTTATTATTCTGTTGGAACATCCTGTTTGTGCGGATTACACATGACCTGATTCCATTTTGTTTTATTATTCTGTTGGGAATAACCTGTCTGTGCGGTCTATCGCATGCATGTTGAATTCTTCTGTTATTCCATTTTTTATTATTCTGTTGAAATAATTTGTCTACGTGGATTACCGCATAGCGGGCGAAAATCCATTTGCAGTTTCGTAATTTTTCTGACCCTCAAAAATTCTAGAAAAATTTGAAATGATAATTTGATGAGTTTTCTATATTGTGTCCAAAAATGGCGATTTTAGGATGTATAGATTAAGAGTTATGAATTTTACGGGGAAAGACTATTTTAAAAGTAAACCCTTATAACTCCTTGTGGTTAACTCCAAAATTAGTGAAATTTTTATTGGGAGTACATGTATATAATAGGAGTATACCCTGTAAATTTCGGAATTTTTGGACAAAAGTATAATTTATGATAAATGTCTAAATATTCGGCAGTTTTGGCCATATGAAAAATAGTAAATGAATTTTAAAAATTTCGAGAAAAATATATATTCAATATGGGACTATATTCTGCTAAATCCCAGAAAAGAAAAATGTTTGGGACTGATTTGTTATTTTTTTTGAAAATAGTTTAGTTACGAACATATGAATTAAATATGTTATGTGAAGTTGAAAAATTGGTAAATAGGATTTTATGGCTTTGAAATCCTATATAAGGTATATGCAGATTTTTGATGAGGGAATTGATCATTGGTGATGAAATCTTATGAGTATGGCATTTTTGAATGATTAAATGCATTATTTGGTAAAGTGTAAACAATTAAAATAAATTATTTATAAGTTTAAGAAATGATTAAAATATTGTTATAATATTAATGATATTAGATTATGAGATTATTAAGTGATTGATAACATTTGGTTATTATTGGACGCTGGATAAATTGTATTATAAGTGTTTAATATTTATCTTTATCTCATTTGATTGATTCTTTATATTATTGTCATTATCTTCATGTTTATATTATGATGAAAGTCATATGTGGCCTGTAGTGCATAGATAGACTTGGTATGATTATGACAAGGAATTATTCGGTATAATCATGACCGTAATATTACAAATGATGTGGTAAAAGTCTTCATTGGCCCGTAATGCATTGATGGACAGTTTTTGGTATGATCATGGCCATGGATTCTCTTCGGCTAAGCGTGCAAAGATGAATTTTTTATGGCATGATCATGACCGTTGATGAAAACACGATTATCTTTGACCCGTAGTCCATAGATAATCCGTGGTAGTGATATTAACGAATATCCTTGGCCTGTAGTGCAAGGATGATTCGATGATGTGGATTAATTATTGAGCTGAGTCTCAGCAATGAAATATTAATTCATGGATGTGATAATAATGAATATCATTGGCCCGTAGTGCATGGATAATTCATGGATGTGATATTAACGAATATCCTTTGTCGTAGTGCAGAGGTGATTCGATGATGTGGATTATTTATTAAACTGAGTCTCAGCGATAAAATATTGATAATAAACTTTTAATTCGTAATAGATAGTAGATATCATGCTCTACTTGACTCTTCTAAAATACAGTTGTATGTCTTTGGCATGTAGTGCAAAGATGGATTGTTAATGAATATCTTTGGCCGTAGTGTAAAGATGAATTTATTAGTATGATTATGAGCAGGAATTGTGATTTGGTATAACCATGATTTTTGATGTTTCAGGTGAAGATAAGTGATGAAAATTATCTTCGTCCTGGGTGCGAAGAAGAATTTAGAATCACAATTATGATTATGAGTTATTCATATGATTGTGGACAAGAATTGTTGATTGATGTTACAGGGATAAAACATTATTGGTGGACTTTTAACATAGAGAAGATAATAGATCTGATGGTCTATTTGACTCTTCTAATGGATTGCTCGTTCCGCTGCAACTATGGTTGAAAAGTTTTATCATCTACCATATGTTCTAAATCTCTGATTTATTACTGATGAAGGTTATTGATGATGTAAATTATCTTTAGTCATGATATTCTTTACTGGACTAGTTGTGCTCACTCTTCTGCTTCACAATTTCTTTCAAGTAATAAGAGTGTAGTTGGGTCGAGCGGGAGATAACAGGGGAATAGAACGGTGGTCTATAACTGTTGAGGTTCTCCCTAAATAGTATGAAAATAATTTTGTTGAGAACTTTAGATAAGTTTGTCGTATTGTATACGTCATTTGATATTTGATAGGTTCTCTCATGTACGAAAGTTTCCTTGAGCACTTCCCAAAGATTTTAATTTCTAAAACAGTTTTTGACTGTACTTTTATGTAAAGTATCATTGTAAGGTTGTGGTCGAGGCACTAGGAGAGTTACATACATTTGTATTAAAACTCACAGCTTATCTGTTGTCGTACTCTACACGACAGTTCAACAATTATATAAATGAAGTTTGTATTTGATTTTTATAGTGCGATATCTGGCGACTCAAGATGGGTGGTGTAAACCTATTTTGGGGGCGTCACAGGGAGTGTTTTACAAATTACAGAGGGGGCAAAAATGTCAATTCCATGTGTGGGCCCACGTCCACAGTATTGTTTGTGGAGGACCCGTAAAGAACTATGCGGACAACTTGTAGTCTGCGCCATTAGACCTGCAATTGGACGGCTATATATGTGTTGGATGATTATAGACTACTATCCAACGTTTGTTATGGATCACACACGCATAAGTGTCTGAATACACATGCACATTCACACACACAAAAATATATATATAATACATGTATATGTATATTTATATGTACAAGCTTGGCACGGGTGAACTTAAAAACAACTTATCTGGTATTTTTTTTGCAAAAAAAACATTACGTATAATTTTAGTATCTATTATATGTATATATATAAGATAAAATATTAATAGTATGTTATATATTATTTGGTGGGCTTTTTGACAAATACGGGTGAATTGAAACAGAAAAGGATCACCGAGTACAATGCATTTAATTTATAATTTGAGAAATAAGTTAAATTTTAATTAATCCCATATTAATATAATAATTTTATATAATAAAAGTTGTGCACTTAGAATTTAAAAGGTTAATTAAATTTTTACAGTATGAAATAGTTTTTGAGGTTCAATGTATAATGGCTAGATGGCAAAGAAATTGTTTGTAGAAAAAAAAGGCACAAAGGTTTTCCAATTTCGATATGGCTATTGACTTTTCAATGATTGTCTTTCTTTGTCATAAACATGACAAAGACGAAAGAGAGTGATTCATATGAAAGTTCGTTACCTTATACATGAAGTTTGAGATGCATTGGAATATCAAAAACTTTTGAGTTGTTGAATTTTTTAGAAAATGTCAAAATTTATGACTATGAAGAGTTGGCAAAATAAAATATTAAACTTTTCGGCTACCGAGTCATCAAAGTTGGATTGTTGAGTTGACTCAAGACCAACCAAAATGAATCGGGTATTTGCCTTGTTATATTTTGGTATAGATAGGTATACATGTCCACTATATATATAAGGACTCCTTGCACTGTTCTTTCATAATCTAACTTCTTTAAAATTATAAATCTCCTACTAGATCCTAGAAAATGGAGTATCTAAGATCTGTTGGTCATATTAGTATCTGTGCGGGCTAGGTCACCTTCGTAGAAAGGTGGAAGTAATAGGCTTCCAGATACTCGTGTTTCATCAATTTGTTACTCTAAAATCATGATGCACATAAAAGACAGGTCATATGATCAATTGAATGCAGAATTTTGAATCAAACCTCAGCATTATTTAGCTCCATGGTCCCGTCCACAAGGTCTAATACCAATTCATGAGTCTGCTCCAACGGATCAAATATATCTTCTATATTATGCTGGGATAACAAGATTTCTAGGTTAGGAACATATGTCCTCAAAGACAACCTTATGTTATTTCCTCCAAATTCAATCACTTTAAGACCTGTCAAAGCATCCTCAATCTTTTCTACGGCCTCATACCTAAAAGAATAATAAAACTTGTATCAAGCAGTTCATAAAACAGATGATGTGGAAATACCAAAAATTCTAGATAGAAAATACCGTTTTAAAACACTGTCAAGATCCTGCAATGACTTAAAAGTTCTTTCATTATTCTCAATGTGATTACTGAGTTCCAAAATCTGCAAGTTACAAATACACATCAATAATGACTTCTTTATTCAAGTCATAAAACGAAAAGAACATGAACAATTCGTTAAACTGGTGTCTAGAATCAAAAAGGCAAGAAAGTATCAATCGCGTGATAACAAAAATATGATGACAAACTTGAGGATATTGAATCATTCTATACTACTATCAGTAAAATAAATTTTAAAAAAATATCTTTTTGTGGAACAATAAAAATCGCAAATGAGACTCTTTTGTGGAACGGTTGGAGTATAATTTAGACATAAATTTGTGTTCTGGGTACTTACTAGGTCAATGTGTAGACACAAGTATAAGTTCTCTAAATGTAATAAAACAAAGCTTTATAGAAGATTTTTAGTTGAACTAACAAGTTAATTGTTATTTAGTACCAATGTATGTTGCGTATCCATTACTAAGTTAGAGAATTGATATTTGTTCAACTATGGTAAAACAACAAATAAATATTTCAGTACACTAAATTTGGAGTATTAGTATGTTCTTACCATATTTGGGTACGCAAGTACCAATACACAGTTTGTTAGGTCAATAAGAATATGGTAACTTTTGTATCAACCCTTCAATCAGTTTATAGTTGTTAATTTGCATGATCAACATAATTACATGATAATAGAAAGATTATAATTTCATAGAGGAAGAACATGGTTCGAATCCCAATAGATGTGTTACACTTTCTTAAGATAATGTATAGACACTAAACAGCTTCAATGATTTCAAAATTAATCCATAATCTAGGAAAAAACATGAGGATGTGATGGATTAGACCTTAAACTGGCAGCTTTTTGATCTTCATTCGTAGAGCAATCAAGATTTGCATCAGCTTTTGTTCCTTCAGTACCCTATAAAGTTACATGCGGAGAATGGGATGCTAAGATTTATGTGAACTTAATAGATTTGCTTTGAATAGGTGAAGTATGGTAAACAGCAATTTAAAGACATGTCAAGGAGAAGTCAATTAGATTGCATTTCAAACATATACACAAAAACACACAGACATGCACAATCACATCTCTCTCTCTCTCTCTCTGTGTACATGTATAACAGCAGAGCTTAGCGCGAACTAGTATATGTAAATTCTTTAATCACTTTTTGAGCCAATTGTTGTCAAATCCTGATGAGAAGCAGAAGAGGAGGATCAAAAGATTAATTACTTGTTATTTAACTGTCATTTAAAGATAAGTTGTTGTAATTAATACTATATATAAATTTAAATAACGTAGAATATTCCAGAAGTTTAATTGTAGTAGTAGATTATCTTTAGGAGTTGTTTCATTATTTGAAATTAGGGCTTTTACTTGTCTTCCAAGTCATTGGTCTCCTGTTTAAGTTGATGTAGCCTTTATTAACTGGAGGAGATGACTATATTATGAATTGAGTTTAAAAGCTTTGGGCTTTGTTTGTGTGTGCTTTTACATTGGATAGTTCTTTATCACCCTTCTTTCACATCTTAATTTATATTTCTAAACTTTTTTCTAGACCTGTCCTACATCAAATCCTCCTCAACAGATCAATACTATAACAGCTTAGAGTATTTTAAATGCAATAGTTATCTCATCATTTAAATATAATCATAAGACATTGACAATCAACAAGCAATCTAAGATTAGGAAAAAAAATATTCATGCTTTTTAATCCTTCACACTCTTAGAAAGTTAGAATCATCAATTAATATTGTTATAAACCTAATAAATTATATTTCCTTCTTTGAGCTGGATCATGTTTCCACCTACTTTTAATTTGACAAAGTAACTCAAAGTTTAATCCACAAATCCTGTAGTAAGCACCCGGGTGGTAGTCCAGCCCTTCCCCTCAATACTACACTAGCTTACCCAAACCTTTAAACTGCAAGGGACCTTATCTACCCGCAATTTTTCATTTCCAAATTCAAAAGAAGTTACACCAAATGTTATTGTAGCTCTGCAAACTCAAAGCTTAGCATCACTATTTATATTTTTTTTAATACAGAAGAAGCTTTTTAATATAGTCATTTCCCAAGCTTACTTCATAACGCAACATTCTATTTGCTTCATTTAAACTACAATCCACTTTTAAGAAAGTAATGCGTTAACATATAAAGTTGGTGGTCTTGCTCTTACAAGTGCCTAAGAAGTGCTGGACAACTTTCTTAAATTGAGAATATAATTTCAAATAGTGGACTGGCCTAGAAAGAGTCAAACGCCACATTTTTTGAATTCGATGAACTATCCAATACGTATCCATTATAGATGCACCACCAACTTAAAATATAATTGGTCTTCTACTAATGAATGCACTATATGAAACTGTTTTTTGATTTCCAGACTATCCTCATCAATAGAGAACTAACCTGTGATGCAACAGAGATTAGAGAATATTCCAACCCTACAAGATCACTTTCCAATCGAGTAGAATCTGCAAAACAAATGTGTTGCATCAACCTCAAAACTTGCAATGTGCATGTCATGCACGTGATGCAAATTCAAACAACATTAAACTTTCCCACCTCCCACATATATCCTCTTCAGGTCCTCAATTTCATTGGAAATTTTACCATTTTCAGCTTTCACCACGCTAAGCTCCCCTTTCAAATGCTCCGCAAATGCATCTGCAAATAGCCCAGAGACACCTTATACGCTACATGAATGTATATGCAAGTATATATCACTACTCAAGTGTTTTGAGTAAATATCTAAGAAAACTATCCAATTAACGACTTAAATACAGAAACACATACATATACTAGAGGTAAAAGCACCAACTAATGCGCAAAAGAGTGTACATACTACTTGTCAAAATAAAAAATTAGAAGTGCAAGAAGTTAAAAATTAATCTTTTTCTGAAAGCAAGTTGCAAAGGTATAAAAGGAAAAGTAAAAAAAATAACAGTATACTACAGGCCCTTTCCTTAAAATAGGAGGTCCACTTCTAAAATTACACTCCCTATGTCTCAAGTCCCACAACAAGAGTCCCATTTTAAGAAACCAATCACGTTAAGAAAAACTTGTCAATTTTTCAACCTCCTAACCCAATTTATATTCTAACACAGATTTAACGAAGGCTAGGTTTAAACACTTTGTAAGGAAATTTTGGAACATCGAGTCACTTTTAAGTATATTTTGAGAAAGAGACTTTCATTTATGGACACACAACAAAGGGAATGGAACAATCATTTTGGAGGATGGAAGGAGTACTATACATATAAATATCCCCTTATTCAAATACTTCAAATATGAAGCTAAAAGATTGCAAAATTAAGAGTGACCCAATATATTAAGTATATACTGCATATTTTGAAATGAGGGAGTGTGTATGTGTTGAAAGACACTGAGAAAGAGACTAGGTGAGATTTACCTAAATCATGAACTGATAAGGAGCTTGATATCAGAGAACTCCAATAGAATTTGATTCAATTTGATCTGTTACAGTGTATTTGAAGATACAGAGATAAATGTGAAAGTTCAAAATTGAAAATTGACAAAATTGGAGAATAATATACATCGAAATCGAGGCTACCTCAAGATCAACAGCACAGTCTTTCAGTAATTTCTGCGAATCCAACTCAGACACTTCATTCTCATCGATCGAATTCTTGTTAATGTCTTTGAGTTCTTTAATTCGACTGCATAATTATATATTTTAAAAAATTAAAAAAAAAAAAGACAAATGTATATCTTAGGAGAGAGAAAATGGGACATACTTATGGAGAGTGTCTAAATCAAGCGGTTCTGAAGAAGAAGAAATGGTTACGGATCGGTGGCTCATTTTTCTTTTCTCTTCTCTTCTCTTCTCTTCTCTTCTCTTCTCTTCTCTCTCTTCTTCTTTTTAATCTCCCGCCTTCGCTACATGGACAGGATAAATATATATATATATATATATATACACAACAAGGAATCAAGGATCAGGTCCGGATCAGGTCCGGACTCCGGACCTGATCAAAAACGGACTCTATTTTTATTTTATTTTAAAAATAATTAAAAAAATATTTAATATTTTTTGGAACTGAAATTTTTCCATAATACAATATTTTGGGGGTGATTTGAATACCTATACCAAAAAATGGTAGTACAGTCTGCACAGACTGTATCACCATGTTTTGTTATACGTACCCAAATCACATCCAAAACACTGTATTATGAAAAAATTTCAATTCCATAATTTTTTATTTATTTATTTTAGTTGTTTTAAAAAAAAAGGTCCGGATTTTAAACCTGTCCGGGAGTCCGGACAGGATCCGGCCTCTATATATATATATATATATATATATATATATATATATATATATATATATATATATATATATATATATATATTATAATATATATATATATATATATATATATACGGTCCGAATCAAGTGCATACCCCTTATCTTACTCACCCGTGCTCACCCCCTTTAGGCGACGGTTTCGGTCATACAACCGTCGTCTATACTTTTAGCGACGTTATATGTTGTCCGTCGCTAAAAGTATAGACGACGGTTGTATGACCGAAACCGTCGTCTAAAGGGGGTGAGCACGGGTGAGTAAGATAAGAAATATGCGCTTGATCCTTGCTATATATATATATATATATATATATATATATATATATATATATATATATCATTATTGAGGTTTGCACCTTAATATTTAAAACGTAGTTAAGTGCATCCTAAATTTCTTTTTCGCTAAACAAAATGCACTTTTCGTACAATTAACCGGTCAAAATTGACCGGTACCTGTAATACAAATTTTAAAAGGGTAATTTCGGTAAAAACATGTTTAAGAAATAAAAAATAAATAAAATATACCTCAACCTCCAAGTAAGTAAAATTTCGATCAATTTAGGGTTGGGGTTTGGTTTATATTTGAGAGTGTGGTTTATTGTTTATTTTTTTAATGTTTTAATTTTCTTAAACATGTTTTACCGAAATTACCCTTCAAAATTTGGATTACAGGCATAACTGGTCAATTTTGATCGGTTAATTGTACAGATGGTGCATTTTGTTTAGCGAAAAAGAAGTTTAGGGTGCACTTAGATACGTTTTAAATATTAGGGTGCAAACCTCAATAATGCTACAAATTTTGGGGTGTAAACTTCTTTTAGTCCAAAAACAAGCATGAAAATGGGCTCCAACAGTAGCCCAACAAATTCGGACTCCTTTATATAGAGTACAGTCTGTCCGAATATAGTTGTTTATTTTTATAATTTCATATTTTCCTAGTTTCATGAACACAATGACTTGTAAGAAAATTTTGACTAGAAAAAATCACACGGGGAAGAGCAGGGGTGTTCATCGGTAAAAAACTGAACTAGCCCGAATCGAACCGAACCGAATACCGATAGTAGCTAATTTCATGAACCGATATCGGTACTGGTTGAACCGGTATACCGAACCGGCGGTACCGGTTCGGTACCGATTTTTACTGAAAATTAATATTATTATTTTTTTATTTTTTTATTTTTATTATTTTTATTATTATTTTATTATTATTATTATTACTTCAATTAATAGTATTATTATTTTTTATTAATATTACTATTATTTTTATTATTATAATCATTATATTATTATTATTAATAAAAAAAAATTAGAAAACCGGTATATATCGGTCCGGTTCGGTAAAATCGAACCATGAAAACGTCGAACCGAAACCGGTACCGAAAAATCGGTATATATCGGTTTTTTTGTACCGAACCGGACCGGTTCTTTTTTATACCGAACCGACCGGTTTGGTCGGGTCCGAAAAACCAAAAAATCAAAAAAATCGATTATTTTGAACACCCCTAGGGGAGAGAACTTAAAAGTTTATTATGAATACTAGCACCAATGGCAAATGAGTTACGTATATAAATTATGTGAAAGTAAAATTAAAACTTTATAAATTTGGAAGACTAAATAAAGAAATGTATACTCCTTCTATTCCCAAAAAAATCTGCTCAGTTTCGACTGCCCTTCTATTTGTATCAATGTTTTAAAACCTTGACCGGACAACTGGTCGGACCGGTAAAAATCGGAACCAATCTACCTAATGGTCCGGTTTGGACAATTTAACCAGTTTTGATCAAAAATGGCTAAAAATCAGTGAACCGGCAGTACAACCGGTTGACCCAGTAAACCGATGATCGATTCACGGATTTGACCGGTTTGTTGCTTAAAGCCAAAAAAAATTTTTTAAAAAATACTGAATAGGCCTCTAGAGTTTGGGTTTCGGGAGGAGATGGTGACTTGAAAATTAGAAGTGAGGAGATTTGGAACGGAGGTAACGTTGAAGGCGTAAAGGACGGCGTCTTACATGATGAAGCGGAGCTTTTTCGACTTGAGGATGACCTACTCATAAGGATTGTGCCAGGAGGATGATGAAGAGGACTATGAGTACGACGACGATTGTCCGAACGTATGATCATTTTTCGCTTACTTTGGTGATGTCTGTACTATTTTGTTGACATGGTAGCAGTTGCAAACAGTGGTCGATGATGTGTGGTGTGATAGGGAGGGGAAAGAGATGTAAGAGGTCCTTTTACAATATGTAATATAATACAATACGTAATATTAATTGGGTAATTGATGAGTGGGTTTTGTACTTATAATTTGGACACCATTTAGGCTTAATTCTTTGTTAACTGTAAATATTTTTAGTATCATTTCACTTGTTTTTGTTTTTGTGTTGAAGGAAACGGTTACGAAGGGTCAAAACATGAAAAATGGAGCTTAATGACATTTTCGTAATTTCTGGTACTGTTCATGCGTCGGGGCCAAGTTGTCTGGAAAAAAGAGAGTTTTTCAGAAGTTGAGTCCAAGAAGGTTTGGTTCAGGCTGATTGTTGGAAGGACTTTAAGGAGGACTAAAAGACACGTGAAAAGTGATACTCCCTTCGTCCTAAGATAAAAGTCCCTATTACTATTTTGGGTTGTCCCATGTTAAATATTCATTTTCCTTTAATAACCAAATTTTTACATATTTTTTTTCTATTATGCCCGTAGCATTAAATATCTCATACTTTTCTTATTCTAATTCTCTCTCCATATTTAATGACATGTTATTACGGGCAATTTTGTCATTTTATTCCTCTTCTTAATATGCGTAAAAAATCCACCAGGACTTTTATCCTGGGACGGAGGGAGTATTAAAGGAGGAGTATTAACAAGGATTAGGGGATTCTATTCCATTAGATTAGATTAGATTAGATTAGGAAAAAATCTAGTTTAGATTAGATTTGGAGATTGAAGCAACTTGAAAACCGTTAAAGATCAAGAACAGGAGCAAGCGGGGAGCATCAAATTTACTGACAACAGATTCTATTCTCTTCTCTATCCTTATTTTTATCTTTTAATGTTTATTCAGTTGTGGATTATTGGTATAATTCAATAATTATGAACTAATTCATTTGTTAAAGATTACAATGGATCTTATTGCGTAGTTTATTTTAATATGCTTCTCTATTGATTATTGTGATCTAATAATGGATTGTCTATTATGATTTGTATTGAATTGTTTAATTGTCTGGCTAACGATTACCGTGATAATCCATATAAAATTGAGAGACGAATTATGGGTTTAGATCTGATCATAATAGTATGTGATTGTGTTTTCTGCATGGCGTTGGAATTCATGATTTATGTCTAAGATAGAGATATACATATACATCGCATGTAAGCTGATTAAGAACTTGTGCTTTAAATCCTCTTTAATTGTAATTCACATAGAGATATAGTGAATTCGTTAATCAGAATGTTCTTCTTAATTAATTCTATCATTTGTGGATTTAAGTTGATTAATTTATGGTGCGCATCAAAAGATGGTCGATGGTAATAGATATTGATGTGTTCTTGATTAATAATTCAAAATAGTAAGCATAATTAATGAGAAGTGTATTAGTCTAAGTGAAATAATAAGTGAAGTTGTGATCTTGAATCTCCATAATCTGATTTTAACTAGTGGTAATTAGAATTAATTTAATTAAATAATTTAATTTAAAACCTTAAATTGATTGTTTAAATAAAATTAGTTTGGTTAAGAGTTAGTATTTGGTAATTTTTATTAATAATTTTTCGTGAAAACAATAATCTACTTACACTTTATTACTTGTTAACCGTGTATACTTGCACGCATATATTGATTATGAAATCAATTAAAAGTAATATTATACATGTCCTTATATTTATGTGTTGTTCTAACCTTTGACACCATGTATACATCTCTTTTTGACCATTTTCCTTTTACAAGACGAAAGAGATAAATACACTATTCTATATTTTAAATGGGACTTACAAAATTATATATAAAAAATAAAATGATTGCAGGGGGTAATTGTTGGATCAATAACTACAGGGGTACTATTAATATTATATATAATACTAAATATTATATATAATAATTTATTTATTTAATTATTTATTACATATTAATGATGTTACTGAGTCAATAACAATTAGATCACTGGTTAGACCAGTGACCCATTCACCCGATACCTTTTTCGATTCGATGAACGGTCCGAATTTAAAAATATTGATTTATATTTGATTCAGTCGAGAGTAGAAGTACGCCCTGAAACAAAGGAAATCATTGCAAACCAAATCTCGAATAGAACTCCAGTTCCTTCGAAAATAGTAAGATCTTTGGGGCAAATGTAGAATACGTATGAAAAGAGGAATAAAGAGAATTTTCTATTCAAATTGGAAGTCGAATCCATTAAACACTTACGCGTGCGCCCTCACAGAAGTCAAAAAAGCTCCCCTCAAAAGTCAGTAATTCCGCCTTGACTTTGGGCTTTCCTTTGGGGGCGAATAATAGAGGATGAATATGACATGCATTGTAAAATTTGCACACATATTAAAAAAAATAAAAATAGAAGAAAGAAAGAATACTTTTTTTTAAAATTTTCTTTAGTAGTCCTATAAGATTATATAAAATGATGATTATTTATATTTTTTTACACTAATAGACCCTACTAAACGACATAGTTATCCTTCACATTATATATTTTATTTCATTCTTTTGAGCACAACAAAATTTGTATTTTTAATCATCTTTTTCGAGATGGATAGAGTAAAAAAATTAAATTAAAAAAATAAAATAATAATATATCTAAAGTCAGTAAGAATAAAAGAGGGAGAAAAAAAACTGACACAGACAGAGATTATTGAAGAATAAAATTTAAATTCACTCACTATTTGTCTTTTGTTCTTTTTATTTTTCTCTTACACTATCTGTTTTTATTATGTGTAAAATTTGATTCACATGACATTCGAATAAAAATAATTTTATTTATTTCATTAATGATGTGTGATTTACACCTTTTTTTTTTATATAATCTATAGTGTGATTATCTCTTGTTATTATAGAATATACCAAATTAATGCAGGGACCATGTTTATTTCTATCCAAAAGAAAATACTAATGCATACACACTTCCTTTTCCTCATTTCACATCAAATTATCAAAAACCATTTGAGAAACTTTTATTTCAAACTGTCCTGCATTACTATTTCATGAAAAAGAACTGAAATTAAAAGAAAATTATAAATACATTTTTTAAAGATAATTTTATGTTTTCAAATATAATCTAACTAGCTGGGTCTCGTGCCTCCGACATTATATGGACAATAGTATTTATCTCAAACTTTGAACGGCTCAGATGATTTATTGAGTAACGGGAAATTCAAAATCTTTTGTATTTTATTAGATAGATTTATTAGATAGATAGATAGATAGATGTATTTTATTAGATAGATGTATGGACGGTGGGATTTATCCCAAATTTTGGACGGCCCAAATAATTTATTGAGTGAGCAGAAAATTCAAAATCATTTGTATTTTATTAGATAGATATTAGTGATAGTTTAGGAATGGTGATGTAATGTTAAAAAAATTAGTAAAAAAATAATGATAAATTAAGAATATCATGTAATGTAATTTTATCATAAAATAATGTATGTAAACGGAGATAGTAACAAGATCCAGAGTCGTGTCTATATCTCTTATCATGTATAAGAATATTGTAACGGATGTATAGAGTATTTTTCTCTAAAAAGAAAAGTTCAGAAAAGAATAACATTCCAGATCCAAGCTGTTAACGCCAAGATCTTCTACCACGTCCCAATCACGTAAGATGTTCTGATACTGCACAATAAACATAGTCAACACCAAAAGCTTGACGGCTTGGACCGTCGGGGGATAGCTCCGGCGTGAGAGTCAGTAAAGGCGATCATAAGGTTAACAATGGAGGAAAAATAACGTCTAGTGCTTGAGAGAGAATCGTAATCCGATTTTGTGTGGTGTAATGTTTTGTTATTTACCTTTCTTGTGTGATCCTTGCCCCATACGTACCCCAGACCCGGTTTACCATGCCACCCACTATCTCCTGACATCTCCCCCCACTCCCGGTCCTTTCAACTGAAAGCAAGTAGCTCACCTCCCTACCTGCTACTACTGTTTGCCACCGCCGGTCCTCTGAGTCCCATCCTCATTAATGCCATGCAGAAAGGTGGCAGATAACAGTCAACTGCTATCTTATGTAATGATTACCGGTCAAAGATGGGTTAAGTGGTAATTTGTGTAATGGATCGATCCAAGGATTTGGCCCAATACAATAAAAATGATCCAGACTGACCGGATCCAGCCGAAATAACCCACTAATCATAATCAAATGACTGGGCCCAAATCATTCGGCCCAACAAGACAAAAGTAACATAATCCAAGGGAAGAACCCATTAGGTCAGGTCCGATAATGAAAAGTATCATGGCCCAACATTGCCCCCCAGTCTTTTATTAAACAGGATGTTTAATAGAAGACTGTAAATAATATAGGTTCACGATATAATGAATTGTAATAAGTCAAAAAGGGCCAATCTGGTATCGGTCGAGGCCCAACTGATGAATGCCAATCAAGAATGCAAATAAAATCAGGGGCCCAACAAAGAGAAACCCATTCCAGTTAAAATATTATACCCACATCCGGACGCTACCTCTTCAGATTCATCATCATTGCTGCTTAATAAATGTGCCACCCTCGTGTACCGTGCAACCGTCAATATAAAAGGGTAATTTCCCCTAATTTTGATAGTTTTACTTACCATTTCAAATTTCAGACGTCTTTTCGAGCTTTAGACTTCCTCCTCTCTCAGATTTCTTTCTTTTCTCTGAAAATCGTCAACAATGGTAGCATCATCGAGTACTGATAACACCTCTCCACTTTGCATAACCCACATCACCACTCCTCCTACACCTAACCCTAATAAGGCCACTTCGAGTAAGAACACACCGAAAAAACCTCTTCCAAACCCCTCTATTTTCTTCCAGAGTGCGACCCAATTCCCTCATGCCAATACTGCCTCCACCATGAACGAAAAAAGCGTTCACAATGCTTATGTGCGATACCAGGTTCCAGCGACTCATCAGTTTCGCTGCCCCACCGCCACTGAGAGAATGTACCAGTGCCCGGACGGCTGGACTGCCATACCTCTGACCTTGCTAGAAAAAGGGGTTCGATTCCCTTTACACGTTTTCCTGGTCACCCTTCTAGGGTTTATTGGCGTCGGTTTCACCCAATTAGTCCCGAACTCATACATTCACATCTTGGCATTTATCTCCTTCTGTCATGAAGTGGGTGTCGCCCCCACCCTCGACTTTTTCTTCTCCATATATTCCGTCAGTAAGTCCAGAGAGAAGGGATTCAAACTTCTGGGCAAGATTCCTTCAAAAACCGGATAGGATTTCGAGCGACAGTCTTTGGTGAACTTCCCGAAGAAGGAGTGGAGTTACAATCTTCTCACCAAACAAGCTTG
Organism: Panax japonicus; assembly: GCA_020205505.1. NCBI lineage: Eukaryota > Viridiplantae > Streptophyta > Magnoliopsida > Apiales > Araliaceae > Panax > Panax japonicus. The sequence goes on along the minus strand of CM035104.1, from coordinate 48,580,719 downwards.
GTTGTATGACCACAAATGTGAGTCTCAAAGTTTTCGAATTTTTTTTGAAGTAAAGTTTTTGTGTTTATTGTTGTAGAAAGATCTAATAGAGTGTGTTTCTTTGTTACAGTGTCTTTGATCAAACCTTCCTCGATGGATCGAAGGGATCTAGAAAAATTCCTTTCTGGCAAACCTCCAACATCCCCTCCTACCGAAACCCCCCAGGAAGAGATTCCGGCTTCTGAAGCTCCAGATGCCGAAGATCTTTCTGTAGAATCAGATGCTGTAGAAGAAACTCTCCAACTTCGCAAGAAGAAGAGAGCTGTTTGGAAGCCAAGAAGTATCGCTCAAGAATCCTAATGGATTACTACTTGTAGCCTGATCTATATGCCTGAAAATGAACGAATACAGGCTCTTCGAATCAAGAAAAGGCGAGCCAAGGTAACCCCGTTGTCTGCCGAAGAGCTTCGGGTTCCTACTGGCCCAGTGAGAATTTAGGTTTCTGAGGAGGGTCCTGAAGAACAGCCTGAGGCTTCAAATGCCTCTTGAAAAAGAAAACAATCCTCGGATGACCAACCACCACCACCCGAAGAACCGATGCCAGACCAACCACATCCGTCACCTATCCGTTCGCTGACCCGGGAACCTACTCCTGCTCGTTCTCCATCCCCTGAGAACATATACCTGGATCCTTCACCATCCCTTTCGCATGAAGAACGGACGCCTTTCATCTCAATCCCATCTGCCGATGAGTTTGAGAATGATGCAAGGGGGACCTCAACTTTGTGGCCCCATTTTAATGCGAATTATCCCTTCCATCTCTTCAACTCATTTGTCAGGGAAACCGATGAACATCGGTTCGGCAATAGTTCAATCATGGATCTCCTTAAAGAAGGCATGAGCTATCACGCCAAGGTAAAAGTTTAACTCATTTGTCTGTTCTTTTGGATTTATATGCATTTCTTTGTAAACTAACGAATTATCTATAAACATCTACAGGCTAGTGCTGTCTTCGGGCGTCTTCTTCCACGCTATCAAGAATCTGAAGCCAAAGAGGATGCTGCTCGTCGGGAAAATACGGCTCTGAAGTCAGCCTTGAATAAGGCAAGGACTGACCTCGGCGATGCTCTCTTCAATAATAAAAATCTTCAAAGAGACTTGACTCGAAGAATGGAGGAACTGAAGATCTGCAAAGAGGACTTGAAGAAGACGAAGGCCAGCCAACAGGAGATGACGAGTCTGAATGTTGAGCTTGACACTCAGAATCATGCTCTAAAGCTCAGGAATGAAGAACTCTGTATAGCCAATCAAAGCCTGGCTATACAAGTGGATAATCTTCAGGAGGAAGCTCGTGTTGACAAAGAGAAGAATTTGAACATTCGTCTTGAGCTTCAGGGTAAGTTGGAAGCTTTGCAGGCTTTAGGTCCACCTGTAACTGAAGAGCTTCGGGAGTAAATATATGACGAGTATCGAAAGTCAAACGAGCTGAACGAGAAGGTAGTTAAGATGTTTTCTGATGGTTATTATGATTGCCGGAGAAAGGACAAGGCAAAACTTGTCGCGATCGAAGCGGATCCTACCATTCTCGATTCGTCCGAAGATGAATCCGCAGCCTGAAGAGGGACGTCTATTTTTCTTTTTTGGCATATAGGATTTTTGTAAAAATTTTGTCATATTTCTGTCCTTGTAATTGGCAATATATTAATGAAACACGGGCTTTGTTCTTATGACTTGGGTGCATTTACTTTTTGTCAATACTTCAATGTTAATTCAACTAAAAAAATGTGCATACTCTTTTATGGACTCAACTCGAACTGTTAAGTAACAACTAGGCATGTCATATAACAGATAAGATGAAGTTAAAGAGTGAGGCACTCTGAACTCGACACTTAGAAAAAATTTAGGTAATAAAGTAAAGGGAGACTTATTCGTTACCGAAGTGTGAGACAGGTCTGCTTCATTGGAAATTTGTTTATCCCAAAAGGCCTAACAAAACCACAAGATGACATTTGCCTACCACGAAGGACTGACGAATTCTAAAGAACGACAGTTGCCTACCACGAAGGGCCTAACAACGTCTGAAGGATGACGCTTGCCTACCACGAAGGGCCTGAAAAGGTCTAAAGAACGACAGTTGCCTACCACGAAGGGCCTGACAACGTCTGAAGGACGATGCTTGCCTACCACGAAGGGCCTGACAAAGTCTAAATGTCGACAATTGCCTACCACGCAGGGCCTGACAACATCTTAGGGATGGCGTTTGCCTACCACGAAGGGGCTGACAAACCCATTAGGACCACCTGCCATTAAGGCTGCCATCGAATGGTCAGCAAGTCCACCCGAACCTCTTTATACCACTGAACTGAACAGGAACGACGACAGGATTCGTTTGAAAAAAAAGGGACTTTTATTGATGATGACGTGAATATTTACAAACTTCCGATGTACTGACATTATATTTACTGAAAGTATTTCCTAAGCCCGTCGACATGCCAAGTATTTTTAATTGCTAACCCGTCTAATGCCTTCAGCCTATAAGTCCCCGGCTTCGGCACCTCAGTGACTTCATACGGTCCTTCCCAGTTCGGCATCAGCTTTCCAAGATTCTGAGGTGTAGATGCTTCGACTTCTCTGAGGACAAAATCCCCCACTTCGAATCGGCGAAGCTTTACCCCCTTATTATAATGCTTAGCCACTCTTCACTGATAGGCTGCGAATTTGATCAAGGTTGTTTCTCTGACCTCGTCAAGCAAATCGAGATTGGCTTTCAGTCCTTCTTCATTGTAGATCTCTTTGAATTGACTAACTCAAAGACTTGGAGATCCAATTTCAACTGGGAGTAAGGCATCAGTACCATAGGCCAGTCTGAAGGGTGAATCCCCTGTCGTAGTCCTCGGAGTAGTCCGATAAGCCCATAACACGCTGAGCAGCTCTTTTGGCCATCTTCCCTTGGCTTCGTCCAATCTGCGCTTGATCCCATTCAGCAGCGTTCTATTGGTCACTTCGACTTGTCCGTTTGACTGAGGATGAGCCACTGAAGTCTTTCTGTGCTGGACCCCCAGTTCTGTCAAAAATGCTTCAAATTTCGATCCCACGAACTAACGTCCATTGTCCGATATTACCACCTTAGGAATTCTAAAACGAAACACTACTGATTTTTTCAAAAATTTTAAGCATTCCTGTTCCGTTATTGACCTAAATGGCTTTACTTCTACCCATTTGGTCATATAGTCGATGGCAACTATAACAACACTAACCTGACCTTTTGTTTTTGGTAATGGACCCAGTATATCAACCCCCAAGACAACAAAGGGTATAGGTGATAAGATTGAGTATAGTTCTTCTGGTGGCTGATGTGGGATCGGGCTGTTGAATTGACATTTCTCACACTTCTTGACGTATTCAGTTGCTTCCTTGAAGATGGTAGGCCAGTAGTACCCCTGACGAAGTACTTTGTAGGCTAATGACTTAGCGGCCATATGGTCGCCACAGATGCCTTCATGTACTTCTCGGAGAGCATATTCAGCTTCAGATGGAGTCAAACATTTCAGTAGTGGAGACGAGAAAGCCCTTCGGAACAGATCCCCATCAATCAGAACAAAATTAACACTCTTGTACTTGATTTTCTTGGCTAACATCCTATCCGAAGGTAAGATGCCATCTGCCAAATACTCCAGATACGGAGTCAACCAGCAGTTGGTTCGGTCAACGCACATTACCGATTCATGTTGAACACTAGGATGTTGCAAAATTTCTAAGTAAACCGATCAATCAAAGACGTTAACATCCGTAGTGGCTAATTTGGAGAGTGCATCAGCAATGGAATTGTTATTACGCTCGACTCCCTGAAACTCGTAAGATTGGAAATACTGAAGCCGTTCTCTCAACTCTGCCAAATACTTGATCATTCTTGGACCTCGAGATTCGTACTTCCAAGAGAGCTGCTTAACGACTAACTGGGAATCATTGAAGATGACTATTCTCTCACTTCAAGACTCTTCGCTAGTCGTAACCCTGCGAGTACCGCCTCATACTCAGCTTCATTGTTTGTCGCTTTGAACTAAGATCTGGTGGTCTGTTGCACTTTGAATCCTTCCGGACTCATCAGAATAATCCCTGTTCCACTAATGTCCGTAGTAGAAGACCCATCTGCATATAGCGTCCATGAAATCTGCTTCTGCTGAAGGACTGCAACTGCTCTATCAGATCCCTCGGCTTCTGTCGCAGCTTCATCAGCTTCAGTAAACGAACATTCAACTACAAAATCAGCCAAAACCTGCCCCTTGATGGCGGTTCGGGGATGATATTCAATGAAAAATTGGGACAACTCCATCGTCTATGCAGCTAATCTCCCCGATACCTCAGGTCTGCCCATAATCTTCTTCAATGGCTGATCCGTGTACACTATTACCAATCTACCCTGGAAGTATTGCCTAAGCTTCCGACTAGCAGTTATTAAAGCAAAAACAAACTTTTCAATGTTTGGGTACCTTGTTTCAGCATCCCGAAGGACATGGCTTACATAATAAACCGGATGCTGCTTACCCCCAACTTCACGCACCAAAACTGCTCCGACTGCCAATGAACTAGCTGCTAAGTATAAATATAGAGGCTCAGAAGGAGCGGGCTTCACCAACAAAGGCGCCGAAGATAAGTAGGACTTGATGCTCTGAAAGGTGTCCTCACACTCCGAAGTAAATTGGAACGTCTTTGCATTCTTCGGCCCTTTCAACGTATCAAAAAACGACAAACATCTCTCTATCGACTTGGACATGAACCTCCTCAAAGCTGCAATCATTCCAATCAGACGTTGAACATCTTTAAATGACTGAGGAGTCTTCATGTTCAGGATCGCTTGATTTTTTTTTGGATTGGCTTCAATTCCCCTTTGGCTGACAAGATAACCCAAAAACTTGCCAGCCCCTAATCCGAAGGTGCACTTAGCAGGATTCAGTCTCAATTTGTGGTGGCGAACCGTCTGAAAGCATTCTTCCAAATCATCTAGATGTTTATGCACCAACATGCTTTTGACAATTATGTCATCCACGCACACCTCCATATTCTTGCCCAATTGATATCTGAAGACATAGTTCATCATCCTCTGGTATGTGGCTCCGGCATTGATGAGGCCGAAGTTCATTTTCTTGTAGGCATATACCGAACGATGCGTAATGAACGCCGTCTTCAGTATATCCTCTTTGCACATAGAAATCTGATGATATCCAGAGAATGCATCCAGAAAACTCAACAAAGCATACCCCGAAGTGGCATCAATGAGCTGATTAATGTGGGGTAACGGGTAGAAATCCTTTGGACAAGCTTTGTTCAGTTCGATATAGTTGATGCAGACTCGCCATTTTCTGTTCTGCTTCTGGACCAACACCACATTTGCCATCCACTGCAGGTAGTCGATCTCAAAGATGAAGTCAGCTGCCAACAGTTTTGCAATCTCTTCATCGATGATCCGCTGGCGCTCAGGTACAAAGATCCTCCTCTTCTGTCGAACTGGCTTCTTTGACGGGTTCACTTCTAACCGATGCTCAGAAATATCCCTGCTCACTCCCGGCATATCCTGAGGTTCCCATGCGAATATGTCAACATAGCATCGCAGGAGTTCCATGAGGTTCGTCTGAAGAGGTTCCGACAGACCCGAACCTATTTTCACTGTCTTATTCGCCTTACCCGAGATGAGCTCTATCTCCTCTGTTTCTTCAGCTGGCATAACCAATGGTTCGAAACTGCTCTCAGTAAAGGGTTCGATCTCTATCACCATGGTATGCTTTTGTTTTGATACCCCCACTCCCGAAGTGATCACAGCATTTTTATAACATCTTCTGGCCAGATCCAAATCTCTTTTCACCTTACCGACCCCATGAGCTGTAGGAAATTTGATTTTGAAATGAGTGATCGAGGTCACAGCTTGTAAAGCAATTAAAGTAGGCCTCCCCAAAATAACATTATAAGCAGAATCTACATGCACAACATAAATTTTGCAAATAATTTCTACCTGCTGAGGGGCCGTTCCGAAGATGACCGGTAGTTCAATGATTCTAGCCACCTTGACCGGATCGTTACTAAAATCGTACAAAGGAGCCTCCTGCCCTATCTCCATCTTCCGCCCGTCTAGATGCATCCTCTGATAAGCGTGGACATACAGAATATCTACAAAAGACCCATTATCCACCATCATTCGCTTTATATCCACCGAACCACTTGCGCAGTCAACACCAATGATCCCTCATGCGGTTCGATGGTTTTTGAAGGGTAATCCTCATCAGTAAAGGAGATTAACATATTCGGATAAGGTCTATCAGTCTTTGGGAGGGTACCCGCCACTGACATGACCGAATCCAAGTGACTTCGGCGTTTCTTTCCAACAAGTTTGCCAGAAGTACCCCCAGTGATGACATCTATCATATGCCTTGCAGGCTGTCCCGGAGCTGTCAACGCTTGCTGAACTGGTTGAGCTGCCGGAACAGGTCCTTTATCCTGTTGTTGATTCGTTCTGGCAGCTACATACTGAACTAAAGCCCCACCTTGTACCTTTCTTTCAATGAAATCTTTCAAACTAGCACCGTCGTTCGTATCGTGACCCGAGGCTTGATGGTAATCACAATATTTACGAGGATTCTCTTTTTCGGGCTTAATGTTATCTCGAGGTGGCTCAAAGATAGGTTGATTCTTAATTTGATCCATGATAACAGCCCGGTCAGTGTTGAGTGCAGTATACGTTCTATTTACTCTCTGGGCTGGAGTGGACGAACGTCCTCCACCCTGTCTCCAATTGTTGTATTTCTTCAACCCGCCTTCATAGCGGTCTTTATTCCCTTCATTCTTCTTCTGGTCCCATCGGTTTTGTCCCGATCTGTCTCCTTAAGCCGGTCTGAAGAAGGACGTTTAAGGCTGTTCATGGCTTCCTCCACCACGATATAGCCTTCAGCTTTGTCCAAGGCTTCAGCGAGACTCTTCGGGTGATGAAACATTAATTTCTTCACCAACTTTTCTGATTTGACCAAATCTAACCCATTCTGAAACAGTCCCACAGCTTGTAGTTGTAGATCGTTCAAGTCTGTCACTTGGCCGACTGCTTCACGGAACCGCTTCACATATTGGCCCAAAGACTCATTCGAATACTGTCGAACCTGAGCCAACGAACCAGTTAGTTTTCCCCTCCTTTTGTTGCTCCCAAAGCGAGCATGAAACTTACTGCACATGTCTGCCCAAGATGAAATTGAATCCGAGGGCAAAGTTCCCATCCATTGCCTGACATCCTTTCTAAGCGTCGTGACAAAAGTATGACACTTAGCAGCATCGCTAAAGTCATAATAATTCATCAGTCGGTCGAATGCCTGACTGTGGTCGTAGGGATCCTCCGATCCATCATAACTTTCAATGTGGGGCAACTTCTTGGTGGGGTCAGCTTTCTCTTTTAGAATCTCCGCGGAAAAAGGGGATGCCTTCTTTCCCGAAGTATCTTTCGTTTTCTGCACTTCGACAAGCTGTTTCCGAAGTTCCTTTAATTCTTTAACCAGATACTCCACACCTTCTGGTTGAGATGATGCTTCTTTTTCCGGTGACTCCTTCTTCTTCTGAGTGGACCGGTTTCTTACAACAGAACCTCCAACTTTAGAGAGACTTTTCTGATGACGAGAGTCCACAGGGTGGTGTACCCTCAGTAGACTCTCGGGAGTATGACCTCGGGATATACTTCGTCTCTGAACTCGGGCGCTATGGTGAGAATGTGCAACAACAAGCGCCTTCTTTGTATTCTCAAGAGTGCGATCTCTGGATCGACCTCTTCGTTCGCTTCGACCCTGGTCCTTAGAATCGACAGGGTGATGTGCCCTCTTCGATCTTTGAGGAGTAGGGCTTCAGGATCTTCTTTTTTCTCGGGTTTGGCCCCGAGACTCACGTCCTGAATGAGCAGGTTCCTTCCTACTCCGATGTCCTCGCTCTTCGGACTGAACATAACTGAACTCTTCATCCCTCAATTCTGCCATTCGAGCCATCTGCTCAGCTATATCATGTCGCTGCTTCACAAGTACCTCCATAGCTCTATCTGCTTCATCTGCCATTTTAGCCAATCGGGAGGCCTTTTCTTCTTGGTCATCTCGGATCGAGTTCTAGGCGAGGTGTCTTCTACTCGTTTCCGACCATGTCCAGACCCTTTCTCTGCCGTGAAAACTAGCTTACGCTTAGCTTTGTCCACAGCATTCGGCCGAGAATCTTCATGTGAACGTTTGGACGCTGTGCTGGCGTGAACACTTATTGTAGGTCCCAAACGATCTTTGGCAGACACTCGTGGTGCTGATTCACTGACAGCCATCGGCTGCCCTTCGGGTGTAGGTGTTCTACTCTTCACCATGAATACTGATGTAGAACAAATACAGTATGTGATTGAAGAATACTCAGGACACTAGAACTCAGCCCTCCTTCTAGCGCCAATGTTAACGCCAAGATCTTCTGCCACGTCCCAATCACGTAAGGTGTTCTGATCCTGCACAATAAACACAGTCAACACCAAAAGTTTGACGGCTTGGACCGTTGGGGGATAGCTCCGGCGTGAGAGTCAGTACAGGCGATCACAAGGTTAACAATGGAGGAAAAATAACGTCTAGTGCTTGAGAGAGAATCGTAATCCGATTGTGTGTGGTGTAATGTTTTGTTACTTACCTTTCTTGTGTGATCCTTGCCCCATACGTACCCCAGACCCGGTTTACCGTGCCACCCACTATCCCCTGACATCTCCCCCCACTCCCGGTCCTTTCAGCCGAAAGCAAGTAGCTCACCTCCCTACCTGCTACTACTGTTTGCCACCGCCGGTCCTCTGAGTCCCATCCTCATTAATGCCATGCAGAAAGGTGGCAGATAACAGTCAACTGCCATCTTATGTAATGATTACCGATCAAAGATGAGTTAAGTGGTAATTTGTGTAATGGACCGATCCAAGGATTTGGCCCAATACAATAAAAATGATCCAGACTGATCGGATCCAGCCGAAATAACCCACTAATCGTAATCAAATGATTGGGCCCAAATCATCCGGCCCAACAAGACAAAAGTAACATAATCCAAGGGAAGAACCCATTAAGTCCGGTCCGATAATGAAAAGTATCATGGCCCAACACAAGCCTAGCTCAAGTAAATGGTGGATCAGAAAACATGCAAAATATAATCAAGAAAATAACCCATAAGACCATAAGTAATGTTCGATATTTTATACTAAATTTATTGACAAGTACACTCATATTCTCATCATCTGGTAAGTTTCAAGTTCTGGTGTTCTTTTATTAACAGTCTAATCTATGTTGTGAAAGCCAGGAAAAAAAAAAGGTAGTAATGAAACCGAAGACAATCATTTGGATTTCCTTTACAATTCCCCACCAGCGGTTGCCGTTTGGAGCATTACCCGCCCCATGTTCCTGCTCATTTCCAACTGCCTGATGTCCATCATTAGCAGCCTGATTCTCATTCTCATCTCCAGGTTCAGGTTGTCCACCTGTCACAAAAAGAAGTATGCAAATAATAACCACAATCAGAAAACTTACCTTCATCTCTACTAAAATTTGTACAACTCGATTTGGTGAAACATTGCAAGGCTGTGATGGTTTTGCAAGGATAGCATGTACAAGACTTCCTCTAGTGCCACTAATGCAGTTAAGGTTCAGTATCGACTGAACGTGACACAGAATTTGAGACCAAAAGCCACCAAGATCAACTGCAGTGTTTTATCATTTAGTTGAAATGCTAGCATAATGGCTGGAAAAATACAAGTAGCATGCTCATTTATGTTCAGCCTGTTGTTATAAGAGATTAGCTAGAGCATAGCCTTGGATGTACGATGATAGCTACATTGTAGTCCATTATAAATTACGACGAACCATAGCCTTTGATGCATTATAAGATAAATTTTGTGCAACATATTCGCTGCATATTGAAGGCAAACTTATGCAAACATAATAGGATTTTGAGGAAATATACCAGCAAAGCAACAATCAAATAATCAACTGCATAAAGCAAACTCAAAACACTGAAAAAGTCTCTCTTTAGTTTTCTACATTTTTTAAATAAAACACTGGACTAGGAAAAAGACAATATAGCAAAAAGAGGAGAACCAGCCAAATCCTTAACAACTACAAAATTCAATAAATTTAAATTTACAGTTCCCCGCACAGGAGAGAAGATCCTGGATCAGATCATGATTTTAAACCTACAGCATTTTCCTTCCCAAGACCTAAGTTGACTATACCAATGTGACAAATTACAGCGAATAAATTGAGTAATGCTGGTCCCAAATTGCTCAGTTGTAATGTAGATTACTACATTAGTTTTTTTAGATAAAAAGATTATTACATTGATTGACAATATTATAGACTTGTAGTAGACCAGCATGAAATAGATGTGAATTTTTAATGTTGCATCAAATTTGGATTCCATTTCAGATCCCTATTGTTACTCAAAAAGATAAAAATAAAAGTTCAAAGCTAAGCTGTCCCAATGGGGCAAAAATAAATGTAAATGGTAACCTCACCTAGCATATTTTTTCAGTTCAGCAACACATGCCAAGTCAGATAACCTACCGGGGTCTAACATTTGATCCAATCCCATTAGGGGCCCCAATTTGGAGCGAGTTAATTCAAGAAATAAAATTATTAAGTCTAGGTTTGAAATATAAAAGAACAATGGATCTCTAACATGTTCTTGCTTCCTCGCCTTTATAGAACAAGTACAGGACTTGACGCTATTGCTTCTCTCTCTCTCTCTCTCTTAAATTATTGTTTTTTTTTAAATTTCAAACACAAAAATGTATGAAAAGGCTGCACTAGATAGCAAATTACTTTCTTGCTACTCTCTAAGAAACTAAATATTTCAATGAGGACAGACATTCAGGATTCATTATGATGCTAATGAGCACGAGGAATAACACTTCCCATGTATGATGTTCTTGATGAAGGCATTTAACATTCCGTCTAGTAATGCTTATAAGCAATTCAGTTTGTTGATATAGCAGGTGCACATATACCTGCCAAAGCAGCATTCTCAATCCCTTGTCTTGCAGCAGCAGGGATATTATTCACCCCATCAGCTGGCCTTGGTGGTTGGGGAGGTGCAACTGCCCTCTGCATACCTCGTGACATCCATTGTATCAATGGCGCAAGAGCTCCAGTTTGATACCTGCAAATAACCAATGACAAATAATTGAAAGCATCGAGATTATCACTTCCTTAAATATAAGAATTGAGGAAAATTAAGACAGAATAATTTCAGACTGAGGAGGGAAGGAAAAAGGTAGGGTTAACCACTTGCAAGTAAATAAGTGAAGCAGAAAACACGAGAAGAAAAAGCTTTTGTCTTGATCCATCTTGATAGAACAAAAAGATTACTGCTGCCAGCTTCAGAATAAGAAACAAGTCAATCTCAATTGCAATTCGAAATCTCCTTACAGCAACTACTCTTTGAGGTCCAGGCTGTTGCTGTTGCCGTTCTTGCTGTCTTACTTGCCCTTGCTCCTCACCCACTTGTCCAGCCTCAGAGGAATTTGGTACAGATCTGGAGGCACGCATGTAACAGAAAACAAGAAGAGATCTTTGAATGAGTGAATCGGTTACTATAATTGCAATGATATTACAGCACAAGGCATTCTGACAAAAATCAGTAATTTTAAATATGAATATCGAGTCCCATATAATTCATTCCATTCACGAAGACAAGGTCAATGTTTAAATACACCTAGTTATTTCACCCATCCATTCCCAACTGTAACTTGTATCAGCATAATCTTCATAGCGTGACATTGTTAAAACCTAAGAGACTGCAAATGTATTAACTTCTGCAGGACAACATAGCATCTAAATTTGTCTAATAAATACCTAATCAAGTTGTTCTAGTACACAAATTACAAACTCCAAATGCTTGAATGTCTCTTTGATGATATATTATGTACTGCTTTATCATAACTCAATTTTATACAAAATGTTCATATTTGTTGATAATACTCCAATAATACATATATCTATTATTATTTACTAAGCTTAATATATTTTGTATGTCACCACAGATTCTGTGCAAGTTAAGAAGTTATATAAGATATTACAAGAATAAGAATTTATTGCGCCACAGAACTTTGGCGACTTAAAACATGCTAAAAATATGAAAGCATTCGATATTAAGATGATTGGATGCACAAATAATAATATAATACTAATTGTTAGATATATAACTCAATGACAAGGTAGAAGTGGCAACAGCTGAAATCATGTTGAGACATAAACATTTGAGATAATTGGCTTCTCTCGGCAGAACAGTCCAAGACTCCAAGTACTTGTTATGGAAGAGTATTGATCCTATTCAATGTGCTAAAAGAAGAGGACGGCCATAACAAGAATGGTGGTGGCTATGAGCAAATATACATGAACACCTAAAGGCTAATGAAAAGTATACTTGAGAACATTACTCTCGAAATAGGTAAAATAAATCATATATATTATCCGATATCCTATAACGGATGCAAAAACTTAATATGTTTCTTTGATAAATAAAGTAACAACTAAACTTATTTATTTTTATATATGACAGGTATATCTCCTACACTAGACGTTCAATTTAAGCAACCTGATTTGTATCAACACGGATGAAATTTAAATTCAATTCTGTCGAACAAAGCACATATCACTTTGACCATGAAAAAGAAACCTGATTTGTAGTCTCTAGAAGACTTTTTTTTGCTGTGTATGCCTTAAATCCTTGAACCCAGTTGTGCTCCATGATTAAATCCAATTAACCTTTGCAGCTGTAGGAGAGAAATTAAAGAGTTTTTTGATCTCCTGCCTTTTGCGTACTCCACATGTACTTGGGAAGCACCCCCTGTTGGTGTCCGTTTTTAATATATTATTTGTCAAAATACTATATACTCCTTCCATCCCATAAATTGATAAATATGGGAACTCATTCATTTTTAGGAAGTCAAGAAATATTGCAACACTTCCTTTTTAAGTAACATTTGTAAAGTTAAATGACTAGTTTACCCATAGTCATGTCAACTTTATCATTTTAATATATAGTGGCTCCACTAAATTAACATTTTGTGGTTCACCTTCTTGGAAAAATCTTAACAATACACTTTACAGTTTACAGGAACCAATTAGGAAACCAAGTGAGACTTGAAAGTTTCTTAAAATTTGTGTAAAAAGTTGTTTTTCAATAATTATGGGACGGATGGAGTATATTGGAGGCCTATGATGGTGCCAGAGGACTTGGGAGTTTGGGGTTTTAATTTGTGTACATTTGTTAAATTCAGTTGTTCCTTGAGGGTTTGTATATGACGTCATCCTGTTACTCATTTTTGTTGTATTCTTTCGTTTAAATATACTTCCAAGTTCCAACATAAATTTTTCTTGAGCTCAGCTGTTTTTCTGGTGGTTATTTTTTACTTTTTAATCCTTTTCTGTTGCCTCCTATTTGTCATACAATAAAACCTTCTTTTTTTTATCTAAGGAAATTCTATTATGTAGTAACTATATGTAATGGCAAAAAACTCAATACGACAAAAAATGAGTTGCGCACATGTGACACTAGCTAATTGAAGATCCAATATATAATGGTGCAAGTGGCTTAAAATCAATGCACCGATATCAGTTACAATAGCCACATACTCTAGTTAAGAATAAACCACAAATATAAAATCAGAATAGGAGATATTAATTGACTAAGTAACTGTTGACACGACACTTTCTAACATCACATGTTGCTGCAAGAATACTTACGTGGGTACATTGTAAGTAAAAGGAGTAAAAGTGGTGGGTGGAATTCCAGACATGGACCCCATGAGAGGATATGTAGGAACAACATAAATGCCAGCTCCTCCACGGTTCATCTGTTGTTGGTCGTTCTGTAAAGGAGATAACCCGGTAACAAGTGCAGGGTACATGACAGGGAACATCTGAACATCTCCATTTGGTGAAACTGTAAAGCCACGTAATACACGTACCTGAGACAAAAAATTAAATATAATTATTAAGACGCTGACGTGAATGGTGAAATAGTGACATGGATACATATGCATATACAGATGTGAACCTTGGTCCTAGACCTCAAAATAATATGGATTTCTTATTTCTCATTCTTCCAATTTTCTAGTAACTAGGATTTAACCAAATATTTGTAGTAAATCTTATGACTTAGGTACAAGGAAAAAGAGCTTGAGAAGAATAGAGATGGAAATTACATTCTCAACCCAATATATACGGAAAGGGAGAGAAATAGCAAATGGACTCATAACAAGTAGAAAAACACTGCACCACTTTTATATTGGTCAAGCTAGAAAAATGCAGGTTCCCCAGTGCATAACTTCAAAAGAAAATGAAAGAATCATTTATATTGGTTCCCATAAAATGGTGTACTGTCCTATAAAGGTAAAAAGTAGCGTTGTTTCACGCACTAAATACTTGCCAAAAAAACGTGGTCTGCCTGTCAATTTTTAAATGCAGAAGCCAGGTGCAACCGTTGAATTTATAAAGTATGTCAATTCTACGTAGAATTGAAGCACATACATTTCACTTCCATTCATTAATTTTATATGAGCATCAAAACGGAAATTTCCAGAAGAACTTACCCACAAAGGAAAGTTCTTCACTCGAAGCAAATTAAAATAATTTACATAAATTCTCTGGAAATAAGATATACCTTACTATATGCATGGTCCAGCCAAAGAGGCATTCACAATCACAACCCATTTTACTAGAAAAACTACAAAAAATTACATTCAAGGCATGCACCGAACTATCCAAGACAAAGAACAACTAGAAGTTTAAAGTGGGGAATCCTTCATGAGATCTTACCCACCAACTAGTTCATTCTTGCTAACACTTAATTTGGTTTAATTTAACAGTCCTGTACATAATGATTCTTGAATTTCATACAGTACTTTCTAAAAAATCTAAGAATTTATGTTTGCAAACAAATCCATAGCCTTCAATCGAAATTGAATCTGACCTTAGCTAATAAAATATTTCAATTCTGATTCAAAACCATAAAATTCAATGCTCCCCTAAACTTGGAAACATGATATTGATTCCTCCAAAACAGTAGTATAAGAAAAGAACCTAAGACATCATAATTCTAGACATCATCATACTTAAAAGATCATATATAGATATTTCCCCTTAGAAAAAATTATCCAAACTATTCAACTATACTACGTATAGTTTGATCGCACAGCTATATGTATAAAAATATATATCATTTAGAAAATTGAGTCACAATTTAGCACATTAAAACCTTATATCAAATGAATAGCTAACACCATAGATTTACATGAAGCTCTGATGTTTGAGGGGTTACACCTGGGGTTCAGTTGGACGCTGATCAGCTGCCACCGCTTCGGTCGTTTCTCTACTCTCTTTCTCTGTCTCTTTCTCTCTCCTATCCCTGTGCCTCTTTCTCTCTCCTATCCCTGTGCTGATGTGACTGGTCTTGTGTTCTCTCTTGCTTATATATTGAATGGCGAAATTATAACTCTGTGCCTTTTACTTTACACCGTTTTCAAAATAAGTCCTCTAACAATTTCTTTTTCTTTTTACATTTTCATATCGGAAACATATATAAGAGGACCTTCTTGTCTCTTAAAACTACATCATTTTGGAGATTCTTTTAAAAAATAAGTCGAGTCGTGGACGACATTTTTGTAAATAAAAAAAGCAAGTGGTACAACTCTATTTTAATACTATTATTTTGTATTTTAAAAGAACCTCTAAAACGACGTAATTTTAATAAAAGAGTACTATTTAAGAGAGGATGTTATTTAAGATGAATATTTTAGATCCGTTATATATATATATACTAGCTGGGTCCCGTGCCTCCGGCACTGTATGGACAATATGATTTATCTCAAATTTGAACGACCAAAATAATTTATTAAGTGAGCGGAAAATTCAAAATCATTTGTATTTTATTAGATAGATTGATGTATTTTATTAGATAGATGTATGAACGGTGAGATTTATCCCAAACTTTGGACGGCCCAGATGATTTATTGAGTGAGCGGGAAATTCAAAATCATTTGTATTTTATTAGATAGATATATATATATATATATATATATATATATATATATATATATATATATATATATATAGAGGCCCGATCAGAAGCATTCTCGTTAAAGAGTATTCTGCCCTTAAAGAGCATTCCTTTTAAAAATCCGGCTTTTTTATCTCTCTCTCCTCACTCGGTTATAAACTTATAATATAGACACAAAGCGAAGAGAGAGAAAGCAAATAGAGAAATCGATCAGAAGAATTCCATTCCCTTCTCGCCCAACTGCTGCAAAATCCGAAGAGAAAGAAAGGGAATAGAGAGATCGACTTCCGGATGACCAAAGCAACCCCAAGCTCGAAGTTGGATCTCGACTTCCTTGATTCAACAACGATCTCGACTTCCTTAATTTACACAGAATCAGCTTCTACCTCCTGGAAATCGACTTCGATTCGGTATGGGTTTAGCTATTTTCCTCCATTAAAATTTTATTGGTTGAAGATTTGATGCAATTCATCCATTGACTCTTTTTGGGTTTTGTTAGTCTGATTTCTAGGTTTTATTTGAGCCCTTTAAGTCTCTTTGTTATTTGGATTTTTTTCATTGGGTTTTTTTCACCACGATTGTTCTTCTGTTCACCACGATTTGTATTGGATTTTTCTGTATTTGTATTGGATTTTTCTGTATTGGGTTTTTACTATTTAAGTCTCTGTTCTTTGTATTTGGGTTTGTAGTTTAGGCCTGTTCTGAAATTTTCTGAAATATTGTATCTGGGTTTGTATTTTAGGGCAGTTACTTATAGTTTTTTCTTTGAGCTTTCATGGTGTATTATTCACATTGTTTTGTAACTTCCACGCTCAGATTATTGTTTTAGATGGTACATGTTAAATAACTAATTAAGAAAATTGTTGACATAAATCATCAAAAACTTGTATCCTCTCAGCTTGAGCATCCTTTATCTTGTATCCAGTCCATATGCAGCTTCTGAATGTCTTGTGTCTAAGTAATCAGTTTTATGCTGTCTTTTGTGTAGGATGGATGAAATACACTTATGGAAAACATATTGTTGCTCGTGTAGAGAAACTTGTTGCTGTTGGAGGTACACATTTTTTCCCTATGTATTCGGCTTATATGTCTGCTTTGATGATTTATTTTGGCATTTATAGAAGGAAATGTCTATCATCTTGCCAGTTTTGTTTTTTTATGAGTGCTCTACTTTTATTTCATTAGGAAAAAGTTGTATTCATATCTGTTTATTGGGGCGATTTTTTTCCCCTCTTGCATTTTAACTTTAGATAGTCTGAAATATTCTAGTCTCTGAATGTTATAGAATTAAATACAACATGTTGATTTATTAGCATACATCTAGCACTCTAATTATCCAATTCAATTTGTTTGCAGAAAGGAGAATTGTTGCTCAGTCTCAATACTATGCATATGAGCCGTAGAAAAGGAAGTTGTACAGCTAACTGAGGCTAGTTTGAGCTACCTTTTTCCCTTTCTCATGTTGTATTTAGTCGCATTGCAAATAAAGTTGTTAATTGTATAAAACTAAGTTGAATGATGTTACTAATTTTGCTGCACTTGATACTGTGCTCCATTTTCAGATACAACATGTTTGTAGCATGAATAAGAGTCGCTAATTCGGGATTTTGGGGCACGTGGATACCTTGAAAAGTACCAGGATGTAGGTGGCAAAACTTGGAGATATGAAACTCTTTCAATGATTATGAAGATATATCCTAATATTGATTGGTCATGCTCTTTGCTTCAAGACTGGTCATGATTAGTATGTATATACATAAATAAATGTACAAACAATGCAAATAAAAGTGTTTTATTTATTCTGTTGTTGGATTCTTTTGTTGGTGTATCAGTTTTATTGTTGAATTCTCAATTCCTAGAGAATTTTAAGACAACACCAAAAATATTAAATTAGCAAAACTTACTCCTTAAATGCCAAAACCTCATTAAAATAATTAATGAGCTACAAAACAACAATATTCAAAATGTTCTACCAAATGGAAATATAAGGTTACATTTATAAATTATTAACAAGTCCCACAATTGACCTTCCACGAGCGCTGCCTATGTAGAGGTTCTACTCTACCTGCAAATTACTCAGATAAGTGTCATAACTCAGTCCATATGCAGCTTCTTTAGGCGAAACTAGAATCTCTATATGTATATTTTGGCAGGTTATTTTGTGTCTACTTGTGAATGTAATCATGTTATTGTTTTGTGTCTACGTGTGAATATAAAACAAAATTAATTAAACCAAAAGCAGAGGTGTTGTTCTACTGGAAAACAGAGTATCAAACAAAGTTCAACAGAACATTTACAAGCAAAGTTACAAAAACAGAATTCGGTCCAAACTAAGTTTAAAAAACATAGCATAGCTTCATTACAATCAATTCATTACATTTAAAATAGGGATTTCACACATCCTTAACTGGTCTATCTCCCAAATTCTAATTACAATTTTTTTCTATTTAGGCATCTTCTTGCACTGAGATGGTTCCAAAAAACATTACAAAGTAGCAAAGGACTCCAATAAAAGCCTCCCAAGGATTTAGAGATATTTGCCTCCCCAAGGATTTGAAGATATTTGCTACATGGTCCACCGATGAAACTTTCGTTATGTCAATGGAATTTAATAGCACCAGAAGATCCTTTTTTCCAACCACTTACAGATAATGCTAACAAATAATTTTCTGCAAAATCATTTGTAACATTAAGTTAGTAAGTTTCCAGATAAGATGAGCTTACAAATTTTCGGGACTTTTTAGTTGCAATTATAATGATTATAATAGATGAATGCACATAAAGAACGACATGTAGAATGTTGCACTTGTAGTGTTCATATGTGGAAATCTAAGAAAACATTGATGAGGCACAATAAAAGACAATATAACTAACTTAGATGAATAGGAGGTATTAACCAACAACAAGAAGTTTCTCTAAACGAGCAACAATATGTTTTCCATAAGTGTATTTCTTAAGTGCATTCAAAATTTGAAAAATGGAGCACAAGCATACAGAAATATATATAGCAGATGAACAGCTCTGTTCTTAACTACTCAACAGACAACATAATTACAGTGAGTAATCCCAGTTTCAAAACAGCTCTGTTCTTAACTACATATTCATCCATCCTACACAAAAGAAACAATGTGAATAATACACCATGAAAGCTCAAAGACAAAACAATGTGAATAATACACCATGAAAGCTCAAAGAAAAAACTATAAGTAACCGCCCTAAAATACAAACCTAGATACAATATTTCAGAAAATTTCAGAACAGGCCTAAACTTCAAACCCAAATACAAAGAACATTGACTTATATAGTAAAAACCCAATACAGAAAAATCCAATACAAATACAAAAAAATCCAATACAAATCGTGGTGAACAGAAGAACAATCGTGGTGAAAAAAAGCCAATGAAAAAAACCCAAATAACAAAGAGACTTAAAAGGTTCAAATAAAACCTAGAAATCAGACTAACAAAACCCAAAAAGAGTCAATGGATGAATTGCATCAAATCTTCAACCAATAAAATTTTAATGGAGGAAAATAGTTAAACCCATACCGAATTAAGGAAAATTTCAAGGAGGTAGAAGCTGATTCTGTGTAAATTAAGGAAGTCGAGATCGTTGTTGAATCAAGGAAGTCGAGATCCAACTTTGAGCTCGGGGTTGCTTTGGTCATCCGGAAGTCGATTTCTCTATTCCCTTTCTTTCTCTTCGGATTTTGCAGCAGTTGGGCGAGAAGGGAATGAAATTCTTCTGATCGATTTCTCTATTTGCTTTCTCTCTCTTCGCTTTGTGTCTATTGTATTATAACTGAGTGAGGAGAGAGAGAAAAAAAGCCGGGTTTTTAAAAGGAATGCTCTTTAAGGACAGAATACTCTTTAACGAGAATGCTTCTGATCGGGGCTCTATATGTATATACTAGCGGGGTCCCGTGCCTCCGGCACTGTATGGGCATTGAGATTTATCTCAAAATTAGAACGGTCCAGATGATTTATTAAGTGAGCGGAAAATTCAAAATTATTATTAGATAGATTAGATAGATAGATGTATTTTATTAGATAGATGTATGGACGGTGAGATTTATCTCAAACTTTGGACGGCCCAGATGATTTACTGAATGAGCGGGAAATTCAAAATCATTTGTATTTTATTAGATAAATATATATATATAAGAATTTGTATGTTTTTCTATGACACTTTATTTCTCTTTAATACCCTAGTTTGGAGTTTTAATTGGGGAGAAGAAAAGAAAGTGAGGGAAAAAAAGAAGAGTAAGGGGTGTCTGAGAGTTTTTTAATAGAAGGAAAAAAAGAGAGAAAATAAAATGAATTTGTCTTCAAATTTAAGATGATATAAAGAGGGAAAAAAGGGAATAGTACATGATTTTAAATGAAATATGTGAATACATAGGTAATTTGACATTTTTATTATTTTCCTCACTGTATTTTAAATGTGACATCATATTATATACTACATCTTTTTCGAATTATAAGGGCAATATTAACTTTTGAAAAGTCAATTTTAAATATTTTTAAATTCAAAATTAAGATTAATTCATTTAGTTTATGTCAGTACACAATTATAAATATCATAAACTACTTAAAAAGTACTACACTATTTATAAGATTTATTTTTTAGAAAACTTCAATGAATCATGTCAATTTTAAAAATATCTATTTTTAAAAAAGACAATAATAATTTTATAATTCGAAATGAAATGGATTAATTTATTCTCCCCTTATCGTGATGCTCGTGATTTTAGATTGTAATTGAGAGATTCTTAATGTTGATTTTGGAATAATACACACCTTTCACAAATTTAAAGTATATATATATATACACACACACAAGAAAGATTCTGTCCGGGAGTCCGGAAGCTGTTAAATTGCGATTTTTTTTATTTTTATTTTTGTTTTTTTTAAAACAACTAAAAAAAGTTTAATAATTTAAAAAATTCTGCATTTTAAGAAAATACGGGAGTCCGGATAGGAACCGGACCCTATATATATATATATAGGGATTCCATCCACAACAACCGGTTGTTGGGGAACAACCCCTTTTGGCCCAGCCGCTACAACCTGTAGCGGCTTGTTACTTAATTTTTTTTTTATAAGCCGCTACAGGTTGTAGCGGCTGGGCGAAAAAGGGTTGTTCCCAACAACCAGTTGCTGTGGATGGAGACCCATATCAGGTAAGGGATCCCTTACTTTCTTAATGAGGGATTTTTTTTGCTTTTTTTTAAAACAACTAAAAAAAGTTTAATATTTTATAGAACTTAAAATTTTTTCATAATACAGTATTTTGGGTGTGATTTGGGTACATATAACAAAACATGTATGTACAGTCTGGGCAGACTGTACCACCACTTTTTGGTATAGGTATTCAAAACACGTCCAAAACATTGTATTATGAAAAAATTTCAGTTCCATAAAATATTAAACTTTTTTTAGTTGTTTAAAAAAAAAGCAAAAAAAAAAAAAAAGTCCCTCATTTTAAGAAAATAAGGGATCCCTTACTTGATCATTTATGTATATATATATATTACGGGAAACTGATTGGATTGGATTGGATTGAATTTGTTTAGTTTAACCTATAAAAACCTTTAGTTCACCACTCAAAAAATGTAATGCCCGTAAATTAACATAAACCCTTGTATATTTATCCTTTCAAAATTCATATTATACATTTAATTCTATACAGGGTTTAGAGCACAATAACTACAAATGATGCATTCACTGTCGTACACATGAACTGAACTACTTTGAGGAGCACTATTTTTACATATGTATTTAAGGGGAGTAGTTAGTATGAAGTGAACTTCATAATAAGTTCACTTTATGTTCAATGTAGTGCTGACACACAGGCGGGAGGGTGATCTCTCCGTCTGCGTGTCAGCACTGTATTGGTCATGCAATGAACTTACCATGAAATTCACTTCATGGTAACCGGATCATGTATTTATCATGTATTTGATATTTTCACATGATTCTTTTTTTTCTCACATGAAAGTGAGAACTATTGGATGCTCATGTGAGAGAGAACCATGCGAAAATATCAAAAATACACGTGATTCAAAGATAAAAAACGGCAAACCCCATTACATAACAAAGACTCTGTGATTCATAAGATCATTGGTGTTTTTTTTTTTTTTGGGGGGGGGGGGGGGGAGAGTGGGTTACTCCACGTCAACAACATCATTACCAATTTCATGATGAACTTACCAAACCTCTTGGATGAACAACAGAACTTTTCCCAGGAGAGAGCAAATGGTTCAAGCATATTTACTTTGATTTGAAAATGTAACATGTTGAAATAAAGATGATGCTCTATTACTCAAACAGCTCTATATTAATGAACCAAATGTAAAAACCAGTACATAGTTATATGGTAGCAAACAGTAGTATTATATTCAAAGAAGGGAATTCTTATTCAGCAATAATCTGTATTCATTATTGGATGAAACTTAAACTGGATATTGCAAAAACAGAATAGAAAAAAACTCAACTTAAAACTACAAAATAGTAAGGTAACAACTTCTAATTGAAAGCAGACTGTAACTGTTTCACCATAATTCCTGACCTTTACACTCCCTTTCACCATCACCTCCGTGCATAATCCTGCAAGAGGAAACTTCTAATTGAAAGAAAACTGTAATTGTTTTACCAAAATTCCTGACCTGCACACTCCCTTTCACCGTCACCTCCCTGCATAATCCTTCAAACTTCGACTGCAATAGGAAACTGCTGTTGGCAATTATCATCATCCGTCAACAATGAATTGATCATCTTGATTATCTACCTCAACTCTAGTGTCACCATGAACAATGCCATTCACGTGGTGCAAGTTCTGCATCATTTGGGAGAGATAATGATTGCTAGCTCCAGTATGGTCTGGAATCCCAGCTGGATGAGCAGTCCACTGCGAAAGAAGCCCAATCAACTGGCCAGTAAGGTTCTGTTGTTCATGAAGGATCCGAGTCTGAATCTGGCTCATTTCTGCTCGGTGCTGACTCAATGTTTCATCAATTCTCTTCTTCCACTCAGATCTCCTCCTGTTAATCCTCTCCTCCAACTCATTCTCAAAAATCATCTGTTCCTCTCTTCTTCTTCTTCCTCTTTCTTCGCTCTCCTTCTCCATAGATTCCAATTCCTGAATTCTCTGCCTCCTCAACATCTCTATAGATTTGTCCCTCTCTTCTCTCTCTCTTTCCTTCTGTTCCCGTAGCCTCTCCCGTTGCTGGTCATTTTCTGCTACTAGATGTTCTCTTTTCTGTCTGTCCCGTTCTCGCTCCACCTCACGCTGCTCAAATCGAGTTTCCATTTCTCTCAACTGGCCCAGCTGGTTTGCAAGAAATCCCCATGCCCTTTTCTCCAATCCTTTCAACATCTTCCTCTTTTTCCTCGTATCCGACCCCATTGGCTCAAGGTCTTCATAAACAAATCCATTATCACCATTTTCCTTCATATGACTATCATTACCACCATTAAAATTCTCCTCCTCTTCTTCCCCATCATACTCAAACTCCAAACCCACAACCCCATTCCCATCAATCCCGCCTGCAAAATCACCATCCTCCCCCTGACCCAGATGCTCAAATTGCACAACCTCCATCCCATGACTGCTTCCATCAAACCCTCCACCATTATCATTATTACCCACCACCAAAGAATCATTACCACTAAAAACTGACACATCCCCAAACACCTCCTTGTACCTAAGGAAATTCGACCAGTGCGTTAACCCCTCAACCCAATCAAACTCCTCCCCACCCGAATCACCAACGGATTCCGACTTCTTAATCTTTTGCTTCACCAATGAGTACTGGTGCCTCATGTTCTGCACTTTTGTGGAAACATCCTTCCAAGTCCATTGCCAAGGGTATGAAACAGGGTCTCGGATATGGTGCACAGAATTCACATATAAAGCAATGGGTTTATACTTTTTCTCCCTGGTTTTCATTTTAGCTAAAGTTCCATCACACACCATCTCTCCATATTTGTCTATTAGGGTTCTCTCCTCTGCCTCACTCCATTTTTTCCTTCTCGAAGGAGGCATCATTAAGTACTAGCACTAAAAACTTCTAAAATTCATTCAACAGAAAAGAATCATATGTATGTAACTAAATTGATTGTAATCAAATAAACCAAAACCAGAATTTCCTACACATACATACAAAAACAGATAAATCGAAATTTACTATTTACTGAATACTGACCTTGAAAAGGAGAAATTTGTGAAGAAACCTTGATGAGTAACTATAAATGGGAATTATAAGAACTGGGTAAGTACCAATTTGGAGTCTTGGGATTGTTTAGAGCTAGATTTTCTCGAGAAATTGAGAGAGAAAAATTGGGGATTTGTCCAGAGGGAGTGGATTCTAGTGGGGACTTCTGAGGTATTTGAAAATTTGATGTGAGGGTAAAGATGGAGCATTGAATCTATGTCCTTAAAAAGGTTTGTTGAAAGTTTGTCTAGGATTTCGCAGAAAATATAGGTAGTATAAGGACAGTAGTCTTGGGCAGGGGTGTAAATGGGTATGTACAAATTCGGATACAGTAATATTTGTTTATTTGCGGATAGATATTTTTAAATTGAATATAGATAATTTTTTTTAATATAAATAATATTCGTTTTTTTCCGAATACAGATGCGGATAAATACAAATTTTCTGGTTACCATCTATAACACTAACTATAACTTGAATAAAAAATAATGAGTTTTAAAATATAGTTTATTAATAAATGAATGTTAATTTATTTATTTTTAATAAATATTTAAATACAATAATCAATGTTCTAAATTACAATTCAAATAAATTTTCATCATTTTTGAAATAATTTATAATTTATATAACCCATCTTTGATATATAAATTATATAAAACATAACATAACATACTTAAATTACATATTTCATTTATAATTGCAAAATAAATAAGCTACACAGAATTTCTTATGCAAATAAAATTATTTACATACTCAAGATATTATAATATAATATCCTTACCTCATTAACATAACTTCAATTAAGAATTTATTTACTTCCTTAAGATATTACGATAAATATAATATCTTTTCTTTATTAAATTAATTTCATATAAGAATTTATTCTAATACTCTTGGGCAAAATATATATAAATATTATATGCTTAACCCGCCACTTTTTGCTTCATTGCGCAAATAGTTCCCAACAATTTTATTTCCTCGCATAATATATATATAAATGAAAATGATAAAAGTAATAATTATAATGATAATAGTAATAATAATAATAGTAATAATTATAATAAAAATTAAAATTAAAATTATATTAACAATAATAATAATAACTATTATTATTACTACTATTATTATAATACTACTAATAATAATTATATTTATTATAATAGTAGTACTAATAATAATAATAATAATTATAATAGTACTAATAATGATAATAATTATTATTATAATAAAAATAGTAGTAATAGTAATAGTAATAATAATAATTATTATTATTAGTACTATCATAATTATTATAATAATAGTAATAATTATTATTATAATAGTAATAATTATAATAATATTAATAATTATAATAATAGTAATAATTATAATAATAATAGTAATAATAATAATAATTAATAATAATAATAATAGTAATAATAATAATAGTAATTATAATATTAATATTATTATTAATAATAATAGTAATTATAATAATAGTAATAATTATAATAATAATAATAGTAATAATAATAATAGTAGTAATAATAATAATAATAGTAATTAAAATAATAGTAATAGTAATAGTAATAATGATTATAACAATAATAATAATAATTATGATAATAGTAATAATAATAACAACAATAATAATTTTAATAATAATAGTAATTATAATAATAGTGATAATGATAATAATTGTAATAATAGTAATAATAATAAATAAATAATAATAATATTAATAATAATAGTAATTATAATAATAATAGTAATAATAATAATAATAATAATTATTATTATTATAATAGTAAAAATAATTATAATAGTAATAATAAATATAATATTATTATAATTATAATAATAATTATGATAATAGTAATAATAATAGTAATAACAATAATAACAATTATTATTATTATTATTATTATAATATTGATGCAATGAGGATCGACATCTCCGAAGGTTGGAGAGGAAGGTTGATGCAATGTATGACAACTTTGCAGCATTTGTTATTGGATTGCCGAGATCTTTAGCCGAGGCTTTTGCGCAGCAAGGAGCAATGCTTGAGTGGCCACAATTACTCAAAAAAATATTTAGAAAAAATTAATCTTTATTCATAAAAGTTGGGGTCTTACATTTGTTGGCAACAAAGTAATGGTGAGAATTGACACAATTTTGGACCACAAATAAAATCACATCTTATTTAATACTTTACCAAAAATAAGAGATGAAAAGCTAGAGAAGTAAAGAAATGAGAGATAGGGTCATTCATAATGAGGCAAGGAGGAAGAAAGAAAACTACAAGGAAGAGCAATCAACCAAATGAAGAAAAATAGCCAAATTAGGGAGATATATATAACCCTAAACCTTTCTCTTATTCAATTGTTCTTGTGAAATAACTAGAGTTATTATAATAAACATGTATTATACTCATATACATCTAAATATGTTGGAACATGGTGATAAATAGCTTAGATGATGGAAGAGTGGTAAAGGAAAGTACTGAAACAAAGAAAGAGAACTAAACTAGTTTAGGTTAAAATTGGTAAAAATCTGACCTAAAATTGCAACAAATAATACTTCTATTTTTTGGGTGATTCCAATTTTTTGTGATAGATATAGAAGTTATCTAAATTTTGGTACTTCTTTGAGGACTAAATTCCATGTAGAATATTTTTGGTGGAATTTCTACCAAAATAGGGCAGGCTGCCGAATAATTTGATTCAATTTTTTGTGCGGAGTGTTTTGGACACTTAACTTGCCTGAAAAATTTTAGGCTTCTGGTATATGAAATCTACAGCTATAGGGAAAGTCATGTACAAAAATGAAAAAAATCGAATTTAAAACGAAGGAGTTATGACCAAAAGAAAAACATGAAATTTTAAATAAAAACTGCGGTAACTTGAGTTCTGTAACTCACAGTAGCCCTCTCTTCCGCCGCGAATCTCCTTCACAAGTTGCATCACGATAAAATACAAAGAAACATAAGATTTCTGAAAGTACAAATATACTAAACAATACGATTGGACTGTTGACACTACCTAAGCGATAATTTCTTACAAATACAATTTCTGTGTCTTCAACACCTCTTGCTTTATTGAGTTGGAACCCACCCCTTAATTCTTGAGTAATTTCATCACTTCATGTCAAAATAAATAAACCGTGAAACACACACACACACACACACACACACACACATATATATATATATATACACTCACTCACTCACTCACTCACACAACTCACAATTCATAGACATGACAGTTGATGCAAACCTGTAGTGATCAAGATTGAAAATCTAAGAAGCTCTTGTAGCTAAGTTCTTTCTTTTTCCATCTCTGATACTTAGATTCTGAAAATGTCTGAAGTTCTTCCACCTTCTTCCTTGAATCAGTCAGAAGACCCTCTAGCTCCATTATCTTCTTCTCTAGTTCAACAGTAGTTTTGGTTACCTTGGTGTGAAGGTTTGGTTACCTTGGTGTGAAAGTTTGGTTACCAACTGCACTATGAAAAATCTGAAGGTGTGGAGGTGAATTGGTTATCTTGGCATGATAGTTTGGTTATCTTGGTATGAATGTTTGGTTACCAACTGCACTATGAAAAAACTGCAAGTGTATGAAGGTTTGGTAACCTTGGTATGAAGGTTTGGTTACCTTGGTATGAATGTTTGGTTACCAATCTCTTCTATCAGTTGCTAATTTTGGATCAACAGTAGCTTTGGTTACCTTGGTATGAAGGTTTGGTTACCTTGGTATGAAGGTTTGGTTACCAACTGCACTATGAAAAAACTGAAGGTGTGGAGGTGGATCGGTTCAACAGTAGGTTTGGTTACCTTGGTATAAAGGTTTAGTTACCTTGGCGTGAAGGTTTGGTTACCAACAACACTATGAAAAATCTGAAGGTGTGTTAGTGGATTGGTTACCTTGGTATGACAGTTTGGTTACCTTGGTATGAATGTTTGGTTACCAACTGCACTATGAAAAAACTGCAGGTGTGGAGGTGGATTGGTAACCTTGGTATGAAGGTTTGGTAACCTTGGTATGAATGTTTAGTTACCAATCTCTTCTATCAGTTGCTAATTTTGGATCAAATCCAATAATCAAGGTAAGCATTGGGACGAATATGCCACCACCACCAACACCGTCTACACTTCCAAATGCAGCTCCACAGAATCCAATTACAGAACTGACGACAATTTGCCAATTAAATTTCATTTTCGGCCAAATGCAGAACCCCGCTCTTCAACTCGACCACGCCGTTTAATTCTATCTCGATCTCCAGATATATGTCTCTGTTACAAGACTCTTACTGACCTTTTGAGGCTTAAATCCTTTGCTAGCAGAAACAAAAAGCTTACACAACTTCTTCACATATTTAAACAATATATCATGTAACCATTGTTTGTCAAGAAATGCAAAAGCAACAACTACTAAATAGTTTCAAGCTACATATATTGGTAAATATCTGTTATAGCTCTGTAATCAGTATTGTTGGAATCCATGGAGGTTGAGGAAGAAGATGCGTGATTTGTTGGGTTTTGGTTGTGAAATTGTTAGGAGGAGTGAGAAAGAACCCTGATGAGATTCTTGATGCTCTGAAGTCCGGCGGTGACAGCTTTTTGGATGGTGGTTTCTTCCA
Source organism: Panax japonicus (assembly GCA_020205505.1). Taxonomy (NCBI): domain Eukaryota; kingdom Viridiplantae; phylum Streptophyta; class Magnoliopsida; order Apiales; family Araliaceae; genus Panax; species Panax japonicus. The sequence goes on along the minus strand of CM035104.1, from coordinate 48,551,832 downwards.
TTTTGGCATCTACTAAGGAAAAGAAAAGTATGACGTCCCCAAAATAGGTATGCAACACCCATTCTGAGTCGCCAAATACATAGTACAGAAACAATTATAACTTATTAATACAACTGTCTTGCAAAATACGACAACACTTAAACTGTAAGTTTAAATACAAATATTGTCATCTAGACAATATCCACACTCAAATAAGTCCTTATTATAATTATTGATACACTATTTTACAAAATAGTGAGGACTACTAACATAACTTCTAGAACCATCATTCCACACCCCGACTAGTACTCGCTACATTCTCGCCTCCTGAGAAGAAAAATGGAACAAAAAGAAAAAGGGTGAGCTCAACTATAGCCTAGTAAAGAACATTATGACTAAGTTAATATAGAACAAATTATCGTTAGTCTTCAACAGGAAAAAATTTAATAGAATACAATAGAAAACCAGTTTTAAATCAATATTCGCAGCGGAAATAATAATTTATTAGAAGAGTTAAGTAGAGAATAAAATCTACTATCTTCTATATATGAATTTAAAAGTCCATAGTCAATATTTTATCCCTGTAACATAAATCAATATATATCTGGAATCAAATATTCATCTTTGCACTACATGCTAAAGATATTCACCAGTTAGTCATGTTCATCTAAACACCTGTTCATCTTTGCACTACGGCCAAAGATATTCATCAGAAATCATTCATCTTTGCACTACAGGCCAAATATATTCAGTAATATCATCAATTAGGACTGAAGATGATGAAAAATATTTTAAAGAAAACGAATCCAGTGAAGCAAAAGAACAAATATTAGGAATTCGTATTGCAGTTTTATCCAAGTTCAATAATACTCCATAATAACTAATTTTGAAGCAGAATTAAAAAATAAAGATCAAAACATGGATACAATCAAAGATAGTAACCATAATAGATATCTTGGACAAAAAGAAGAAAATTTCATTTTTTGGTGAATAGTACTGTATTCGTGAATAGTGCCATATACGTGAATAGTAACCCCGACACAAAAAGTTTCAAATTTAATAAAAAGTCCAGACTAATATTTCGGCATAATGATATTGAAGAAAATAATATCATTTAAGAAGAAAACAACATCCCTTACCTCAGAAAAGATAGTACTTCTAGCTGGAATACTGGATATAGTGCTGAAGGGAACTTGCACCGTATAGCAATACTCAAAGTATCAAAATACTCACAAGAATACGCTCGATAATATAGAGAGAGAAAGAGAGAAAACTTTAGTTTCTGGTGTGATTTTCAATTCTAACCTAAGCACCCTATTTATAAGAAAATGCTTAGAACACAAAAGCAGAAAATTTAATAAAATATTAATATATAAATTAAATTTTCTACGCCAACCTTTGAATCATCAATTTCAGCATGTTTGACAACAAGTGAGCCCACCAACAATAACAAAAATGTTTTTCTAAATATAAATATTTAAAACTTCTAAAAATCAATTATTTCGGAATTTCGGAACTTCAATAATTCATAATAAATAGCCCTTTTATCAGAAAAATTCAAATCTTATGTCCATTCCATAGGAAATTTAACTCTACAACTTTGAAGAAGAAAGTTTTTCCAAATTCCAAACAAAAGTTGATCGAAATCCATAAACGGGTGATTTTACAGGCTATAATCAAATTTCAGTCAAGAAACGGGTCCACAAACATGTTTAACATGTTTTAAACAATTTTTGTAACAAAAATACTCTTCCTTCTCATTTATTCATATATCCCACATTCATTGCAAAATATCACCATTATTATATTATTAAAATATAATAATATATTTAAATAAATTATTTTATCAGAAAAGATAAAATATCAATTTTTCAACAATTGTCACTTTAAAATTTTCTCCATCTATATCCACATAAAATGAATATTTTCCTTATCATATAAATCAATAATTAATTATTCACAAATAATATTACAGAATCACAATACTGGCAACCAGGCCGTTCCCAGGAAAGAGGGGGCTTTCCAATAAGAATTTCTCCTTACTAACGCGCAATTAGGTGACCAAACCTCTCCTTAGACAGAACTTTCTAGACATTGCCAATAATGTTATCTAGTAATATTATTAAAATAATATGAATCATTGATTTGATAATGAGAAATATTGTGTAGTGACAATTATTAAAACAACAATAATATAAAATTTCAACGTAGCAATTATTAAATCAATAAAATAAAATATTGAACAGTAATTACTGTAACAATTATTGAGTAGTGCCTTCTTACGTAAGAATCAATAATTGGTGCAATACCGTGTGCTACTGTGCAACAATGTGTGTGTTTTAGCCACCGGGTATTCCAACAGTGTTAACGGTAACAACTACACCGTTATTTATAAAAACTCATACTTGTCGTTTTCTTTATCCAATCGCTTTTCGTTATGAGGCCCACAAAAGGCTGCGCCGTCGTACGAATATTCCCCGACAGGAAGAATATTCCACGACCAAACGAATATTCTCCGACAATAATGAATATTTTATAACCACTTGCTTATTTGAAATATTTGCGCATTTTACCCATAACTAATCACATTAATCAATTCAACCCTTACTATTTCAAAATAATAAATAGAGAAATTCAATTTCATTTATAATAAGTTGGAGTCTTACACAAAGGACTTTGAAGTTGAAATAGTTTTGTAGAGAGAGAATGGGTATTGGGAGTCAAAACAGATGATGCCTTCTTCTGTTTATTAGTGTTATATGAAGGACACGTGATCTTCGCTTCGATGAAGGACAAAACTAACTACTTGAATACTAATCCCTTAAATTATGGAATCCTAATTACACTAATATTGTAAATAAATATGAAAAAGTGTTTTACTTTTATAATTATTTTATGGATGCACCATTATTGTAATTATTTCTAAAAAATGTACTAAAATATGTAATTAATCCAAGAAAAAAATAAAATAGTTGAGAGTGGTTTATTGAATAAGAGGGGAAACAAGGAAAAATAGAAAAAATCATTTGAATTGCTAGTAAAGCGCAAAACGTATTGTATCGGTAAAAATATGTTAAATAATACATGTAAATTTAAGTGAAGGGAAAATAGTAATTAGAAGAGTTAAACTATAAAAGGAAATTAAGGTTGTACACGGGAACAAGTTACAATACCCGAAATTATAGTAGCCAAATTATGTATAGTTACCGACGGTATCTATTAAAAATAACAAAAGATGCAAATATGAAAAATTACTATGAATAGTGTAGGTAAGCGATTGGACATTAGGAGGGAGTCACAAGGAAAGTACGCCACAACAGACAAGTTCTCTAACTTGTGCAAGTTCCTTGACCTATTGCAAGTTCCTTTGTGCAATTTGATTATTGTGTGCAAGTCTTCTGATTTATAGCAAGTTCTCTGATTTATTGCAAGTTCCATAACATGTGCAAATTGATTATGGTGTGCAAGTTTCTTAGTTATTGCAAGTTAATTCTTTAGTTGATGATAGTCTTTTAAATTGCGTCAGTTCCTTAATTGCTGAAATTCTATAATTTATGTGAATTCTTATGATTGAGCTAAGTTGTAAGTTTTGAAGATATATGTGAGTTCTTGAACTCATAATATTATGGTAGGTTCGTGACCCTTATTAGTATGGTAAGTTCTTGAACTAGTCGTATGGTAAGTTCCTGATGAGTTTTTGAACTCATATTACTATGACGAGTTCCTGAACTCATATTATTATTGTAAGTTTCTGAACTCATAATGTATGGTAAGTTCTATGAACGAAACAGTATTTCTAGATTTGCAAGTTCGTGATATTCATGAATTTATTGTATGAAATGAGTTATTCCATTTGTTTCGGCTAGACTTAGTTGACGAGATTGTTATATGAAAAGAGTTCGCCATTTGTTTAGGCTAGACCCAGTTGACGAGATTGTTTTAATAAAATGAGTTAAGTCATTTGTGTCAGTTGGACACAGTGGATAAGATTACTTAAATTAATGAGTTTATGCTATTTATTTAAGCTATAATCAATTTATGTGATTTGTAATGTTATTTTTGTATTATTAAATTGTTTAAATTTTTTTTAGAGATAGTTAATGTAATCCAAACCAAATTGTTTTGGTGCGGATCTTGAGCTTATATTATAACTAAGTAGAACAACCCTAGAAATAGGGAAAATGTGTACTGTTGTCGGGTAATCGACGCACGTCGTAAAAATACAGTGTGTAGATTTTGTTACGCGTAACAAGGAATGTCATTGGGCTAGCCCCCTAAATGATACTCTATGTAGAGTTCTTTAGTCTTTAAGACTGTTAAACATTGTGTAGAGTTTGCAGTCCTTGTGACTGTTGAACATTATGAAATAGTTCAAGGTCCTTATGACCACTCAGTTAGCTCTCTAAAATATTGAGATTTCATGTGAATAAAGATGTGAGGAAATTTGCTAATCATTGAAGTCCAAAGTTGAACGTTATGTGATGTTACGTTGCTGATTCTGATTATTTCAGAAATTCTAATATTCTGATTATTCTAATATTGTGTAATCATACCTTCTACAACGTTTTTATCCAAAAAACGTTGTGGAATCATACCTTCTACAACGTTTTTAAGCATCTGCTAATTTATGGATAACAAATCTACAACGTTTTTTTTTTCTTAAAACGTTGTGTAATGTGCTTAACTACAACGTTTTAAAAACGTTGTGTAAGGGTGTCAAATAGACAACACCCTTAACCACGACGTTTTTCTGACTGAAACCATAACGTTTTTTTCGCGTTGTCTATTTACTGTTTTGTAGTAGTGATTATGTAGAGTTTGCAGTCCTTGTGAGTGTTGAACATTATGAAATAGTTCAAGGTTTTTACGACCACTCAGTTAGCTCTCTAAAATATTAAGATTTCATGTGAATAAAGTTGCGAGGAAATTTCCTAGTCATTGAAGTCCAAAGTTGAACGTTCTGTGATGTTACGACATTGCTGATTCTGATTATTTCAAAAATTCTAATATTCTTGGTGAATCATCAGCTTTAATTTGTAATGTTCATTTAGTGATTGAGATTCATACTCGTGCTTATAATTCTAAATATATATTTTTTAAAAACTTGCTGAACAAATTTGTTTCTCATTCTTGCATTCTAATAAAATTTTCAGATAAAACAGGATGATCAAAAGTATCCGAAAAGTAAAGATAAAGGAAGGGAGATTGTGGTTAGGTAGTAGATTAGGATACTATAATTCTTGTAATTTTGTAAGATTCATTATAACGTAATCAGTTATTAAAATGTGCGAGAAGTAGAAATAAAAAAATAGGGTTAATTGTATAATAATCCCGAAGTATACACCTTTTTACCATTCGTACCCTTATATTTAAACGCTCCCATCCCTCCACCCCAAATACCGTTAAGTAAGCATAACTAACCCTTTTGTAATTTTTGACCATTTAAATTGTGACACGGGACCATTTTTCGACGAACAAATTGATTCAAAGGGTCGTTATGCTTACTTAACGGTACTTGGGGTAGCAGGATGTGAGTGTTTAAATATCGGGGTACACGAATGGTAAAAGGGTGTATACTTCGGGGTTTAATATGTAATTAACCCTAAAAATATATATGTAATTTTAGTTAAGTGAAATTTATTGTAAGTGAGCCTAGTACATAGTTCAGACAAGTTTTGTACGTGTGAGGTTGAAGTCATGGGAAGAATGAATGGATGTTTCCATTATTTTGATGTGGTAGATATAAAATAAATGAAGAATTTATGCTTGAAAGTTAAGCAGGTGAAGGACATTACTAAATGGTACGTGGATCGTGTTGCACCAAATCCGCTATAGTTAGACCTGGCAATATAGTTGGTTAACTATCGGGTTAACCCATATTAACTGGAACCAAATGGGTTGATTAACTGTTTTTATTTATTTGGGTTGGTTAAAGTTTGGAACCATATTTTTAAAAATAAATATAGTTTCAACCCTGTTAACCATTTTTCGACACATATTTTATTTCAAATCCAAATCAAAAGTTATTATCATTCATATTTACATATTCAAGAAGCTCAACCACCCACCCCCACCCACCCACCCACCCACCCACCCCACCCACCCACCCACCCCACCCAACCCCACCCCACCCCACCCCACCCCACCTCACCTCACCCCACGCCATGCACCCACCCACCCAAAAAAATATTATGTGATTGTGTATACACCCCTTACCCCCACGCCATCCCACCCATCCCACCCCCACCCCACCCCACCCCACCCCACCCTCACCATCACCCAAAAAAAATAATATTATGTGATTATGTATACACCCCTTACCCCACCCCACCCACGCCACGCCACGCCACCCCCACTCCACCCCCACCCCACCCCACCCCACCCCACTCCATCCAAAAAAAATAATATTATGTGATTATGTATACACCCCTTACCCCCACCCCACCCCCACTCCCACCCCAAAAAAATAATATTATGTGATTATGTTACAGATTTTAGAGAGGAAGTTTAAATGTGCATAAAATTTTTTAGAGAGAAAAATGTATAAAACATTATGGAAAGAAGGTGAATGAATATATAAATTAAATATCATAAATAATGTATTTAATTGGACCATAATAATGCTAAACTTGAAATTTGAAACCATAACCAAATTTGAAACTTGAAATTTGAAATTTTACGCTCTGTTTCTGAGTTTTAAAATGGACAGAAAAGAAAAGAAATGGACGGAAAATTTAAATTTTCTTTCTAATTCTTATATTTCCGAGTTTTTTAATAAAAGGAAAAGAAAAGAAATGGATAGACAGCTTTGCCACTTTTCCTGCCAAAGTTTTCCGTCAAAAATTGGCATGATTTGGACGGAAAAGAAATTTGAATAAGTAATATTTTATAATTCCCATATTATTCTCAACTTTTAATATAATAAATTTTAAATTACAACTCATGTCCTCAATTTTAAATTTTCTATTCTTTTCTATTAAAAACTTAGAAACAATACAAAGGAAAACTTCAAGTTTTCTATTCTTTTCTTTTCTGTTCAAAACTAAGAAACAGAGCGTTAAGGTAATGTGATTTTAATTTATAAATGGAACCATAACCAAATTTTGTAAACTAAAAGCTGCCCGAGTCCGGAAAAAATTTCGGGTCAAATTTCAAGTCTGATTCTAATCAAATTCATCCAAATAATATTTTAATTAAACCTCTGACTCAATAGTATCTTATTGGGTCATCTTAGTCTACCACATATCCAAAATAATATAGACAGTTGATACTAGATTTAATGCTTTCCAATCATTTTTTAATTCTTTTGCATAACTTTAAAACGTCATATATTACGGGACGGATGAGAGTACTAATGTTAGTAACTTAATTATTTATATACATATAAATTTTTCAGACATCTTTCAATATGGGATTGATGTGTTACAAACTCCCCACTTAAATATCTGTTCAGCAAAAAAGTCACGACATAAATGTACTATTGTTAGTAACTTAATTTTTTATATACAAACAAAATGTTATTATATTTTTCGATGTGAAATTAAGGTGTTATATACAAAGCTTCTCATTTTGCACCATATATCAACTATAGTCGGGGTAGTGTTTTTATTCTTCTGTTGGACATGAATTTTGATGTAGGGAGATTTAGACGTTATGTAATTTTTCTGTTTTCAGCAAGTCTTTTTGTATTAATAGTTTTTTCAGTCAATAACATTTTTGCCTTGCTAAAAAAAAGAAAAACAATTCCAAATACATTCAGAATTAGGTGTAATTTGCACTGAAATATTGTACAAAGTAAAAAAAATATTAAAAGTTCATGATAAAAAAGTATTAATCCATATTTAGGCCTATAATTTATTATGAATAAATTAGTTATGATTTTTTTATATTTTAACGTTCAAGTATCAAATCTACGTAATCATGAAGTTACCATTTTTACGCTCTCCAATCTCTATATAAATCAAGTACTGATGAATCAATAGAAATCATAACTTTATCATTCAGAATTGCAAAATATTGTAGTATTTATACGATGAAAAGTCTCTTTCTTTTTTTCCTCCTTGCTATTTTTCTAACCGCAAATGCCCTTAAATACGAGGTTCATGTCATGGATGGAATCCCTCAAGGTGAATTGCGAATTCATTGCGCCTCAGGAGATGATGATCTAGGTTATCATAACCTATATTATATGCAAGAATTCATGTGGTCATTTTATCCTAATATTTTTGGTCGTACTCTTTTTTTCTGCCATTTTTGGTGGGGAACACAAAACAAGAGTTTTGATGTCTTTAGAAACTCGTTTCAAGGGGTATATACGTATTGGCTAGTAAAGCCTGATGGTTTTTATTATGCTGAAAATAAGCATGATATATGGACCAAAAAATTTGATTGGACTAATTAGTGGTTGATCATCTTTTCATGTATCCTCAAATATATTATTATCCAAGGAAAAAAAAGTACTTTATCTCTCTCTCTCTCTCTGTGCGGTTGGTTTTATTGTATTTTATATATCTAAGTAAGCTAATTATTCTAATCTCAACTTTATGTGCAAAAATACTTTTATTTTAATGTTGTGTCATAATTTTAACATTACTTATATATACACCATCAGTATATAATCTAATTAGTGGTTGATCATTAGACTTAACTAGCTTACCGGACACGCACATGTGTTACACGTGTAATTTATATGCAAATTTTTAATTTTAAACATTAAAATTTTAATTTTGAAAGACAATTCTATAAAGTTAAAAGTTTAAGATTTTTAGTAAGATACATTTACAAGTTACAAAATGAAGATAAGTAAAATTGAAGTTATAAGAATAAAACAAAAATTACTATAAAAGTTTAAGCGCATTTTTGGAAGCCAAAACGACACAAATTAAGGCACTAATAAAAGTTTAAGGACATTTTCGAATGCCAAAAATACTTCAAAAATTATTGACACAATGACTCTCCGATTTATGTATTAGATTAAAGATAAATTACCAAGTAAATTATAACACTCTAGTTTCACATCGAAAGATATGAAAAAAATTTGTCTATGTGGTCCTATGAATATCCGAGCACGAGAAGGGTTTGAGTATTTCATCACATTTACTGATGATTACTCAAGATTTGGTTATGTTTACTTTATGCATCGAAAGTCTGAAGCATTTAAAAAATTCAAAGAATTTCAGGCAGAAATAGAAAGGCAATCAGAGTAAACACATAAAGACCCTTCGATCGGATCGAGGAGGTGAATACCTTCTTGGGGAATTCAAAGATTACTTATCTAATATAGGAATTATATCTGAATTGACTGCACCGGGTACACCCCAGCAAAATGGTGTGACAGAAAGAAAAAACATGACTCTTTTGGATATGGTAAGGTCTATGATGAGTTTTTCTACTTTTTTTTATTTTCTTTTGGGGTTATGCACTAGAAACGACAATGTACTTATTGAATCTTTGTACCATTAAAGTCTGTTCCTTTAACTCCTAGAGAATTGTGGAGTGGGCGAAAGCCAGTATTGCACCATATTCATATATGGGGCACACTTGCACATGTACAAAAAGGAAAGACAGACTAAGATAAATTAGGTACAAGAACAGAAGTATGTTTATTTGTAGGATATCCAAAATGAACTAGAGGTGGTCTATTTTATAGTCCTTTAGACCAGAAAGTATTTGTTAGCGCAAATGCAGTTTTTCTGAAAAATGACTACATAATGGATCACAAGTCGAGTAGTAAAATTGTCTTAGAAGAAATGTCAAGTACAACAATTACTCAATCAATTAATCCGCCACAAGACTTGGATGAATTGCCACAATCTAGAATTGCCACAATCTAACCAACCCGATTCTTCTAATACACCGGAGCTTCGTCGTAGTGGGAGGAGTATCAGGCCTCCTGAGAGACTTTCACTTCTTGGAGAAACTTATGATGTTATTCCGGAAGAAGTAGAGTCGGATCCCTCTAACTTATTTGAAGCTATTAATGATGTAGATGCATCCAATTACTGACACATAGCTATGAAACTAGAAATGGATTCCATGTACTCAAATAAAGTATGGAAACTTGTAGAAGCACCTAATGGGGTAAAACCTATAGGGTGCAAGTGGGTCTACAAAAGAAAAAGAGGGATAAATGTAAAGGTAGAAACCTTCAAAGCACGATTGGTAGCAAAAGGTTTTACTCAAAAAGAAGGTATCGATTATGAGAAAACCTTTTCACCAGTAGCTATGCTTAAATCTATCAGAATACTCTTATCCATTGCAGCTCATCTCGATTACGAGATGCGGCAAATAGATGTCAAGACTGCTTTTCTTAATAGATATCTTGATGAAGAAATCTATATGAAGCAGCCTGATTGTTTTATAGTTAAAGGCCAAGAAAATATGGTATGCAAGTTGCAAAAGTCCATTTATGGACTTAAGCAAGCATCAAGGTTTTGGAATATAAGGTTTGATCAAGCGATCAAATATTCTTATGGTTTTGAACAAAATCCAGAAGAATCTTGTGTGTACAAGAAGAATAAAGATGGGGTGGTGGTATTCTTAGTTCTTTATGTGGATGATATATTGCTTATTGATTATAATGTTGGAGTATTATCCAGTGTTAAAATTTGGCTGATCCTTTTACAAAGACCTTGTGATCTTCTAAAGTTTTTGATTTTCATCTTGAGGGAATGGGTATTAGACATATGATAAATTGGGTTTAGGGCTAGTGGGAGATTGTAAGGTTTAAGCCCAGAAAAACCCAATGTTGATATTTATTTTATTATTTTAATAATAAAATTTAATTTAATTTTGCATAATTAAATGTGTCATAAATTTTGTCCATAATTATACATTTTATAATTTATGTATATGAAGGAGTGTCATATACAGAAGACATAAATTATATATTATGTATAATTAAAAAAAATATATTATTCTCAATCTTAGATGGAAATGGATAAACCATTCTAGTAGATTGTAATACAGTTGATTGGATGATTTGTCTTAGTCATGTAAAGTGAAGACTTTAATCTAGTGTATTGGTGTATTTTTGAAATACATAAAACTGGATCGTTGCGAAAAATTATTTGATAAATACTGTTATTATAAATAATTTTTCAATTACTATTAATGTGCAATTACTCTTAATCCTGAGAGAATAATGAACTTAATTTTATAATGTATGTCACTTTAATATATTAAAGAATGAGATTTTAAATACAATCAATACCTCAATATGTTGGGTGATATATGTTATGAAATTAGGAACATGTATTTTTCAAGATGGAATTCTACAATTAAATTATAATATCCCCTTGGTATAATTTATTGGTTGATCACCAGAATCTTGGCCAAGTATTTTAGTAATTCAAATTACTAAAGTATTAATTTAATTTATTAAATTAATACTTATTAAATTAATGTGTGATCAAAAGTGTATAAATTATGTAGTCAAGGATATAAGCAGTAAACGTAGCATGTTAACAGTTTTATACCTACACGCGTTTATAGATATTATTGTAGAGGAATATATTTTTGCAAGATATTAATAGTGGAAGGATTTAATTAATTAATTTTAATTCTATTAATTCTATAGTGCAATTATAACTATTTAGTGGAATTAGTTATAATTAATATAATTCTAATTGATTAAAGAGTTAATCAGAAATTAGTATTATATTGGAGCTAGAATTGTAGAATCCTACTTGATCCCCCACTTTAGCCCTTATTAAGATGTAACAAAATAACATGATAAAATATATCAAATAAGTTTTCAAATTATCCTGATAAATATCAGGGAGTTGAGGACTCTATATATTATATCACTTTGCAGTATTTTGAGTCCATACTCAGAAAAGTACGTAATATCAAAATAAGGGTCATAGGAAGGAAGATCAGGAGGGAAGAAAAGTCTTCATCAGAAAAAAAAAATATTCTCCATTGTGCTACAACCGAGCACAAGGTATGTAATATAATTTATTTAATTTTTGATTATGCTAAATTATGAGAAAAATCTTGGGATAATAATTTTTAAAAGTAAAAATTAAAAATTTATTTGGAAATTGTTTCCTACATATACAAATTTGAGAGCGAGAGACAGACAGAGCGTATAAATTTTAGAGAGAAAGTGGAATAAGATTTTAGAGAGAAAATGTTACAGATTTTAGAGAGAGGAAGTTTAAATGTGAATAAAATTTTTTAGAGAGAAAAATGTATAAAAACATTATCGAAAGAAGGAGAATTAATATAGAAATTAAATATCATAAATAATGTATTTAATTAGATCATAATAATGCTAAACTTGAAATTTGAAACCATAACCAAATTTAAAATTTTTAGTTAATTTTTAGGTAATGTGGGTTTAGTTTTTAAATGGAACCATAACCAAATTTTGTAAACTAAAAGCAACTCGAGTCCGGAACAAATATTGGGTCAAATCAAATCCATCCAAATAAGATCTTAAACCTCTGACCCAATAATATATTCTTGGACCATCTTAGTCTACCACATACGTATCCAAAAGGTCGTAACTTGAATGTACTCCCTCCATCCCATAATATATGACGTTTTAATTAGGTGATTTTATTTGTCCCAAATTATTTGACGTTTTAGAAAATTTAGGAGAATTAATTACATTCTTTCTAAAATTATCCCTCATGAAAAAATGTTATAGATGAGAGAGAGTATGAGATAAGTATGGTAATAAATGAGATTTTAAGGGTATTATAAACAATTGATACTATATTTAATGCTTTCTAATCATATTTTTAATTCTTATGCACAACTCTAGAACGTCATATATTACGGGACTGAGGGAGCACTATTGTTAGTAACTTAATTCTTTATATACAGATAAATTTTTCAGATATCTTTCGATGTGGGATTGATGTGTTACAAACTCCCCATTTAAATTTCTGTTCACCAAAAAAATCATGACTTGAATGTACTATTGTTAGTAACTTAATTTTTTATATATAGACAAAATTTTATCATATTTTTCGATGTGAAATTAAGGTGTTATATACAAATCTTCTCATTTTGTACCATATATCAACTATAGTCGGGGTAGTGTTTTTCCTCTTCTTTGGGTTGGACATGAATTTTGATGTAGGGAGATTTAGACGTTAGGTAATTTTTCTGTTTTCAGCAAGTCTTTTGTATTAATAGTTTTTTCAGTCAATAACATTTTTGCCATGCTAAAAAAAAGAAAAATAATTCCAAATACATTCAGAATTAGGTGTAATTTGCACGGAAATATTGTACAAAGTAAAAAATATTAAAAGTTCATGATAAAAAAGTATTAATCCATATTTAGGCCTATACTTTATTATGAATAAATTATTTATGATTTTTTATATTTTAACGTTCAAGTATCAAATCTACGTAATCATGAAGTTATCATTCAGAACTGCAAAATATTGTAGTATTTATACGATGAAAAGTCTTTTTCTTTTTTCCCTCCTTGCTATTTTTCTAACAGCAAATGCCCTTAAATACGAGGTTCATGTCATGGATGGAATCCCTCAAGGTAGATTGCGAATTCATTGCGCCTCTGGAGATAATGAACTAGGTTATCATAACCTATATTATATGCAAGAATTCATGTGGTCATTTCATCCTAATATTTTTGGTCGTACTCTTTTTTTCTGCCATTTTTGGTGGGGAACACAAAACAAGAGTTTTGATGTCTTTAAAAACTCGTTTCAAGGGGTATATACGTATTGGCTAGTAAAGCCTGATGGTTTTTATTATGCTGAAAATAAGCATGATATATGGACCAAAAAATTTGATTGGACTAATTAGTGGTTGATCATCTTTTTATGTTTGCAGCATGTATCCTCAAATATATTATTATCCAAGGAAAAAAAAGTTTATCTCTCTCTCTCTGTGATTAGTTTTATTGTATTTTATATATCAAGTAAGCTAATTATTCTAATCTCAACTTTATTTGCAAAAATACTTTTATTTTAATGCTGTGTCATAATTTTAACATTACTTATATATACACCATCAGTATATAATCTAATTAGTGGTTGATCATTAGACTTAACTAGCCTATCAGGCATGCACAGGTGTTACGCGTGTAATTTATATGCTTATTTTTAATTTTAAACATTAAAATTTTAATTTTGAAAGACAATTCTATAAAGTTAAAAGTTTAAGATTTTTAGTAAGATACATTTACAAGTTACAAAATGAAGATAAGTAAAATTGAAGTTATAAGAATAAAACAAAAATTACTATAAATGTTTAAGCGCATTTTTGGAAGCCAAAACGGCACAAATTAAGGCACTAATAAAAGTTTAAGGACATTTTCGAATGCCAAAAAGACTTCAAAAATTATTGACACAATGGCCCTCCGATTTTATGTATTAGATTAAAGATAAATTACCAAGTAAACTGTAACACCCCAATTTCACATCGAAAGATATGAGAAAAATTTATCTTCCTATAAGGAATTAAATTACTACCAATAATACCTTCAGTCATGACTTTTTGGGTGAACTTTTGGTGGACTAAGATGACCCAAGAATATACCGTTGGGTTAGTGGTTTAAGACCTTATTTTGATGGATTTGATTCTACTCGAACTTGAGATTTGACTCAAGTTGTTTCATATCGTATCTAAGCCGACTCTCGAAAGCTATGGTCAGGTCATCCGATATCCCACACAATGGAGAGAATGGTTAGAGAGGCAAAGATCTCTGTGGTGGGCTTTAAGGCCTTATTTTGATGGATATGATTCGATTCAATTTGGGCCCAGAATTTATTTCGGACTCGAGATTTGATCCGAGTTGCTTCATAAATTGCTACTAAAGTTGATGATATGACAATATTATCATTAAAATTATATCTAAATTTAAGCCGAGTTGTTTCATAAATTGCTACTAAAGTTGATGATATGACAATATTATCATTAAAATTATATCTAAATTTAAGCCAAGTTGTTTCATAAATTGCTACTAAAGTTAATGACATGACAATATTATCATTAAAATTATATCTAAATTTAATCTGATGTGACAAACGAAATTTTTGTAATTTAATTTGAATATTTATTGAATTAAATAAATATTTTGTGATAATTTAATTATTGGGTTAAATAATTAATTGATGAAGTTATGGAAGATTAATTTAATTATATGTGTTACATTGATTAAATTAATGTGGAGAATTTATTATTCAAAAGTATGTACTTAACTAGCTTATTTGATTAAATGAATTATTTAATAAACATAATATTATTCTAATTAATTTAATAATTAATTAGAGATTTAATGATTTGACATAATTAATAAATGAGAATTTAATTATGTGACAAAGAGATTTAATGTGGAATTATTATATTTAATTGAATTAAATAAGATATTTGATTAATTGCTTAAATGAGTGTGACATTATTAAACTTTATAATAAGAGTGTAATTAAAATATGTTGAAAAAGAGCCTTTTTAAAACAAGCCAAACATGGCCCTAAGAGGAGTTGGCCAGTTAACCCACTAAGGGTTTAACCGACCATGACTATGCCAGTTATTAGTGCGTAAACATCAGTCTTATTTTTATAAAACTTACATATTTCATTTTATAAGACTTAAACTTAGAGAATTTTAGAGAGTTTAGAAAGAATCTTAGAGAAAGTGTGAATTGAAGGAGAAGTAGAGAAGAAATTATCATCTTTGAATCATATACACTAGCAAGGTAATCTATAGTCATTGGGTTGCCCCCCTAAATGATAGTACTCTATGCAATTTGAATTACACGAATGGTATTATTGGAATGTATTTTGAATGATTGATACATTTTGGCTTTAAATTTAAATGAGAATTTATACCTTTTAGTTATATATCATGGCATTAGCATATTGCAGGTGCATTGGTAATGTAGGTGAACCAACTTTTTTTTCTTTTTTTAATCTACAACATTTTAAAAATGTTGTGTAATCATACCTTCTACAACGTTTTTATCCAGAAAACGTTGTGGAATCATACCTTCTACAACGTTTTTATCTAGAAAACGTTGTGGAATCATACCTTCTACAACGTTTTTAAGCATCTGCTAATTTATGGATAACAAATCTACAACGTTTTTTTTCTTAAAAACGTTGTGTAATGTGCTTAACTACAACGTTTTAAAAACATTGTGTAAGGGTGTCAAATAGACAACACCCTTAACCACGACGTTTTTTGACTGAAACCACAACGTTTTTTCCGCGTTGTCTATTTACTGTTTTGTAGTAGTGATTATGTAGAGTTTGCAGTCCTTGTGAGTGTTGAACATTATGAAATAGTTCAAGGTCGTTACGACCACTCAGTTAGCTCTCTAAAATATTGAGATTTCATGTGAATAAAGATGCGAGGAAATTTCCTAGTCATTGAAGTCCAAAGTTGAACGTTCTGTAATGTTACGACATTACTGATTCTGATTATTTCAAAAATTCTAATATTCTTGGTGAATCATCATCTTTAATTTGTAATATTGTTCATTTAGTGATTGAGATTCATACTCGTGCTTATAATTCTAAATATATATGTAAAGATAAAGGAAGGGAGATTGTGGTAATTAGGTTACATTATGATACTATAATTCTTGTAATTTTGTAAGATTCATTATAACGTAATCAGTTATTAAAATGTGCAAGAAGTAGAAATGAAAAATAGGGTTAATTGCATATTAAACCCCGAAGTATACACCTTTTTACCATTCGTACCCTTATATTTAAACTCTCCCATCCCGCCACCCCAAATACCGTTAAGTAAGCATAACTGACCCTTTTGTAATTTTTGACTATTTAAATTGTGACACGTGACCATTTTTCGACGAACAAATTGACTAAAAGGGTCGTTATGCTTACTTAACGATACTTGAGGTAACAAGATGTGAGCGTTTAAACATCGGGGTACACGAATGGTAAAAGACTGTATACTTCGGAGTTTAATATGTAATTAACCCTAAAAATATATATGTAATTTTAGTTGAAATTTATTGTAAGTGAGCCTAGTACATAGTTCAGACACGTTTTGTACGTGTGAGGTTGAAGTCATGGGAAGAATGAATGGATGTTTCCATTATTTTGATGTGGTAGATATGAAATAAATGAAGAATTTATGCTTGAAAGTTAAGCAGGTGAAGGACATTACTGGATGGTACGTGGATCGTGTTGCACCAAATCCGCTGTAGCAAGTACGGAGATTTGGAGGTGTTACAATATACACTGTAAAGCCAAGGTGAATAAGATCGAATGCATTTATAATTTATATTATATATGTAAAAAATGGGTTAGCGAAAAGCCAAGTTTCTACAGAAATTGTGTATAAAAATGTACAACGAGGTGATGAATACAAATTTTAGAAAGATAAAAGTGTATACAAATTTGAGAGAGACAGACAGAGCGTATAAAATTTTACAGAGAAAGTGCAATAAGATTTTAGAGAGAAAATGTAATCAGATTTTAGAGAGAGAAAATGTTACAGATTTTAGAGAGAGAAAGTTTAAATGTGCATAAAATTTTTTAGAGAGAAAAATGTATAAAATATTATGGAAAGAAGGTGAATGAATATAGAAATTAAATATCATAAATAATGTATTTAATTGGACCATAATAATGCTAAACTTGAAATTTGAAACCATAACCAAACCATAACCAAATTTGAAATTTGAAATTTTTAGGTAATGTAGTTTTAGTTTTTAAATGTTACCATAACCAAATTTTGTAAACTAAAAGCAACCCGAGTCCGAAACAAATCTCGGGTCAAATTCTAAGTCTGAATCGAATCAAATCTATTCAAATAAGGTCTTAAACTTCTGACCCAATAGTATATTTATGACGCCCCCAAAATTAGGTATACATCACCCATCTTGAGTCGCCAGATACATGGTACAGAATTCAAATACAACTGTCGTGTACAATACGACAAAACATAACTGTGAGTTTGAATACAATTATTGTCTACTAGAGATCATACAAACTCAAAAGGTGTCCTCAATACAATTATTGCCACACTATTTAACAGAATAGTGAGGACTACTAATACTATTCTCTGGTCCATCACTCCGTTCCCCGACTCGTCCCAGCTATATTCTCATTTCCTGAAGAGAACAGTGAAAGAAAGGGTGAGCTCAACTAGCCCAGTAAGAAATATTATGACTAAGATAATGCAGAATAAATTATCATTAGCCTTCAACAGTGTTAAACTGATAAAATACAATAAACATCAAGTTTAACTACATCGGAACCAGCAATCCATTAAAAGAGTCAAGTAGAAAATAAAATCTACTATCTTTTATGATTTAAAAGGTTTTTCATCATCGTTATAGCTGAGACTCAGCTTAATAAATATTCCACATCATCGAATCACCCCCGCACTACGGCCAAGGATATTCTTTAGTATCACGACCACAATTATTCATGCACTACGGCCAAGAATATTTGTGTATTCATTAATGGTCATGATCATGCCAACAACTGTCCATCAATGCACTACGGGCCAATGAGGATTTTTAATTTTTACATCATTTTTAATATTACGATCATGATTACACCGAATAATCCCTGGTCATAATCATACCAAGTCCATCTATGCACTACAGGCCACAGATGACTTTCAACAAAATATAAACATGAGGATGATGACAATGATATAATCATTCAATAAAACAAGTTCAAGAATTATTTTATCCAGAAATTATTAACGTCCAAATTGTCAACACGATACTGTTTTGTGGTGTAAAATTCAAGAATGATCAGAAGAATATTTCTATGAAAGGATACTGGATGAAACGCAAATATCAAGGATATTCCACTAATTTCATGGAGTATAGAAGTCAAAGTTTTATCCAACTGAGTATAATAAAGAATGGAATAACAAAAGAAATCACCATGCATGCGATAGACCGCACAGACAGGTTATTCCAGCAGAATAATAAATAACGGAACCAGGTCAGGTGAAATTCACACCGACAGGATGTTCCAACAGAATAATAAAGAATGGAACCAGGTCCGGTGTAAAACACACAGACAGGATATTCCAACAGAATAATAAATAATGGAACCAGGTCCGGTGTAAAACACACAGACAGGATATTCCAACAGAATAATAAAGGATGGAACCAGGTCCGGTGTAAAACACACAGACATGATATTCCGACAGAAATGTAAAGACAGAATAGTAAATGGATGTCACCAAGTATAGGGTATTCCGCATATACCGGTTATTCCAACAGAATAATAATGAATGGAATAACATAAGGATTTCACCAAGTATAGGGTGTACCGCGTATACAGGTCATGTATAGGGTATGCCACTTTTACAGGTTATTCCAACAGAATAACAAAGAATGGAATAACATAAGTTCTCTTCAAGAAGAAAGAATAACACCCCTTACCGTATTAAGAGATTGAATACTGCAGTAGTGTAGTAACCGAATACTCTTTTTCTTTCTCTATTACTCTCTCTATACTTTCTCTCTCTATAGCTTGAACGAATTCGTGAAAAATAATGAAGCCCTAGGCCTCTATTTATAGAAGATTTATTACTATTTACGAAAGTATTTACTATTTACGAAGGTAATTACTATTGACGAAGGTAATTACTATTTACGAAGGTAATTACTATTTACGAAGGTAATTACTATTTACAAAAATAATTACTATTTACGAAGGTAATTACTTTTTACGAAAATAATTACTATTTACGAAGGTAATTACTATTTACGAAAGTAATTACTATTTACGAAGGTAATTACTATTTATGAAAGAGACTCTTAGATGATGACATATGGCCCCCCATAAATAATTCAACTTACCACAAACGTCTAATAATAGACTCTTTATATACATCAAGGATTGAATAAAAATTACCAAAAATCATTTTATTTTTAATAAACACATATTTAATCTTTCAACAATTATTAATCATTTATAACTTGTCGTCTCAATTATTGTTTAAATAATATAACATATTATACAGATGATACTGTGACAATAATTGAATCAATAATATAAGAGATATGATGCAGCAATTACTGTAGCAATAATTGAGTATAGCTGAGTGACTTCTCACGTAAGCATCAATAATCAATACCGTGTGCTACTATGCAACAACGCGTATTACTGTACTTTTACTACCGAGTAGTTCAACAGTTTTAACGGTAACACCTCCGCCGTTTATTTTATAGAAAGATAATTTTGTCGTTTTCTAACTACGACAATACTTCTGTTGTGGGGTCCACCAATGATTGTGCCGTCGTACGAATATTCCCCGACAAAAGAATATTCCCCGACCAAACGAATATTTTATAACAACTTGCGTACTTTGCAAAATTTATAAATATTACCCACAACTATAACATTATATCCAATTTATTCCATAATATTCAAAAATAATAATTATAGAAAAATCATCTTTATTTATAAAAACTGGGGTCTTACAACCTCCCCTTCTTATGAAATTTCGCCCTCGAAATTAGGGTACGTACCTGGTATGTCAAAGAGGTAAGGATACCTTGACTTCATTTCAGATTCTAACTCCCAAGTCATTTCCTCAACATCGTGGTTTCTCCACAAAACTTTGACTTGAGGTATAACCTTGGAGCGTAGAATATGTTCCTTCTTATCCAAGATTTGAACAGGAATCTCTTCATACGTCAAATCTTCCGCTATTTCGTCCGGTTCTAACTCAATAATGTGGTTCGGGTCTTTCACATATTTTCGTAACATGGATATGTGAAAAACGTTATGAACACGAGACATACTTGGTGGTAGAGCGAGTCTATAGGCCACAGTTCCTATTCGATCGAGGATTAAAAATGGACCGATGAATCGAGGATTGAGTTTTCCTCTCTTTCCAAATCTTGTAACTCCTTTCCATGGAGTAACACGTAACAACACATGATCTCCTATATTGAATTCCACGTCCTTTCGATGAAGATCAACATAACTCTTTTGTCGACTTTGTGAGGTTTTTATACGTTGTCGGATCATTTGAATCTTTTCCGTAGTCATACGTACCAACACCGGTCCCAACAACGTTGCTTCACCCACCTCATCCCAGCATACTGGAGAGCGACACTTTCTTCCATACAACGCTTCGAATGGAGCCATGCCAATACTTGCTTGATAACTGTTGTTGTAGAAAAACTCCACCAATGGTAAGAACTTGTCCCAACTTCCCTTGAAATCAAGGACACAGAGTCTTAATAGATCTTCGAGAGTTTGAATAGTCCTCTCTGACTGTCCGTCCGTCTGAGGATGATATGCCGAGCTAAATCGTAAGTCTGTGCCCATAGCTTTTTGCAAACTAACCCAAAATCGTGAAGTAAATCTTGGGTCTCGATCAGAAACTATGGATACCGGCATACCATGCAGTCTTACAATCTCGTTTATATACATACGAGCAAGACGTTCAAGTGTATAAGTTTCTCGTATCGGTAAGAAATGAGCAGACTTGGTCAATCTATCAACAATGACCCAAATCGCATCTATGCCTTGAGAAACCTTAGGAAGACCGGTAACGAAATCCATGGTAATGTGCTCCCACTTCCATTCTGGAATTTCAAGTGGTTGCAATGGACCTTTTGGTACTTGATGCTCCGCTTTAACTCGTTGACAAGTTAGACACCTTGAGATAAACAACGCTATCTCTCTCTTCATATTGCTCCACCAAAATGTATGACGAATATCATGATACATTTTGGTACTCCCAGGATGGATTGCAAACGGTGTATTGTGCGCCTCCATCATGATTTTATACTTTAAATCAGGGTCATTAGGAACACAAAGTCTGGAGTTGACTCGAAGTATTCCTTCTTCATCGATTCTTGCTTCCGGCATAGCACCTTCTTGCACTTTCTTCCTCATACGCATCAGCTCCAGGTCTGTAGCTTGAGCAGCTTTAACTTTATCGATTAAAGTCGGTTCTACTCGTATATTCGCCATTGTCACATGTGTCCCTGGAGTCTTCAACTCTATCTCCATCCTTTGCAAGTCACACAAAATGGGCCCTTGCGTTGACAATATCGCACTCGTACTTGCATGTGATCTTCTACTCAATGCGTCAGCTACTACGTTCACTTTTCCAGGATGGTATTGGATGGTATGATCATAATCTTTCAACAGTTCAAGCCAACGTCGTTGTCGCATGTTGAGTTCCTTTTGAGTGAAGAAATATTTGAGGCTTTTATGATCCGTAAAGATCTCCACTTTCTCCCCATACAAGTAATGCCTCCAAATTTTAAGTGCAAAGACAACAGCTGCCAACTCTAGATCATGAGTAGGATAATTCCTCTCATATTCTTTGAGTTGTCGCGAGGCATAGGCTATGACTTTTCCATGTTGCATGAGAACACATCCCAACCCTTTGCTCGAAGCATCACTGTAGATGACAAATCCCTCCGAGCCAGATGGTATTGTCAGAACAGGTGCTGAAATGAGTCTCCTCTTGAGTTCTTGAAAACTCTTCTCACATTCTTCGCTCCAACTGAACTTTGTATCTTTCCGAGTCAGCTGAGTCAATGGAGTAGCGATTCGAGAAAATCCTTCCACGAATCTTCGATAATAACCAGCTAAACCGAGAAAGCTACGTACTTCGGTCACTGATTTAGGTTGCTCCCAGCTTTGAATAGCTTCAATCTTTGCTGGGTCAACAGATATTCCACGACTTGATACCACGTGCCCAAGGAATGCTACTTCCTCAAGCCAAAACTCGCATTTCTTCAACTTGGCATAAAGCTTATATTCACGAAGCTTTTGGAGTGTCAGCCTCAAGTGTTGCTCATGATCTTCACGGCTTTTGGAATAAATAAGGATGTCATCAATAAAGACGACCACAAAATGATCCAAATATTCCTTGAATACTCGGTTCATCATATCCATGAAGGCAGCAGGAGCATTAGTCAATCCAAAGGACATGACTAGGAATTCATAATGCCCGTACCGAGTTCTGAAAGCCGTCTTTGGAATGTCATCGGTTCTAATCTTCAATTGGTGATACCCGGAACGGAGATCGATCTTTGAAAAGAATTTGGCTCCTTGCAACTGGTCAAATAGATCATCAATTCGTGGCAATGGATACCTATTTTTGATGGTGACATGATTTAACTCCCGATAATCAATACAAAGTCGCATACTCCCATCTTTCTTCTTCACGAATAGAACAGGAGCACCCCAAGGAGAAGTACTAGGACGAATAAAGCCAATGTCTAATAATTCCTGCAGTTGTGTTTTTAACTCCTGAAGTTCAATAGGAGCCATTCGATATGGGGCTTTAGAAATGGGTTTTGTACTGGGTTCAAGGTCGATACAAAATTCAATCTCACGCTCTGGGGGTAGGCCAGGAAGTTCTTCGGGGAATACGTCAGGAAATTCATTAACAATAGAAATATCGTTCAAAACTGACGTATTTTTGTTTAAATCTGTGATATGAGCTAAGAAAGCTTGACATCCGTTTTTCAATAAACGAATAGCTTTATGGCTTGAGATGACCGTGATTGATTTTAATGGTTTGGTCGCTTGAATTCGCATAATAGGTTGATTAGGAATATGAAAGCTAACAACCTTATGGAAACAATCAATTTTTGCATGATAAGCAGTTAACCAATCAATCCCTAGAATCACGTCAAATGCAAGTATTTTCAATGAAATAAGATCTACAGGTAATGTGAGGGTACCGATTTGAACCAAACAAGACTTATAAACAGTGGATGTAAGGAAGGTTTCTCCCAACGGAGTTTCCACAGATAAGTCAAAATCTAATTTCTCCGGAGTCAAATTTAATCGATGAGCGCAAGTAGGAGAAATAAAAGAATGGGTAGAACCGGTATCAAATAAAGTATAGACTTCGTTAGAGTTTATGATAAGCTTACCCGTGATGACCTCATTCGGGTTCCTTACTTTCTGGGAGGTCACAACAAACGCTCTTCCTTGCACTACCGGCTTTGACCTTTCTGGGACGGCCTTTGGTGCCTCCACCCTAGCTGAATTTGTCTTTGGTAAACGACAAAATCGGCCCAAGTGACCTTCTCTTCCACAATTATAACATGCTTTAGACGGCATCGCGCAATTTGGACTGATGTGTCCCTCCCCTCCGCATTTGAAGCATATGATAGGTGGTCTTTCTCCTTCCTTAACAACGGGTGCTGGTGCTGACGTCTTTTCATCATTGTTGAATCTCCTCTTTTTGAAATGTCCATTCTTATTGTTTTGGCCCTGATTACCACCGAAGTGGTAACCATTTCTGGCCTGCTGATTCCCTCCACGCTTGTTGTCACCGCTTCGATGACCACTCTCGCTGGTATTATAATTTTGCCGGCTGCTCTCTTTTAGTTGAGTTGACTCGTTATCGCGCTCCACTAACTGAGCCCTATTTACAACATCTGAATATAAACACAGTTTATGAGAAATAAGATGTTGACGTATCTCCGGCCTCAAACCTCTTAAAAACATTCGCGCCATTCTCTCTTCATTATCCACCAAATGGGACGCAAACCGTGATAACTCCGCAAATTTTGCCTCGTATTGCGACACGGTCATATTATTTTGTTCCAACTTAATAAACTCCACCTCCTTCATGTGGCGAATACTTTCGGGAAAGTATTTGTCATTGAACAGCTCCTGGAACTTCTCCCAAGATATCTTCAGTACAGCAGGTTGAGTACGTTTTACCGATTCCCACCAGTAATCTGCCTCTCCGCGCAACATAAAGGCGGCAAAAGGAACCTTTTGCTCCTCGGAGCATCCCAAGACATCAAATATCTTGGTCATCTGCTTTATCCATGTTTCCGCCATAAGTGGTTTTGGCTCTCCTTTAAACTCCGGTGGTCCCAGCTCCTTGAACTGTTTAGCGGTGACCGCCCGGGAGTTTCCCGCGTTTCCATCTACGTTTTGGACAGGAGTTGCTCTCGCCTGCTGCTGCATGAATTGCATAAAACCTCTGAACATTTGATCATTCGTCATTTGGTCAGTGTTGTTGTTTGCATGAGGATTTTCGCCTTCCTGGTGCACATTATCCTGATTATTGATATGTGGTGAATCAACGATCGCCTGTGCTCCATTGCCAATCTCAACATTCTCAGATGTCATTTTCAGATACTGCCACAAAACAAAAGGTTAATTGACATGTAACATATTATCCCTATATTCTGACCGACCAATAAAATAGCACATAAACTTAGGTAGGTCATACTAGCGAAGGAATTCCCCGTCTCTCCCCTCCTAGTACTATTCTCACATCTTAGCCAGGGATCATATCCCTAAGCTCTGATACCAACTATGACGCCCCCAAAATTAGGTATACATCACCCATCTTGAGTCGCCAGATACATGGTACAGAATTCAAATACAACTTCCTAATACAATACGACAAAACATAACTGTGAGTTTGAATACAATTATTGTCTACTAGAGATCATACAAACTCAAAAGGTGTCCTCAATACAATTATTGCCACACTATTTAACAGAATAGTGAGGACTACTAATACTATTCTCTGGTCCATCACTCCGTTCCCCGACTCGTCCCAGCTATATTCTCATTTCCTGAAGAGAACAGTGAAAGAAAGGGTGAGCTCAACTAGCCCAGTAAGAAATATTATGACTAAGATAATGCAGAATAAATTATCATTAGCCTTCAACAGTGTTAAACTGATAAAATACAATAAACATCAAGTTTAACTACATCGGAACCAGCAATCCATTAAAAGAGTCAAGTAGAAAATAAAATCTACTATCTTTTATGATTTAAAAGGTTTTTCATCATCGTTATAGCTGAGACTCAGCTTAATAAATATTCCACATCATCGAATCACCCCCGCACTACGGCCAAGGATATTCTTTAGTATCACGACCACAATTATTCATGCACTACGGCCAAGAATATTTGTGTATTCATTAATGGTCATGATCATGCCAACAACTGTCCATCAATGCACTACGGGCCAATGAGGATTTTTAATTTTTACATCATTTTTAATATTACGGTCATGATTACACCGAATAATCCCTGGTCATAATCATACCAAGTCCATCTATGCACTACAGGCCACAGATGACTTTCAACAAAATATAAACATGAGGATGATGACAATGATATAATCATTCAATAAAACAAGTTCAAGAATTATTTTATCCAGAAATTATTAACGTCCAAATTGTCAACACGATACTGTTTTGTGGTGTAAAATTCAAGAATGATCAGAAGAATATTTCTATGAAAGGATACTGGATGAAGCGCAAATATCAAGGATATTCCACTAATTTCATGGAGTATAGAAGTCAAAGTTTTATCCAACTGAGTATAATAAAGAATGGAATAACAAAAGAAATCACCATGCATGCGATAGACCGCACAGACAGGTTATTCCAGCAGAATAATAAATAACGGAACCAGGTCAGGTGAAATTCACACCGACAGGATGTTCCAACAGAATAATAAAGAATGGAACCAGGTCCGGTGTAAAACACACAGACATGATATTCCAACAGAATAATAAATAATGGAACCAGGTCCGGTGTAAAACACACAGATAGGATATTCCAACAGAATAATAAAGGATGGAACCAGGTCCGGTGTAAAACACACAGACAGGATATTCCGACAGAAATGTAAAGACAGAATAGTAAATGGATGTCACCAAGTATAGGGTATTCCGCATATACCGGTTATTCCAACAGAATAATAATGAATGGAATAACATAAGAATTTCACCAAGTATAGGGTGTACCGCGTATACAGGTCATGTATAGGGTATGCCACTTTTACAGGTTATTCCAACAGAATAACAAAGAATGGAATAACATAAGTTCTCTTCAAGAAGAAAGAATAACACCCCTTACCGTATTAAGAGATTGAATACTGCAGTAGTGTAGTAACCGAATACTCTTTTTCTTTCTCTATTACTCTCTCTATACTTTCTCTCTCTATAGCTTGAACGAATTCGTGAAAAATAATGAAGCCCTAGGCCTCTATTTATAGAAGATTTATTACTATTTACGAAAGTATTTACTATTTACGAAGGTAATTACTATTGACGAAGGTAATTACTATTTACGAAGGTAATTACTATTTACGAAGGTAATTACTATTTACAAAAATAATTACTATTTACGAAGGTAATTACTTTTTACGAAAATAATTACTATTTACGAAGGTAATTACTATTTACGAAAGTAATTACTATTTACGAAGGTAATTACTATTTATGAAAGAGACTCTTAGATGATGACATATGGCCCCCCATAAATAATTCAACTTACCACAAACGTCTAATAATAGACTCTTTATATACATCAAGGATTGAATAAAAATTACCAAAAATCATTTTATTTTTAATAAACACATATTTAATCTTTCAACAATTATTAATCATTTATAACTTGTCGTCTCAATTATTGTTTAAATAATATAACATATTATACAGATGATACTGTGACAATAATTGAATCAATAATATAAGAGATATGATGCAGCAATTACTGTAGCAATAATTGAGTATAGCTGAGTGACTTCTCACGTAAGCATCAATAATCAATACCGTGTGCTACTATGCAACAACGCGTATTACTGTACTTTTACTACCGAGTAGTTCAACAGTTTTAACGGTAACACCTCCGCCGTTTATTTTATAGAAAGATAATTTTGTCGTTTTCTAACTACGACAATACTTCTGTTGTGGGGTCCACCAATGATTGTGCCGTCGTACGAATATTCCCCGACAAAAGAATATTCCCCGACCAAACGAATATTTTATAACAACTTGCGTACTTTGCAAAATTTATAAATATTACCCACAACTATAACATTATATCCAATTTATTCCATAATATTCAAAAATAATAATTATAGAAAAATCATCTTTATTTATAAAAACTGGGGTCTTACAATATTCTTGGGTCATCTTAGTCTACCACATACTCATCCAAAAGGTCGTGACTTGAATGTACTCCCCTCCATTGAAACAATCCCAAAATAGGTACATTCCATCCAACCCATTCTGAGTCGCCAAATACATGGTACAGAAAAAAACTACAACTTTATTACAACAATTGTCGTGCAAAATACAACAACACATATGGTGTGAGTTTGGATACAAATATATATCAACTGTGACTCATGTCCCAACCGTGGACATCACCTCATAATGACACCTTACATCAAACTCATCATCACTATGTTCACTTTTGTTAGTGGTAGCAGTAGCACCATCTTGACATTGTTGTGAACCATCTTTTGATAACTCCGTTACATATTCCATGAACAAAGATTTCATAGCATCCACAATTTTCTGCACTTTTCTATTTATAACATACTCATTTGCGTCTCAAATTTTTTTAATTTAAATTTGACAAATTGCACCTAATGCATTGGGTCAAGAATAGTAGCTATGGGCAAGATAACAACATAGTCGTTCTAATATTTTTCAAACTTTGGCAACATCTCATTTGCCATGTTTCTAATTACCTCAATCTCACAAGACTTATTAAACATCAAAAGTTCTTTTATCCTCAACACATGTAAGAAATACAGATTTGCTATTAGATAACTCGTTCCTGAAATAAGTTCTGTAATTTTCCAAAATGGTTTCAAAAATGTAGTGATAACTTGTGATATTTCCCACTCATCATTTGATGGACAAGTTGTGTAAGATGATTCAACCATGGCATATTGAAAGAATACATCTTTAAATTTCAGAACACTATCAAAGCATCTCCCATATAGAATTCCATCTAGTCACACAATTAAAATGCAAACTCAATTCTACGGACACAAACAATTGTTCACAACATGTAACAAACTATAATAATCTACTTTCAGATCCCTTAATATATTTGACACTCTCTCTAATTTTGCGTAAAGGTTCATTTGCAATTTTCAAACCATCTTGAACAATGAGATTTAATATGTGAGCAGAACACCGAACATGGAAAAACCTACCATTGCAAAGCAAATTTCCTCTCAAATGAGCCTTCAAGAAATTTTGCATGTTGTAGTTATTTGTTGCATTATCTAAAGTGAGAGAAAATATCTTTTTTTTTTCAATTCCCCAATCATTTAAAAACTCAAAGATTTTTTCTGATAAAAGAGTACCGGTATGTGGTGGGGGGAAATGACAGAAATTTATAATCCTACTGTGCAACACACAATCATGATCAATAAAGTGAGCGGTTAAACAAATATAACCCTCACTAGTACCGGACGACCACAAATCGGAAGTGAGACAAATTCTACCGCATGTTCTCAAATGCACGTTTCAATTTTACTTTCTCAAGCTTATAAATTTTAATACAATCCGCTTTGGCAGTGTTTCTAGTATACGATTTCACATCCAGATTCAAATAGTTATGCACTCTTCGTAATCCTTCATGTTCAACAATCAAGAATGGATAGTTATGCATCATGATTGCTTCAGCCATTTTATCCCTATAAATGAGCTGACTAAATTTTCTATTAAGCATTTTTCCTTCATGATCTAGATGCATTTGAGTCACATTTTGGTTAACTAAACCGGGACATGACTTTTCATGCGCATGCAAATTTCTAGTCCCGTGAGAACTACCACCATCTCCAATAGCATAACTTTTTGTGCATGTTTTACAATATGCTCTTAACTTTTTGGTTGAAGGATCAACCTTTTTTCATATTGATTCCAAATTGAACTTTCTCCCCTTCGTTTTTTCGTCGAAATGTCAATTGGTTGTATCAAATTGTCCGAGCTTTCAACTCCCCCATCAATCAAATCAATTGTATCTCATTGGGTTAGTGGTTTAAGACCTTATTTTGATGGATTTGATTCTACTCGAACTTGAGATTTGACTCGAGATTTAACTCAGGTTGTTTCATATGGTATCTAAGCCGACTCTCGAAAGCTTGGGTCGGGTCATCCGATATCTCACACAATGGAGAGAATGGTTAGAGAGACAAAGATCTCTAGATCTGAATGGTCTGAGAGACAAAGATCTCTGTGGTGGGCTTTAAGGCCATATTTTGATGGATTTTATTTGATTCAATTCGGACCCATGATTTATTTTGGACTCGAGATTTGATCCGAGTTGTTTCATAAATTGTTACTAAAGTTGATGATATGACAATATTATTATTAAAATTATATCTAAATTTAAACCGGGTTGTTTCATAAATTGCTACTAAAGATGATGACATGACAATATGATCATTAAAATTATATCTAAATTTAATCTGTTTTCGCAAACAAGTAACAGTGAGCACAACTGTTGCATTAACCCCATATTGCAGTTCTTTATTTGATATTTAATGTATAAATGGAATAAATAGAAATTAAAAATAATGTCATCTTAATTTATTTTATTTTATCATATAAATAATCACGTTAGTCGCATTCCAATTTCATCACATATTTGTCAATATGCATATATATTATTTTTCTTTTTATATTAGTGTGCGTAACATTTTGAATCGAAGAAAATATTCATTAAAACTATTGATATTTTTAAATAAAATGATTTTTAAAATTAATTATCATAATTTCCAACTTCAAGAGGTTTCGACATATTCCCTTGATGGAAAATGCAAAATTTTCTAAATTTAGTTTCTCCGTTCTAAAATAAAAAATACATTTTTTTAACGTGTTTTAAATTAAAATTTTATACTTTAACGTTACATAAAGTGCCGAATACGTCATTACTTAATTAAGTAGATTAGTGTTACAATAACATACTACTACATTTCTATCAAATGATAGGAATACATTAATCCCGAAAAAATGAAAGTAGTTATAAAATTATAATTGTTGTCTAGATTCATATATAGGATGTCTAGATATTCATTCTTATTATCTTTAATTGTAATGATTTTGAAACTCCTTTGTCCATTGAGTTTTGAAACTCACGACCTTTGAGTTTTGTAACATCCTAGTATTGATGTTCTTATATTTATAAATAAGAGCATTGTAATGTGATTGAGTGATATACAAAAATAAAAAGAGAATACTCCCTTTTCTCTAATCATCTTTGTTTTAACAATATTTTATAATACGTTATCAGCACGAATTGCTTCTCACTTTCGTCTTGAAGATAATAAGAATGAATTTAGACATCCTATATATGAATCTAGACATCCATTATAATTTTATAACACTCTACCTTGGATGTTTATTGTATAGTCATACGCATTGAAAGCTGTCTCATTAAAAACCTTACTAGGAAAAACCCAATGAGAAAAAAAAAACATTGGTTAAGGGAAAAAAAATTGCGCGTATTAGCTCCCCCTCGTGAATGTATCCTTAAGTCCTTCAGCTGTCGCATTCCAATATTACGACACAATCCTTCAAACGTTGCAGTTGGTAATGCTTTGGTGAACAAAGTTACTTACTTATATGCTCATTTTTTTAGTGTACATGTACATCAATATATATATACATATATATATATAGGGTCCGAATTTTAAGCTCACCCCTTATTTAGCTCACCTTGTTCACCCCCCTTTAGCGACGGACCGGGCGACTATTCGCTCCGTCACTATATATAGAACCGCCGTCTTAGCTTTTAGCGACGGACAACATATAACGACGAATAACATATAGCGATGGACCGAATCATCACCCGGTCCGTCGCTAAAAGAGGGTGAGCAAGGTGAGCTAGATAAAGTATGCAACGTACTGCATGCCAAACAAAGTTTTGAAAATAATTCCTTTTTATATTATTACTGTATACTCTTATCTAGATATACTTTATAGTTTTGGTTTAGCTGGAGCTATTAAGCATACTAACTTGTATACTAACTTGCTTGGTGTTGTTTTGTTTTGCTACCTTATATTTGTATAGATCTGTTTGACTTGTCTGAAATTGTTATGTATTTGTTTTTGTTATATCTATAATCGATAAAGTTTTTGAACAATAATTTCAAAATTGGTACAACATTTTTTTAGAGAAATAAAGTTGAACTTTTTGGTATACTGATTATATTAGTGGGTCTTACCCCTCAGACAAAAAACATAATAGTATTTGATTTATGTATTCTTATGCTAAGTTTAATGAATACTGGCCCATAATAGTAAATTTTTCCTCGAGCTGTAATTGGATAATTTGATTGAATTATATATAGTTACGTGCTATACGTTTTTAATATTAAAAATATATATGCTATTATTTGTTTAGTTAAAAAACTTAATCATTGGATAACAAAATGTCAAAATGTTTGACAAATTAATATTTTAAAAATATGTATTAAATTTGACCGAATGTTTATTCAATATTTAATTATTATAATGAATCAAATTTCTAAAAAAAAATTTTGATATTTTTTTTGTATGAAGTTTCAATGACAAATCTTGCCAAACTTGAGTTCGTGGAACTTGATACACTTAACCATTATGAACTAAATCCAACGAAAGAAAAAGATGTGTTTTTTGTCGAGGATCTTTCATATGTAGATAACTACTCTAATCATGACAATACAAAGTAACTTTATTTATTTAAAATAGTTTTTAATTTCTTGCAGTCTACAATAAATTTTCAGAAGTTTGTTTGTTTCTTAGCATAAATTCATCTTTGTTTAATCTACTACATATGGTAGAGTAAGTCAGTACTTGACATGTGTGCTTGTGCTACATCTATATATTATCTTAAATAAAATTACTAAAAAAGTTCCCAAACTTTATTTGAAAAGTTCAATTTGTAACAATTATAGTGTGGCAAAGATCATATGTGGAGTCTGAGGTATGGGTGAGCATGGTGCGGTTTGAAATCCAAACCGCACCCGAAACCGCTTAGGTGCGGTTTGAAAAATTCAAAACCGCACCCGAAACCGCTTGTAATTGGTGCGGTACGGTTTTAAAGTGTGCGGTGCGATTTTAATTGGTGCGATTTCTGTTCCAAAACCAATTGAAACAAAAAAAAAGTCTAAGCCTTCAATAAAATTTAACATAAAACTTACATCGAGCAATTAACTTAGTGATAAAGTCGGCAATGGAAATTATATCAAGCATGTTTTAAAACTAAAATATACGCTATATAAAACAACGGAGACCATATATTCGATAACAAGCAAAAATGTTTATCTAGTTCTCCAAAAATTAAAAGTATATACCGGAGATAGAATGCAAGGAGGACTTATAGAATATAATCTTAACTATACCTAATTTGAAAAAAATCTATTAGACTATTACTATTATAACATTGACATAAACCAATGTATCAAGTGCTCGAGCCCCTTAGCTATAAGCCCATCCAATAACGCATCAAACAATTCAAAATTCCAAAACCCAATTGCTTAATTTTTGACTCTATAACCTCTAACATTTTCTTTCAATTTGTAAAAAAATGACAATGCAAGACTGAGGTTTTCTCTGAGCGTGTTCAAGTAAAAAATAACTTTAGAATTTACTACAGATAATACATATATACACACACATGGTGCGATTTCGGTTTTATACGTGCGGTTTTGGCTAGTAACCAAACCGGAACCGTAAATTTGGTTATTCAACCCACCTAAAACTGCCACATACGCCGGAACCGTTGGTGCGATTATAATTGGTGCGGTTTTTGGTGCGGTTTCGGTTCCAATTTGGTTACTTGCTCAGCCTTAGTCTGAGGTTAAGCTGGGTTGTCTTCACTAAAGCCGTATATAAATAAAATTATCAACCAAAAATTGATTGCTTCCTGATATATATTAGGGCAGTTGGTGCAAACTCATACACAATTGTCTAGCTCGTTATGTTGTAAAAGTATATGTATATGTCAACATTTATAGTCGCACTGAAGGTTTATGAAATGGCCGATTAAGATTCCAATTTTTTCTTGTAATAGAGCAATCATATAGTCGCACTGAAGGTTCTTTTTCTATTTGGATTTGTAGCAAATGATATTGTGATTGCCTATTTGTCTTTTTCTTCTTATGAGTAATACTGTGTACATTAGTACCACGTAGCAACTCTATTGTCTTTATGTATTGATTTTGGCACTAAGTGCATCTAGTGACCTATTTGCTTCATTTTCCTGACTTGCTATTATTTTTAAATATGTGCAGGAAAACTGCTTCTACGACCTGCCTTACAATACTGGGTATCAAATTTTTGTATTACGTTTACGGAAGACAAGGGACGAAATTATGAAGTGTACTCTCTTTATATATGTAGATATATATTTTGATTGAAGAACTGTGGTAGCTTTAGATGGTTAATTGTAAAGATAATGAATGATTATGTTGTGGATGATTTTATTAAGTTAATAATATTTTAATTTTTTGTATTTTGCCATTATTTGTTATGGGGACATTGAGCCAGCCAGGTACACAAAAAGAATGTCAAATTTTTATTTGGCAACAATATAATTCGTTACCAAAGCATTGAACAAGTTTTAATATAGTAACAATTTTTTATACATTTAGCAATAAATTTTCGTTGCTAATGGCATTAAAAATATAATATTTGACAACAAAAACTAACCTAATAACAACGGAGAAGATATTGTTGCTAATACTAAAATAAAAGGCAATATTTTTTATCGTTGCAAATCATATCAACTTTCGTTGCACATATAAAAAAAATGACAACATATAATGTCGTTGCTAATCGACGACTTTTGTTGCTATTGAAAAATAACCATCAACAAATATTTTCGTTGCCGATTCAGCATAATGTCGTTGCCAAATAATATAATCAGCAACGAAAATCGTTGCTAAAAAGTTTACATTCTGCAACGAAAGCAAGCTTAGGCAACAATTTTCATAATTTACTGCAACAAAAAATGTCGTTGCAAAATGGTGTCAATTGCAACGAAAATGCATGGTCGTTGAAAAAAAAAAGTTCATTTCGTTGCCAATTAAAAGGCTTTTGGAACTAAATGGGCTTTTTAGCAACGAAAGTTTAATTATTCTGCAACAATACATTTTGTTGCTAAAGGATCGATGTCTCTGTACGAAAGCCAAATTTCGTTGCAAAATATATTACTTTTGGCAACGAAAAAAATACGTTCGTTGTAGAACAATTAGCAACGCTCATTGCGCAACGAAAGACGCAACGACAGTAAAATCGTTGCCAAAACCATTTTGCAACGAAATTTGGCACCTTTAGCAACGAAAATCGGTTGTTGCTGAAGCCCCATTTTTTGTAGTGTAAAATCCATAACTCTCATTATACACATCCAAAAATAGTAATCTTTGGACAAGATCTAGATAAATTATCATATTAACATACCAAATTTTCTCAGAATTTTTAAGCAAAGAAAACGGACGAAACTGCCCCTGCAAGAACAGACCAGAAACTTCCCTTTAACAATTTTTCTTTCAACTGGATTGTTTGTACTAAAATGGCTATCAAGGCTCGAAAAATCAACATTTTTGAGTGCTACCACTTGGATTTAAAATCTAACTTACATATCTAACACCTCTCTTTTACGGATCGCAAAAAGAATGTGTAGATTTCAAATGGTAGCTTTTCAAAGGAAGAAAAAGTTTGGGTTTCATAGTTTTCATTCCTTCTTTTTGATCAACATTCTAACACTCAAAATGGTTAGATCCATACATGAAACACTCATTAGTATGTATATCTAAAGTTTTTTTTGTTTAGAACATTAACTCTCCATTTTGTGAAATAACTAAAGACAAGTAAACAAAAGCTTTAAACTTTGGGTTTTAACTTTGATTAATTATGTGTACTCCTTCTTCTTCTTCTAAATTAGTCTATGATATTGTATGGTATGAAAAATTTCTCCTCCTTCCTTCTTGTAACCCCACAGTTTCTCTTTCTTTCTTTTAATCTTTCTATTTGTTTTGTTTTGTAAGCAAATTTTAGGAAATGAGAAGTAGTTTTGTTTACTAATGAGAGAAGACTAAGTAATTAGCAAAAATACATACATACAACTCCTATATGTCTATATCTTCTCCCAACTCATCTCTCTCTTATCTCTTCCTTACTTGCTTGCAAACTTGTAAACTTGCAAAAATGTTGTGGCTAAATAGATTAGTGACATCTAAGTGTATTAGGTAACCCACTTTGACAATTTGAGTGAAGCAAAATAATTAATTAACATCACATGCTAAGTGTATTAGGCTTATTTACTATATTCATATGGGTTGTCATATTTGCTAATTTGGTTGCCATACTCTTAATTCTTTTTTGAACTTCCTTTAATCTGATTAATGGCTCATTTGACCAAGTTAACTTTTAGAAATCAATTATTATCTAAATAAATACCGATTTCTACTAAGACCAATATTTCCAACGCAAATGAAAATATTCTCATCAACAATTTCATCTTTGAATTCTTTAAATTTGACTGTTCTCGAAAAAGTCAACCGTTAACTTTTTAAACAAAAAGTCCACCCAACATAAAATAATGTTTATGTCTATCATGACTAATTTCGACGTTCTGAACTCAAATCCACAATCTGCTCGTCGAAATTCTAATCCAAACTCAAGGTTTGACTTTTCACCATATAAGTCAACCACTAACTTTGACCCAAAAGTCAATTCCAACACATTTCGTGTTTATAGATTTCTCTTACTAGATTCATCGCTCCAGACTCAAGAAAAAAGTCGCCTCATCAAAATTCTACTCCGAACTCAACTGTGAGTTTTAATTGCAATCCATACGTTATATTCAAATATTACTCCCTTCGTTAGTTTAAACTAATTAATTAGCTTAAATTGAAAAATAGATTTACATCTCATCACTTGATCGATAATAAATATACAACACCTATATTTATTTATTCCTTACATAATCACATAAATATATACAACACTTGTACATTTATATTTTTAAACCTGACACGTCTCATAATAAGATTTTTTTTCTTATTTTAATAATCTTCAAAAATTCGGGTTATCACTTATCTCACTTTTTT
Organism: Panax japonicus; assembly: GCA_020205505.1. Classification (NCBI taxonomy): domain Eukaryota; kingdom Viridiplantae; phylum Streptophyta; class Magnoliopsida; order Apiales; family Araliaceae; genus Panax; species Panax japonicus. Next base: position 48,515,062 of record CM035104.1, on the reverse strand, counting down.
TTGCTAAGCCTTTGAATTTGATTAAATGAATGTATCATTGATTGAGTTTTGAGTTATGATCATGATTTAATATCTTTATTTTTATATAGATTTAGTATTTATTTGAATTGTATAAAGTAATCACTACACAAATATTTTTAAATTTTTTTTACCGAATTTGATTGAATGTATCTTAGAGATATTTATTATTTGTGTTTGATTTTATCACTCTTGAGTTTTGATTTAGAATCATGATTTAATATCTTTCTTTTTAAATAGATTTAGTATTTATTTGAATTGTATAAAGTAAATATTGTACATATAGGTTTAATATTTTTTGGGTAGATAAATTGATTAATTTTGCATATTTACTAAATATTATATATAATATATAATAATAATTAATATATTTAATTATTTATTATTTAATACATATTAATGACATCACTAAATCAAAAACGGTCCGACCACTAGTTGGACTAGTGATCCATCCACTCGATAGCTTTCCTAGTTCAATGAATTGTCCGAGTCTGAAAATATTGCGAGAGAGTATGATCTAACTAGAGTCTTTAGAGTCTCAACGCCAGGAGGTGGAATTATGGGAGTCATTAACGGAATGTGAATGGTTTTTCTTTTCTTTTCTTTTTTTAATGTTTTCAACTGAAATAACATTCTTGTCTTTGGAAAAAATAGATCCTAAGATCTCAGAACCCAAAACTTTAAAAGTAATATTTTTTACCATTGAGCCATGACTACTTTTGTGACGACCCTAAAATAGGTCCATTCTATTCAACCCATTCTGAGTCGTCAAATACATGGTACAGAAAACAACTACAATTTTATTGCAACAATTGTCGTGCAAAATACAACAACTCATGTGTTGTGAGTTTTGATACAAATATATATATCAATTGTGACTCTTGACACCAACTTGGGTAGCACGTCACCATGACATCTTACATAAAGGTATAGTCAAAAACAGTTTTAGAAATTAAAATCTTTGGGAAGTACTCAAGAAAACCTTCGTACATTCAAGTCAAAGAGAACTCAAAGTCACGATCATACGAGTAATCTACCCATCTTTACACTCAAGTCAAAGAGAAATTCCATCACCAAGGTTATAAAAATGTTATATATGATAATAAAAATAATATAATCAACATATAGATTTAATCTCAAGAGTAAGATTCATAAATCAACGATAATTTGGTCAGAAAAAGAAACTAATTTTGTTGTGAATAGTACCCGTAAATAGTAACTCGTGAATAGTGATTCGTGAATAGTAACTCGTGAATAGTACTCTGTATTCATACATAGTACCGTATACGTAAATAATGTCATATACGTAAATAGTGCCATATACATGAATAGTACCGTATACGTGAATAGTGTCGTATACGTGAATAATAATCCCGACTCAAAAAGGTAGAAATTCCACAATAAGATCCATACCAATATGTCAGTATAATGATATTGAAAGAATAACATCATTATGAAGAAAATAACATCACTTACTATCCCTTACAATCCCCTACCTCAAAAGAGCAGTATTTCTGATTGGATATCGGATATGACGCTGAAGGAAACTTGCACTGATGAATAGCAACTCACCAAGTATCTAAATACTCACAAAATACGCTCGATAATATAGAGAGAGAAAGAGAGAAAACTTATGAATTATGGTGTGATTTTCAATTCTAACTTAGCCCTCTATTTATAAGAAAATGTTAGCTGCTACACTGAAGCAGACTTGACCTGCTACCTGATGGCTTTACCTGCTACTATTCCATCCACCAAAAGTCAGCCATCTTCCCCAACAACCAAAAGTGGGGCCCACCCATTTCTAGAATTTTCCACCAAAATCATTTATAAACATAATTTCCGAATCAGTCACCTCTTAAAATTCATAACAAATCATTCGTTCATTTTTAACGGTTCAAAATTTGTGAACATATACTCAACTTATATATGTATAACATATCCAAAAATCAAAACGATCCAACGGTCAGATTAAAAATTATAACTCACACAATAAAGCTGTAAGAACACTGATTTGATCTTTTAATACCTCTAATCCGACAAAATACTGATAAAATACCTCAACATTAATTTCATCATTTATAACCACATAAATAAATCCATCATTTATATCTACATCAAATAAATATTTCCTTATCATATAAATCAATAATTAATTATTCATAAATAATATTACAGAATCACAATTATGACAACCAGGCAGTTCCCAGGAAAGAGGGGGCTTTCCGATAAGGATTTCTCCTTACTGGCGCGCAATTAGGTGACCAAACATCTCCTTGACAGAACTTTCTAGACATTGCCAATAATGCTATCTAATAATATTATTCAAATAATATGAATTATTGATCTGATAATGGAGATACTGTGCAGTGACAATTATTGAAACAATAATAATATAAAATATCAACGCATCAATTAATGATTCAATAAAATAAAATATTGAGCAGTAATTACTGTAACAATTATTGAGTAGTGTCTTCTTATGTAAGAATAAATAATTGAAAAAAATACTGTGCAATACCGTGTGCTACTGTGCAACTACGCGTATTACTGTATTTTAACCACCAGGTATTCCAACAGCGTTAACGGTAACCACTATGCCGTTATTTATAAAAACTCAAATTTGTCGTTTTCTTCATCCGATAGTTATCCGTTATGGGACCCACAAATAGCTGCGCCGTCGTACGAATATTCCCCGACAGAAAGAATATTCCACGACCAAATGAATACCACGATAAATGAATATTTTATAACCACTTGCGTATTTTAAAAAATTTCATATATTACCCTTAACTTTAACTTTTATCAATTTAACCATTTACTGAATAGTAATTATAAAAAAAATTGAATACTTTTATTTCATAAAATTCGGGGTCTTACAACTTTGGTAATATTGAGTATTATTAGGGTGTTTTGGGCAGTTAAAGATCCGTTCCATTTTGGTTATAAAGATTACTAGCCACGGCAAGATCATTGGTGTGTGGAAGTAGGACTGAGCAAAAAACGGGTATAACCGAAAAACCGAAATAATTTAACCGAAATATTCTGACAATTCGGTTATTTTTACTATTTCGGTTATATCCGAATTTTTGTACGATTTTCGGTTAGTTTGTATGGGTATTACTTTTGGGTTATTCGGTTTAACCGAATAACCGAACAACACTGTTAAAATAAGACCCAGTCTCTTACTCTTGAATTCTCTCGGCCCATTCATTCTTATCCACAGCCCATTCATTACTCTTATCCACAACACTCAGTCTCTTACTCTTGAATTCTCTCGGCTACAAACAAATAGTGCTGCTTAGACATTTTTTACAATACTAGACGTAATACTAGACAAAAGACATACATATATACATATATTCACACACAGACACACAAAAAAGGTTAGGGTTGTTGATTTGGCCACTGTAAAAATAAAATCATGGGCTCTTAGAGAGGGGCAACCACCCTCTGAAACATCCCTTCTCTCTGTGTCTCATTCTATTATATGAGTTGAAGCCCTAATTTTAGCTCCCAACCCACTCATTTTATGCTGCCCTCTATTTTTTTCCCTCTTTTGACCTCCTCCTATGGAGACTGAAGTGAAAAAAACAAGGGTATATTCACAAGCAAGTAGCAACGTTAAAGTCTTATCGGCTTTCTCTTTCAGGTAGTCTCATGAAAATCGAGAGCCGCCCCCACCGAAACCGGACGATTCGACTTGTCGACGACACAAACATGAGCACGGCATGACGAAGCATGAGGGCGTGGTGGAGATCGACACCAGTACCTTCTTGGTAATCCCTATTTTCTGTACAAATTATATGGGTGCGTGGCTGTGGGTGGGTTCTGAGATGATTTATTTGATGGAGCTTCCAAATCCTGACCCCTACACTGGACGCCCTGAGCATGGGGGCGAGATCGTCATACTTGTATAGTTGTATTGCAATTCGGGATGTGTGATGGGTAATTATTTTTATTGCCTGTTAGAATGATATACATTGTTGGTCCCTCCATCTAACAGCTTAAGCTTTTAGATGAATTGGTTAATTAACATGGTATCAAAGCTCTAGGTGTGCAAAGTCTTGGGTTCAAATCTTCCCAGCTGCACAATTATCTTTCTATTAATTTAATAGTGCAAATGCACTTTAATTTCTCCCTTCTCTATAACAAAAAGTTGCATTTTAATTTCTCCCTTCTCTATAACAAAAAGTTGCATTTGAGCACTTTAATTTCTCCCTTCTCTATAACAAAAAGTTACATTTTAATTTCTCCCTTCTCTATAACAAATTTGAGCACTTTAATTTCTCCCTTCTCTATAACAAAAAGTTACATTTTAATTTCTCCCTTCTCTATAACAAAAAGTTGCATTTGAGGGGGAGTGTTAGAATGATATACATTGTTGGTCCCTCCACCTAACAGCTTATAAACAAGGAAACCTTGGAGACTAGTGCAATTGTCGGCAAGCTTCCGAATACGATCCAAGCAAAGGTCAACAATTTCCTTTCCAATGGTATAGTGCAATTGTCGACAAGCTTCCGAATACGATTCAAGCAAAGGTCAACAATTTCCTTTCCAATGGTATAGTGGCCACGGGCAAAGTTGTTAGCTGCATCTTCTTTGCCGCTGATGAGCTGTTCTGGATGAAAAAGTTGACGATATGCTCCAGTCCTCACTTCATCAATCACAGTGGGCTCAAGATCTACAAAAATTGAACGAGGAACATGCTTTCCGGCACCAGTTTCACTAAAAAATATGTTAAAAGCATCATCACCTCCCCCAACAGTTTTGTCACTCGGCATGTTAGAACATCATATTAGAGAGAGAATATTGAATTGAGAGAATAGATAATTGCATAGATAATAACTTGATAATTATCTCTCCTGTTTACATTGAGAAGATAGGAGATATTTATACTAATACAAGATTAGATGGGTGACTAACATATTACCTAACTCAAGGAGATAATCATGGAGATAACTATTACATAATTATTGGAGATAATCATGGAGGAGTGAATGATGGAAACTATCCTAACAATATAATAATATCTAAAATATTATATTTCTAAAATATCGCCTAATACGCCCCCACAAGCAAAACGTAGGGAAACGAAGCTTGAGCTTGCACTTGGTTGAACATCCATGTAAGTGAAGAGTTAACAGAATAACAACTCCTCGAATTAGAGAACATACGGACAACTTCCATGAGATGTTGAACAAAGATGTAGCATGCATTATAATAACATCCAACCAAAGAAAGGTAGGTGGCATATGTTGAATAGGTGGTGGGCATGTCGTCTTGGACTGTGAAAGCACGATGTCTGAAGTATCCATGGTTGCAGATCGTGACTTCCCAAATTTGGAGGAGAAAGCAGCAAAGGTAGGAATATGAGAACCATAAAGAAGGAAATGCATTAGAGATCCATCAGTTGCAAGTCTTGCAGATTGCATAGATATAGAGGAAACGAGAGCAATATTGCTCTTGGTTCCTGACGGTGGAGAAGTGGCAAGTGAAAAAGGATAAGTAATTGGAGAAAATTGGGGGAATGCAGACGGGTCAGGGTGTCTGATTACATCTACTTTTACTTCTGATGTAGACGGATCAGCCTGTCTGGATTGATACACAGATTGTCTGGATTGGGAAGAAGCAGACAAGTGCTCATCAGAATATCCTATTGGTGGAGAGTGAGCATGTGAGATATCACACCGTGGAGAAAGAGAAAGAATATCTTGTAATTTTTCATGATCAAGAAGCATATGAGAGAGTAAATCTAAAGATAAAGAAGGATTTATCTCATAATAGTACTTGCAGAAGTCACTAAGAGAATCATCAAGCCCATCAATAATGCAATCAATGAGTTCAATTTCATCGATCGGTTCACCGGCGCGAGTAAGAGCATAGGCGAGAGATTTTGCCTCAGAGATATAATTTTTCACGGATTGAGAAGGAAGTTTCTGAAGAGAGTACACTTGATCTAAAAGATCATCAACATACCAATTCTGGGAAAACTCACGTGCATCATTTGTGGAGGCACTATCATCATCGACTTGAGAGGTGGGAAATTGTGGAGAAATATCACAAAAGTTGTCTTGTGATTCATTAGAACAATCATAAGAGGGATGATCAAGCCACCATTTGGGATCGTATGGAGAAGAGTGAAAATCTGAGTATGGAGAGAATTGATTTTCCACCATGGAATCGTACGGAGAAGACTAAATGTGCAGCAGGGGTATGCAATGCAACGGTAGTTAGAAGAAAGGAAAGGGAGGATCAAAGGTTGTTAGCCTTATGGCTCTGATACCATGTTAGAACATCATATTAGAGAGAGAATATTGAATTGAGAGAATAGATAATTGCATAGATAATAACTTGATAATTATCTCTCCTGTTTACATTGAGAAGATAGGAGATATTTATACTAATACAAGATTAGATTGGTGACTAACATATTACCTAACTCAAGGAGATAATCATGGAGATAACTATTACATAATTATTGGAGATAATCATGGAGGAGTGAATGATGGAAACTATCCTAACAATATAATAATATCTAAAATATTATATTTCTAAAATATCGCCTAATACTGGCCATCAGGCTGAATGCCATGCTCAAGGCAGTAGAGTTCCCAGCAGGCGTTGCCGACCTGAATACCGGCCTGACCAATGTGAATCGAAATGCACTCTCTCATTTTCAATTGAAAGGAGGAATCAAGGGTTAACTAGAGATTGAAGGAAAATGTAGAGCGAGAGAGAGAGATAATATTGAGAGCGTTTATTAAGACCTTGCAATTACTGAATGAAATGTTTCTTGCTTGATTGCTGAAATGTTTCTGTAATGGCACAATGTATTTCAGAAAATATTTTCCCTTTTGTTTTCTTAATTTCGGTTATTACCCGAATAACAGAATTGTAAATTCGGTTATTCGGTTAATGGATAATTCGGTTACTTGTTCGGATATCAAAATTGAACAAATTTCGGTTTTCGATTATAACCGAATAGCCTATTCGGTTCGGTTATAACCGAATGATCAGTCCTATGTGGAAGAACCCATCCAAAATAGAGATGGAAGTGAGAATTTGAATATATATTTTTAATAGTATTAAGTAATAAGAATTTATAATATTTTTTTATAATTTTATAAATTACTATTCTATTTTTTGTAACCTATTATATGTATTTTAGTTTTATATAAAATGATATTAATAGTTGGATAATATAGTTGTAGGAGTCAATTTCTTTATGAAATCATATTAACTAATGTTAGTCTATTAAACTTTTAATAAAATATTTGTTGTTACTGCGCACACGTATTGCGTGTGTAAATTATGTGAGATAAATTAAAAAATTTATAAAATTAAAAGAAGTAAATATAAAAATATTAAAAAGGACAAAATAAAATGTGATACAAATACACCAATTTTATTAAAGAAACATGATGAAACTTTTATAATATAAATAGATAAATGTAAATATAACACAATCACCAAGTTTATCGTTTTATGGAGACTAATTTAATATCCGACTTTATATCGCCTTAAGTTTTGTACCAAGTTCCATGCTGCCAATTTTAACTTCATTACTAACCAGACGTTGACAAGAATTCATAGCTCATGATATTATGGTCATTCCTTGATGCACATGTGATCTAGCTATGACCAATCAACTCCCCTACGAGATTTCGTCTGTCGAACCTTAATATTCATTAATGAATGTCACTTTCTGGAGTATACGTTAGGGATTTAATAAATCTTTTACTTCCACATATAAATAAGTAAATAAATAAATACAAGCCTGCCAAGGATCATAATGCAAAATATGGGACAACAATCTGAGGGTAGCATTGCACTTCAAGATAAATAAGTACATATATATTGTTATGATGTTATAATTCATCAAGAAGCAAAGAGGCTTGATGTAAATCCCCATTTCAAGTAATAATGGGTTGAAGAAGGAGCCTTGATGTAATAAATTTGCAGCTTTTGGTAAATTAGAAAGATGTATTTGTGAATTTATTTATTTTTTACCCTAGATTTTTGGTTCGATTACCAATGTTTGCAGTAATAATATTTAGTGCATTTAGATGTCTATAAGTTTATCACACAAATTTTAGTACATTACATTTGAACTCCAAACGTTTCATTTGTGAACTAAATAAATTGCGTTTAGAATAAATTAATTATACACAAATAAAACACTTTTTATGATAATTAAACACTTCAGAACTAGAAAAATCAACCCAAAAAATCTATACGTATAAGTAGAAGAAGAGTTGGTCTCTCTCCTCTCTACTATCTCCAAAACTCATATATTCACCTATTATTCTTGAGATGAATATATACTTAATATCTTTGAGTCCAATATATGAATTACTTACCCAAAAGTTGGACCATCATTGGAAGATGGTCACAAGTATAATTTCATTTTTAGGCATGTCACATCATTGGAAGAACGTCACAAGTATAATTTCACTTAAATTAAGGAAGTTTACTTCTAAAATTTAAAATGCTAGTTCATACAATAATTCTTAATATTATTCTTAAAATATTGTAACATAGACATTTTTTTATCAAATATTTCCCGAAAAATATAAGGTTGTAAAGGGAAAACAAGAAACATGTACAAGTTTTATTAATTTTCAAGAATATTATATCTTTTTTTAGTGTGTGTATCAAATGAGGCAAAATCTTTCCATTTCACAGTATTATTTTAATAAGATTCAAGAACCAGACAGAAGATCTTTTGTAAAATCTTTAAAAAATATGTTATTCAACACAAATTAAAATCTTTAAAAAATGGGTGGAAATTGATGATGCACATGCAATGTGTTTTTGAGTATGCATAAAGCCGGGATAAATAACGTTTTGGTCATTGTACTGGGGGGTCCGGTTTTCATTAATTGTGGTTACCGAAATTTTTTTTATTACAATCGAATAACTGTACTTTCAAAAACTTACAAAATGGTCATTCCGTCCGATTTTCCATCCAAAAAACGTTAGGAATGCTGACTGTGCAAGTTGACTTGACTTTTTTGCTTACGTGGAGCACAGAAAATACAAGCAGGCGGATTATTATAGCACAAATGACCAAAACTATTAATTACTTCACCTAAACAATTCCAAAACTAATAATAATAATAATAATAATTTCAAAATAATAATAATAATAATAGTAATAATTCTAAAATTCTATTTTTTAAAAAAATCTGTTAATTTTTAAAAAAGTCTTTTTTAAAAAAAGCTGTTTTTTAAAAAAATCTGTTTTTTAAAATTCAATTTTTTTAAAAAAGTCTATTTTTTTTAAAAACGTTAATTTTTTATAAAAACAGATTTTTTTTAATTTTTTAAAAAACGTTAATTTTTTTTTAACTGAACTAATATTTTTTCAAAAAAGTCTGTTTTTTTAAAATGTCTGTTTTTTTAAAAAACGTTAATTTTTTTAAACCAAACTAATATTTTTTTTAAAAAGTCTGTTTTTTAAAAAAATTCTTAAATTTAAAAAACGTTACTTTTTTAAAAAAACAGAATTTTTAAATTTTTTTTAAAAACGTCAATTTTTTTAAACTGAACTAATATTTTTTTTAAAAATTCTTAAATTTAAAAAACGTTAATTTTTAAAAATTTTAAAAAGGTTAATTTTTAAAAAACGTTACTTTTCTAAATATTTAAAAAACGTTAATTTTTTAAATTTTTTTTTAAAAACGTTACTTTTCTAAAAAAATTTAAAAAACGTTACTTTTCTATAAAAAAAATTAAAAAACGTTAATTTTCTAAAAAAATTTAAAATTTTCTGTTTTTATAAAAATTAAAAACAGCCTCCGGTGTAATATGCTCTCTTTAATTTTGATCAATTTTTTTTTCTATTTCCCCCCTCTCCATAAGGTTAAAAATCTGCATTGTAGGCACTTCTCTCGGGGGGTTCTGCAGGTGGATTAGCAGCAATATTACATTGTGATAAATTTCGAGATCTCCTCCCTCCAACTACTAATGTGAAATGCCTCTCAGATGCTGGATTTTTCTTGTAAGATTAATTTTGCCTACATGCAAATATTGTCTGAGCAAAAATGATCAAATATACACTTAGTGATGATACCTTTTTCAATTATTCTAGTAACATTTCATACTTTAAACGTCAATTTTTTTTGACAGGACTAATGCTTCTGGGAGTAATAACCCTGTGGATTTGTTCAATAACGCCGTTAAACTTCATGTACTCCTCTATTGCCTCGGAATTGTCTGATTGTTAATTATTATCTTGTAACTTTTATTTAATAAGCTCATCAAATTATTACTCTTGTTTCTTATTTACATTGGAGATGATTCTAAGAGGTTCAATTTTTGCATGATATTTATCCCACCTTTTAGGATAAATTTTATTAAGGAGGAATAAATCTCTTTTGCCTTTAGCCAAAATCAAAAACAAAAACCGAAAACCAAAAAAAGCTTATTTCTTGTATCCTCTTTCTTATTTGTTTTCATCAACCTGCTGCAGGAATCAGCTATGCATTTGCCTCCATCGTGCACATCAAAGATGAATGCAAGCTTGGTAGTCATATCTTAATTTCAAGTTACAAATAATCCTTCCTTTCTTCTTCAATTAACTAATTATTACATTATTACTTAATTATCTTAATTGCAGTGCTTCTACCCAACAAATGTTGTTCCAGATATTCAGGCTCCCATCTTTTTATTAAACTCGGCCTATGATACTTTTGAGGTTAGTATATATTCATTTTATATTTTTCTTTCTTTTTCTTGGGGAGTAGGGGTTTAAAAGATTAATCAACCAGTAAATTTTTAAGTTGAAAGCTTAAAATACAAATTAAGCTGGCTTAAGTTAAACCTATTAGCTGAAGTTTTGTGTCAAGTTTATATGTTGATGATAATTAATTTTTTTTATTTTATCTTTTTTACAGGTAGCAGAGATACAATTAGCCAATGGATTCCCGAAATTTTGCCAATATGATTTAAGGGATGAATGCCGAGCTGATCAACTGGAAAAATGGAAACGTAATTATTGCATCAAAATTCTTTGACACCCATACTACTTAAAAAAAGTTGTCATATAGTGAGGGGTAAAAATTATTTGCAGATCTTTCTTAATAGCAATGGAGGAATTTTTGGCAATAGTTTTATATATGTATATGCGTGTGTGTATATATTTAATCCCTTCTATTTTTTTTTAATTTGTTTCATTAGAGTTTTAAGGCTATTGAAAATTAGTTTTGGGTTTAATTTCAGATTTTAGGTTAGAATATTTGCAAGCATTGACCATGCTGGGTAATTCCTCGACAAGAGGATTATTTATCAACTCCTGCCATACACATAGTCAATCTCAGTTCCAGCTTAAATGGCTTGGTGATCCTGATTCTATGTTGGATAACATGGTAAGATTAGTGACTTGCTTTCAACTTTTTATTGATTTATTTGATTTTTTCCACACAACTACATAACCCTACAAGTGGCTACAAGGTCATTAAATTTATATTTTGCTCTGCTGAAAACTTCCTCTATTTCACAGCAACAATCTCATTTATCAAATTTTTATGCAAAATTAAAATGAGTCTAATTTTTAGTGAGAGTAATATATATAGAACAAAAATATATCCTTATTGGACTTCTATTTCCATTTTACTTTTAATTTTATTTTTTTTATTTTTTTATGTTTATTTTTTGTGAAACGAGAGTATCATTTCTATTCAGTTAATTACCCGACGTTGACTTTTTTTCAAATTGATTAAGTTTTTTTAAGAATGTCTTTTATTTTGGAACGGAAAGAGTATAAGCAGGAGTCGATGAAACAATTGTTAATGTATCAAACTAATGTCCACATTGTTTAAAAATTGTGATGAGCAGACCATTGCAGAAGCTGTGGGTGAATGGTTTTTTGATAGAAGGACAATCCAACTCATTGATTACGTGCATGACTCTCCCCAACAATGTGTAGTTGATCATAGTGAGCCATATGCCTGCAACAACTATACCTGGGGGAAAAGTTATTTGTGTAATAATAATAATAGTTTAAACTAATGGTAAAAAATTGAAAATGGGACAAAACGTTGAATTGATACCTTCAATTTGTGAAATATTTGTTGTTATCGTGTTGGGAGTTGCTGCTTGAAGGTATCCAACTATTAATATCATTTTATATAAAACTAATAATGCATATGAGATTCTGTTTTGCCCTTGATTAATTTTGTGTCATATGTGATACCTGATGAAGGACATTAGTATATGTAATTAATAAAGGACATTGGATCCAACATAATATTTTGTTGTTATCTGCTTTTTTTCCTTCTTTTTTTTATATATAATTTTTATCAGCAAAAAAATAAACTTTTCATCCACATCAATCAGATAAGGTACATCTGAGACTCACCCATAACGAATGGATGGATGTGTAAAAAAATAGATCAAAACAAACATATCATATCAGATTTAACTTTTATTTTTTTTTAAATAAGTAAAGTTTCATAAAATATAGATTCAAAAAAATTATATTTAAATTTTTTTAATTCTTAATTATTTTTATGAAAACTTACACATCTTTTAAAAAATAAAAAATTTCTAATGTTGTTTTAAGAAAATAATTTATTTTTATTTACTTTTTGTGAATCTATAGTTTATGAAACTTAACTCATTTTTTTTAAAAAAAAAATTCTATTTTTTCGGAAAATAAAGTTTTATTTTATTGTTTTATTTTTTTGAATCTATATTTTATAATACTTTACTCTCTTTTTTTTTTAAATGAAACTAATATTCGAAGTAGCTTTCTCAACTGAATTGTGTAGCTCATTTTTAATCAAAGAGAGATTATCTTAAATTAATAACTTGCACTCATTTTAAACAATATATGACCATTCAACATGTATACATATATACACACATATTTCAGTTTTGAGAGCAACCAAACACATTCAAAGAAAACCATCCAAAACTATATATACTACCTTATTCCCATAATGAGGGTCCTAATTCAAAAAACAAAAAGATTTAAACGTATTCACCTTGAAGAGCATGCTTTCCTACCTTAAGCAACTTTAGAGACGTATCCACATGCATAATTTGGTTCTCGTGTTAACAATAACTTTGATCAAGCAAATAAAACAATTGAAGAAGATATTATTCCCATTAAAAAAATTAAATTTTAAAACCTTTGTGTTACTATTTTTGCTAACTTTATAATACGTGTTTATTTTCTAAGATGTTGAGTACACTATTTACTCTAGAAACATCATACTCAGCATGAGGTGGAGAATTAAACCCTGAGGCAACTTTCTCAAGTGAATATTCAAATGCTTCATCAATACCACCAGATGAGTATCTCACATTATTTGAACTAAAGGACTGATCTGAATCAACATGAAGTCCTTGAGAATTTTCAACAGTCTTGTCTGCATTTTTAAAACAAACATGTTCAAAGACTTCATTTATAAAATAGGTTTTATGGGTTTCTCAAAAAGCAAAGACGAATGAAAATAAAGGACATTAGCAAATTGAAAACATAATTTTGAAAACTTGAATGAATATGGTGAAACATTTTCATGAACCATGCAGTCATGCTTTTGTCTACCATACTTACGCCATGTTCATACATTGACCATAAATATAAATCTCAACTACAGGACATTTAAAGAGGATAACTAAAGAATGATGCCCTTAATAAACATATAACAACCCTAATAGAAAACATTCATGATACAACTGTAAGGCAACTGTTTAAAATTAAAATGAGCAATCTTTAGCAGTAATCTACTTCAAGATATTGTATATCCGTCAATGTCTACATTTTTCACCGCAACCCCTTACTTGTGGCCAAACTTCACTACATTAATTAATATATCTATGCCTAAACATGAACGATTGCTACTACCAAATAACTTGTTGCCCTGAATATTTACATCCCTAGCAATGACAGCTAAATTTCATCCACCTACCACTAAATTTTATGTGTCTTAATGGAAAATTTTCTATGTTTTCTGTTATCTAATTTAGTTTTTGTTGTCGATTTTTAGTTTTTCCTTACTATATTTTCTGAAAGTGACTATCAGTTTGGTTATCATTATTGACGGAAAAAAAAATCTTATTTAAATCAAGTACATATAGAAACACTAATTTGATTATAGGTAAAGGGCATATAATTTCACCATAATTTGCCAATTAAGAAATAACACATGCATCCCAAAACAACTCAATTTACAATAAGCAACCAAAATGTGAAAATTTATTGCAAAGGAAACACAAATGGTAAGTCACCTATAGTTGGTTTAGTTCTTTTGCTAGTGAGAGAAAGTAACGGGTGTGACAACCCGAAAATTTAGAAGATCTTAAATGATTAAATTAAATGTTAAAGTTTAAAACCTAGAGTAAAAATAAATGATTTATTTTAGATTTTTAAGAAAAATCTAAGGAAATGGTATGTTGAAATGATTCAACGATAAGATTACGAGAAAGAATAAGATCTAAACCGATTAAGAATAATTCGGTATTGTGATTCCGGGGACGGAAAAGAATGTGATAACCCAAATTTTGGGCAATATTAAAATAAAAATTAAATAAATAAAATTCTTATTAGATAATATGTTGTATGATATTATATTGCATACGTGGGTATATATGAACTATGCAATATGTGATGCTTATACTTAATAAATATATTGGTATTATATATTTATAAATTGTGAGGCAATTTATTAAAGGAAGAGAAGAATAACATACATTATTAAAATGATATTTCAATATCAAGAATGAAAAGAAAAGCCAACATGACTTATTTGAGAAAGATTCTTGGCATAAAGCTATCTATATGTTTAAAGAAATAATTATATTATAATATAATTAAAATCATTCAATAATGGCAATTATTGCCAAATAAAGTCAAAAGTATGTATTATCATGAGTTTTGTAAATTAAATAGAGTTGTCATTTTAATGATATATGTGCAAACTATTGTTGCTAGCCTAAAAGGAAATTGATAGATAAAAATTCATGTGTTTTAAATTTAATAGAAGTCCATAATGAAATATTGGGCCACATTAAATTTTGCCAAGTATGCTTGCAAATGTGTTGCATTACCTTTTAACATTTTGAACCCATACTTTATTTAAAAGTCCAATATATATAAATTGGGCTAACCCAATTGTAGTATATATATGCTTGCAAACCTCCTTCATAATTGTTAGAGTTATGGATTTTACTAGTATTAAAATTCTATATGAAGCCCAATTTAAAAATCCATACATACCCCTTTTTATTGGCCATCCCAGCAGTCCACGTTGGGTTAAATGAGCCGAGTATTTTTAGTGAACAGTTAGCATAGTTGGTTCCACTACTACAAAACAGTAAATAGACAACGCAGAAAAAACGTTGTGGTTTCTGTCAGAAAAACGTCGTGGTTAAGGGTGTTGTCTATTTGACACCCTTACACAACGTTTTAAAAACGTTGTAGTTAAGCACAATACACAACGTTTTTTTAGGAAAAAACGTTGTGTATTTGTTTTCAAAAAATTAGCAGATGGTTAAAAACGTTGTAGAAAGTATGATTCCACAACGTTTTTTTGTTAAAAACGTTGTTGTTTAATATATAAGACAACGTTTTTAACCAATTTATACAACATTTTTAAAATGTTGTAGATAAAGAAAAAAAAGAAAAAAAAAAATTTGTGATTCACCTGCAATATGCTAATGCCAATGATATAAAGCTAAAAGGTCTACATTCTCATATAAATTTAAAGCCAAAATATATCAACCATTCAAAATACATCCCAATAATACCATTCGTTTACAGTTTCAAATTACTACATCCACAAAATATATACCAAACTATCCATATATACATCTCAAATTCACTTTTCAATATAAATTACTACTATATCTAAGTACAGTACTCTGGTTTCTAATCCAAATTTCCCAAACCTCCAATAGCTAGCTAACCTTCTGTACCAATTCATTTTTCTCCTTCAGTCAGTCACCTCCAATAGCTAGCTAAGCCTCATTGTGCAGTTGAGTACTTGAGTTGCACTAGCTGCCCAGTTGATGGAGTTAGGGCATGCTTCACATAGTCCAGATCAAAATATCCTGAGTTATATCAAAATAGCTTTAGTGGGCAAAGAATTAAATCAACTCAAGTGAACTCATGATTTTAATACTTCCTTATAAACAAACACCGTATCAATAAAAACACAAAAGTTTCTTGGTTCTTGGTTCTCCAGGCTTGAATGCTAAGACTTTATGCAGTGGATATATAAATTACTAATCTATTTTCATCAAAGAAGTCTAGCTAACAAATTTTCAAAGTTTAACCAATGAAATGCAGAACATGAATCCCAATCCTTGTTACAGTGTCAAATAATCCACAAATTAAACCATTATATTATATTACATTATAAGAATCTACAGGGTTTAATAATAGAAAGGATACCTAAATAAAGGCAAGTACACAACTTCTGCAGCATGATTTCTTCCTACAACAAATAGATAAGTAGAAGCAAACCTCATAAATATCTTCCTTCAACCGTGTACAAGACAAATTTACAGCCCCAAGAACATGTGGTTGACGGTCTGTCATGAACTAACAATATTTAAGGCGAGTGACAGAATTTAGCTAGTTATAAATAATAATTTTGTTCTAAGGTCTGCCAAACAGGCATTAAAGCAAAAATCTGTTAAAATGGTAAAGTTAGAATACCTGTTGTCGTCGGCGACGGTGTACAGCAGTCACTGCTCTGAGTATAATGTAGATTGACACAATAATCCCTGAAGTTCGTAGGAGAATAACTGAGAAAACAAAATTAACAAAAGGTTAATATTCTAAAAGAGTAGAATGAGAGAGAGAAATTTCATTGATATGTTGAGGTTTAGAATGAGAGAGAGAGAGAGAAATTTTACAAATGCAGCTACTGAACGACAGCACATCAAGCTTCTTGAAGTGGAATCTGCATATTCATCATAGGTAGTACCAAGGAAATTATGATCATCATCAAACCATTGCTATAAAGCGAGGATTATTCAAGTCCCGTATGGCAATCTCCCAGTTTCCTCTGACACAGACAACAAAGTGAGTATGCTTCAAGTGTTCTAGTGACAGAATTTGTGTAATTACAGATAAGATGCATTTATGACAGAGGATATTCAAAAATGAAAACCACAAATGAAAGTACCTCAAGTTCATTGGAATACTGCCAAGTTGAAATTGAGGAGGTGGTGTTGTATAATGGATGTGCATACTTTGCTGCCCCATTGATGTTTTCAATTAGTGCTTGTATTCATCCACTGAAGATTTTAATGATTATAAGTTCAGAAAACTTACATGTTTTGCCATCCCAAAGTCAGCAAGCTTGACAACCCCATATGAATCAGCAAGCAAATTAGCCCCTTTGATATCCCTGTATAATGTTATCATCATCAAACTTGTGATTACGTATGAAGACTGCTAGTATATGTTGTATAACCGAAGAGCATATTTCTTGATGAATAACCGAAGAGCATAGTTCTTGATGATTGATTATCTACTTCGTATATTTAGTTGTAATTTGACTTGATGACTAAAATAAGCAACCATGTTAGATTGCATAGTGCATACTTTTGTCAGAAAGTCAGAACATAAAAGTGCATCCTTTGGTCAGAAGAGAATGGACAAAAGACATGAAATTAGAATTTTATAAATATCAAGGTTTTGATGGTTGTTTCAAAATTTTGAACCCCTACTATCTTTTGTTATCAACCAAAAGAGAATGAAAGAAAATAAATTACAGGACAAAGAAGAAAATTTTATTGCTATATTCGAAGTGAACCATCTCAATATCTAGAGAGAAAAAGCTAGAAAAAGTAAAACACAATTAATAAGACCCATTTAGCATAAAACTAATCCAGGAGTTTTTTTGTTCTTTTCTATGAATTCAGCTGATTATAATCATGTTTCCAATGGAATTAACAAGGATAAAGTTATCAAATGTTCACTTGCATGGTCTTATATAAGACATCAAAAAAAAAATTTAAAATTTTATTTACCTACAAAAATTTATTTAGAAAAAAAAAAGTTCATTTGCATGCAATTATATCATTGCAAACACAGTAGAATCTTTCAGTATATATAGCTAAGGCATGACCATTTATTACATATGCTATACTGTAACTACAAAAACAACAATTAGTAATTTGACATGGAGTTGTCTCATTGAAGAAAAATGACATCTCCCAAGCAGCAGATTCAGGTGAATCTGAACCATGAACACAATTTTTTTCTGAGTTCAGCCCACACATTGCTCTGATGCTGGGAAAATGAACACAACAAAAGTACATATTGAAATAACATAGTCTGGCAGGATCCAATGAAATTCACCAATCATAAAGAAAGGCATAAAATAAATGAACATATACTTTTTTTCTAAAAAATAATATCTGAGGACATAAATCAATAAGATCAAAACAAAACATAACGCACATGTAAGGATGGGTAACCTTAGCCTTGCTTGCATCAGTAGGTCCAATCAAAGCACGCAAGTCTGAGATAGTGTTCACCTTCTCCAATACCATTATCAACACCGGACCGCTGACACATGGTGAAGTTAGAGAGAGAGAGAGAGAGGCTCTTTTAGTAAACGATATAGGAAAAATATCAACCTAAAAAAGTATCTTTTAACCACACTTCTACACTAGCACAAAGTAGAAAACAATGGCAACAACCAATAAATATGTTTAGCCTAAGTTTACGACACTGAGGTTCTGCAGAATTTCTTGGATTAAGCAGCATACCTTGGCATTCCTCTGTCCCAAAATACTCTGCATCAAGATTTGCAATGCTTTCATACAAAATGTTGAAGCTCCCAATCGAACCAGAATGGCTCCCTCATTCTTGGGTCAGCTTCATTACCCTTTAAAAAATCAAAAACACCAATTTCAAAGAAAACCCAATATTTATCCACAGCCACCAATACTAAGTAATTTGGGGAACACATTTTTATCAAAACAGAAGAAAAATACAACACACAAATGGGTATAGAGAGATAAAAATAAAACGGGTGTTATAATCTTTAGTAGCTGCTCTTCCCATCAAAACATAAAAGAAAACATATATCAAATTGCCAGTTTTATTGGATTCAAACTATATACAGCTATATATAAATACATATGTCTATATGTATATGAAGAAAATATGAG
Source organism: Panax japonicus (assembly GCA_020205505.1). Taxonomy (NCBI): domain Eukaryota; kingdom Viridiplantae; phylum Streptophyta; class Magnoliopsida; order Apiales; family Araliaceae; genus Panax; species Panax japonicus. The sequence goes on along the minus strand of CM035104.1, from coordinate 48,495,901 downwards.
AGGAGATAGTGAATTGAACCTTGAAGGCAGAGCGTGCAACATAACCAAGGCGCTGAGCCTCTCTGTAGAAGAAATCTTATCAAACCAAACACGAACTGAACCAAACATGTTCTTCCCAAGTTTAGATCTTCACGGGCATCTTTTGCCAAATGATTCTTCCTTTTTGCTTTCTTAGACAAAGCCTTCGACTCAGTCCCAAAATTTTCTGATTCATAGATTTCATTTTTTTCTTCAATTTGATAATCTCTAATGGAGCCACTGAACCTTCACCCAAGGAAGCCAACTCAACATCAGATACTTCATCTTTCTCTTTGATTATCTTCCTCTTTTTCTCCTCAACAGCATTAGGGCTTTGAACTTTGCCATTTCCGTCGGTGGCCATGTCGGATTCAAGGGTTTGAATCGAAACCAAGGGGCAAGCAGCTGCGACGGTTAGTTGTGGAGGTAGGGAGTGAGAAGAGAGGCTAGCTAGGGCTTTTGGGTACAACAGACTAATTCTAAACAGGCATTGCTGGTTGCCATTTTAAACAGATCTCCTCTCTTTTCAATTCCGTGTCTTTTTTTTTCAGCTCCGTGTTTTTCTTTATAGATAACGTTTTTAAAAAAAAACGTTATCTAATTAAAACAAAAAAAATGTCATTTTAAATAGATAACGTTTTTGCATATATATCTACAACGTTTTTTAAAAAAACGTTGTGGAAAAAAATACCACAACGTTTTTATAAAAAACGCTGTCTATTAAGTGTTGTCTATTAGGTACTTTGTACTGGTGTTCCAAGAGAGAAATCAGTTAGTTGGTTTGTACTTAGTTAGAGGGCTAAGCTATAGGAGACTGTTAGGGGTCAAGTATGTGACTCCCCCAAAATAGGTATACAACACTCATTCTGAGTCGCCAAATACATGGTACAGAAAGCAAACTACAACTTCAATAATACAATTGTCGTGCAAAATACGACAACACATACTGGAAGTTTAAATACAAATATTATCTTCTAGACAATATCCACACTCAAATAAGTCCTCGTTATAATTATTTAAACATTATTTTACAAAAATAGTGAATACTGCTAAAACATCTTTCTAGAACCATCACTCCGTACCCCGACTAGTTTCTGCTATGTTTTCACCTCCTGAGAAAATGGAACAAAAAGGAAAAGGGTGAGCTCAATTAGCCCAGTAAAGAATATTATGACTAAGATAATATACAATAAATTATCGTTAGTCTTCAACAGGGAAAAATCTGATAAAATATAATAGCCAACAAGTTTTAGATCAACAACTGCAGCGAAAACAGCAATCCATTAGAAGAGTCAAGTAGAGAATGAGTTCTACTATCTTCGAAGATTTAAAAGTACATCATCAATATTTTATCCCTGTAACAACAATCAATATACATTTTTAATTAAATATTCATCTTTGCACTACAGGCCAAAGATATTCATTTGTATCACCAGTTGGTCATGTTCATCTCAACACCTGTTCATCTTTGCACTACGGGCCAAAGATATTCATCAGTTAATCATTTATATTTGCACTACAAGCCGAAGATATTTAGTAATATCATCATTTAGGACTGAGGATGATGAAAAATATTTTAAAGAAAACGAATCCAGTGAAACGGAAGGATAAATAGTAGGGATTCGTATAACAGTTTATCCAAGATCAATAATACTTCATAAATATCAATTTTGAAGCAGAATTCAAAAATAAAGATCAAAACATGGATACAATTAAAGATAGTAATCATAATAGACATCTTGGACAAAAAGAAGAAAATTTTATTTTTTGGTGAACAGTGCCGTATTCGTGAATAGTGTCGTATACGTGAATAGTAACCCCGACACAAAAAGTTTCAAATTTGATAAAAATTCAAATCAATACTTCGACATAATGATATTGAAGAAATAATATCATATATGAAGAAAATAACATCTCTTACCTCAAAATATCAGTACTTCTGATCGGAATATCGGTATAAGGCTGAAAGAAACTTGTACTAATGAATATAAACTCACAAAGTATCTAAATACTCACAAAATACACTCAATAATCTAGAGAGAGAAAGAGAGAAAACTTATTTCTAGTGTGATTTTTAATTCTAACTTAGCCCTCTATTTATAGAAAAATATTAGCAGACTTGACCTGCAACCTGATGGCTTTACCTGCTACAAGTCCCACCCACCACATTTGAAATAAATTCAGCACATTTCTTCACCAACCACAAGTGGGGTCCACTCAATTCTAGAATTTTCCACCAAAATCATTTATAAATCTAATTTCTGAATCAGTCACCTCTTAAAATTCATAACAAATCATACGTTCATTTTTAACGGTTCAAAATTTGTGGACATATACTCAACTTATATATATAACATATCCAAAAATTACAACGATCCAACGGTCGGATTAAAAATTATAACTCACACAATATATCTCCAAAACACTGATTTAATTTTTAATACCTTCATTCCGAAAAAAATACTGATAAAACTCCTCAACATTAACTCCTTCATTTTTAACCACAATAAATATATCCAACATTTATATCCACATAAAATAAATATTTCCTTATCATATGAATCAATAATTAATTATTCACAAATAATATTACAGAATCACATTTATGACAACCAGACCGTTCCTAGAAAAGTGGGGGCTTTTCAATAAGAATTTCTCATTATTGGCGCGCAATTAGGTGACCAAACCAGAGAATTATATCAAATTAATACCTTATTATTCACAATAATAAATAGAGAAAATTTAATTTTATTTATAATAAGTTGGGGTCTTACAACCTCCCCTCCTTATGACCACTTGCATATTTTGCAAAATTTGCACATTTCACCCATAACCAGAGAATTATATCAAATTAATACCTTATTATTCACAATAATAAATAGAGGAAATTCAATTTTATTTATAATAAGTTGGGGTCTTACAACCTCCCTCCTTATGAAATTTTGTCCTCGAAATTGACATACGTACCTGGTCTTTCGAAAAGGTGAGGATACCTCACTTTCATTTCTGATTCCAACTCCCAGATCATTTCTTCAATAGCATGGTTTCTCCACAAAACCTTAACTTGTGGTATAACCTTGGTGCGTATGACATGCTCTTTCCTATCCAAGATCTTAACAGGTACTTCTTCGTACGTTAAATCTTCGGCTATCTCATCTGGTTCTAACACAATAATATGGTTCGGGTCTTTCACATATTTACGAAGCATGGATATGTGAAAATATTATGAACACGAGACATACTTGGAGGTAATGCGAGTCTATAGGCCACATTTTCTATTCGGTCAAGAATCTCAAATGGACCAACAAATCGTGGATTGAGCTTTCCTCTCTTCCCAAATCTTGTAACTCCCTTCCATGGTGCAACATGTAACAATACAGGATCCCCAATATTAAATTCCACGTCTTTTCGATGAAGATTCGCATAACTCTTTTGTCGATCTTGTGTCATTTGTATACGTTGTCGAATCATTTGGATCTTTTCTGTAGTCATGCGTACTAATTCTGGTCCCAACAACGTTGCTTCTCCCACCTTGTCCCAGCATACTGGAGAACGCCACTTTCGTCCATACAACGCCTCAAATGGAGCCATGCCTATATTTGCTTGATAACTATTGTTGTAGGAAAATTCCACCAGTGGCAAGCACTTATCCCAACTTCCTTTAAAATCTAGGACACAAAGTCTTAATAGATCTTCAAGAGTTTGAATAGTTAATCATTTATCTTTGCACTACAGGCCGAAGATATTTAGTAATATAATCATTTAGGACTGAGGATGATGAAAAATATTTTAAAGAAAACGAATCCAGTGAAACGGAAGGACAAATAGTAGGAATTCGTATAACAGTTTATCCAAGATCAATAATACTTCATAAATAACAATTTTGAAGCAGAATTCAAAAATAAATATCAAAACATGGATACAATCAAAGATAGTAACCATAATAGACATCTTGGACAAAAAGAAGAAAATTTCATTTTTTTGGTGAATAGTGTTGTATTCATGAATAGTGCCGTATACGTGAATAGTAACCCCGACATAAAAAGTTCTAAATTTGATAAAAATTCAGATCAATACTTCGGCATAATGATATTGAAGAAATAATATCATATATGAAGAAAATAACATCCCTTACCTCAAAATATCAGTACTTCTGATCGGAATATCGGTATAAGGCTGAAGGAAACTTGCACTGGTGAATATAAACTCACAAAGTATCTAAATACTCATAAAATACACTCAATAATCTAGAGAGAAAAAGAGAGAAAACTTGTTTCTGGTGTGATTTTCAATTCTAACTTAGTCATCTATTTATAGAAAAATGTTAGCAGACTTGACCTGTAATCTGATGGCTTTACCTGCTACTATTCCCACCCACCACATTTGAAATAAATTCAGCACATTTCTTCACCAACCACAAGTGGGGTCCACTCAATTATAGAATTTTCCACCAAAATCATTTATAAACCTAATTTCTGAATCAGTCACCTTTTAAAATTCATAACAAATCATACGTTTATTTTTAACTGTTCAAAATTTGTGGACATATACTCAACTTATATATGTATAACATATCCAAAAGTTACAACGATCCAACGGTCGGATTAAAAATTATAACTCACACAATATATCTCGAAAACACTGGTTTAATTTTTAATACCTTCATTCCGACAAAAATACTGATAAAACACCTCAATATTAACTCCTTCATTTTTAACCACAATAAATATATCCAACATTTATATCCACATAAAATAAATATTTTCTTATCATATGAATCAATAATTAATTATTCACAAATAATATTACAGAATCACATTTATGACAACCAGGTCGTTCTCAGGAAAGAGGGGGCTTTTCAATAAGAATTTCTCCTTATTGACGCGCAATTAGGTGACCAAACTTCTCCTTGACAGAACTTTCTAGACACTGCTAATAATGCTATCTAATAATATTATTCAAATAATATGAATTATTGATCTGATAATGGGAAATACTGTGCAGTGATAATTATTGAAACAACAATAATATAAAATATCAACGCAGCAATTATTGAATCAATAAAATAAAATATTGAACAGTAACTATTGTAATAATTATTGAGTAGTGCCTTCTTACGTAAGGATCAATAATTCATCAATACTGTGCATCCACGCGTATTACTGTATTTTAACCACCGGGTATTCCAACAGTGTTAACGGTAACAACTACGCCATTATTTATAAAAACTCAAACTTGTCATTTTTTTCATCCGATAGTTATTCTGTTATGGGGCCCACAAATGACTGCGTCGTCGTACGAATATTCCCCGACAACAAGAATATTCCACGACCAAAAGAATATTCCCCGACAACAATGATTATTTTATAACCACATGCATATTTTGTAAAATTTGCACATTTCACCCATAACCAGAGAATTATATCAAATTAATACCTTATTATTCACAATAATAAATAGAAGAAATTTGATTTTATTTATAATAAGTTGGGGTCTTACAAAGTAGCTGCAAGAGGCCAGTCACGGGCGGATGAAAGAGAGGGCAGGGGGGCACCTGACCCCACTGAATTTTCAGGGGGTCAGGGGGTATATTACAATTAAAAAAAAGGGTTTAAAATGAAACTTTGTATATATTATGTATAAAATCAGTAACGCTCTGTTTCTGAGTTTTGAACAGAAAAGAAAAGAATAGAAAACTTAAATTAGAACAGAAAAGAAAAGAATAGAAAACTTAAAGTTTTCCTTTGTGTTGTTTCTGAGTTTTTAATGAAAAAGGATAGAAAATTTAAAATTGAGGACATGAGTTGTAATTTAAAATTTATTATATTAAAAGTTGAGGATAATATGAGAATTATAAAAATATTACTTATTCTGATTTCTTTTCCGTCCAAATCATGCCAATTTTGGACGAAAAACTTTGGCAGGAAAAGTGGCCAAGTTTTCTATCCATTTCTTTTCTTTTTCATTTATTAAAAAACTCAGAAACATAAGAATTGGAAAGAAAACTTAAATTTTCAGTCCATTTCTTTTCTTTTCTGTCCATTTTAAAACTCAGAAACAGAGCATAAGAGTATTCACGGTTCAATCTAGCAATCTAGCAATCCCCACCAAGGCACTAACTGCTAAGGCACTACCGTCTACCGCACTATCCATTTTTCCCCAATCTCCACTGCCCTGGCCACTCGCCACTAACTGCCAAGTGCTATCCAACCTTTTGGTCCTTTTCTATTCTTCTATTGAATCTATTCGGCAACTCAAAAGTGGCAACAGTCAACAGATGATTGATGAACAGAGCAAGCGATTAGCCGATTAGCCCGCCATCCGAAAGTATATTTTAATTTTAGTTTTTTAATTTTACAAATTTAATAATTATTTTAGGAATTTTTGTAATTGTTTATTGATTTTTCTTGTTTGTACTTTTATAAAATTAGGGCTTTTTACTTCTTAAAGCAACACTACAACAATGAAGAGAACTCCATCAAATAAAAGTTCTTCAAGTATATGTTTCTAATCTATTTTTACATTCTTTAAATTTTTTAATGTTACTTGTTAGTGGTTTAATTGAGATCGTTTATTGTTGGTGCTAATTGCTAATTACACTTGACTATTCATATTATATATTGATTTATTTTGATGTTGAATTAGTTTTTAAATATTTATTGATTGTCAGGCATGGACATACGTAACTGGGTTACAACAACTAAACGTACAAAATTTGAATCTATTCATGAAAATGTCCAAGTCGAAGGGACTAGTGACGAACATGTCACTACTGATATTCACCAAGAAACTCACCCGCAAAGTATTAACCTCCAAATGACTTATCACAAGCCTTACAGAGGAAAGATCAAGACATCGTAAACGCAATAGCTCTTGTCAATGTAACCAAGCAACGATTACAATGCATGAGAGAAAACTGGGATGATTTGTTAGCGGAAACTTGTGAATTTTGTGCATTGCATAACATAGTTGTCCCGAGGATGGAGGATATTTTTGTGTTTCCAGGAAGACCACGACGCAATATTGAAGAAATCACAAACCTTCATCGCTTTAGGGTTCAATTATTTTTCACTGTGATTGATAGTCAACTTGGGGAATTGAATGACCGTTTTGATAACACAAATACAGAGTTACTTTCAAGTATAGCATGTCTTGACCCGCGTGACTCTTTCTCGACATTTGACAATAAAAAATTAATTGAATTTGCGAAACTTTACCCTTCAGAATTTGATGATATGGAACTTTTGGCACTTGATCGTCAACTCCAAAATTATATTGTGGATATGAGAAATGATCCCAATTTTTCGAGTATAAAAGGAATTGGTGAATTGGCTCAAATGTTGGTTCAGAAAAGAAAGGATGATGTGTATCCCCGAGTCTATTTATTGCTGAAATTAGCTCTACTTTTGCCTGTTGCTACTGCAACTGTTGAAAGGACATTTTCAGCTATGAATATCGTGAAGAATGAACTTCGTAATCAAATGGGAGATGAATGGATGAATGACTGTTTAGTAACATACATTGAGCGTAATATTTTTGTAACTATTAAAAATGAGGCTATCATACAACAATTTCAAGTAATGAAAGCTCGAAAAATGTTATTATAAATAATATTTGAGAATTGATTAGTTTTGCAAGTTATTTTATGAAATTTTTATTCGTAAGAATTTTTTTTTTTCAAATGTGACCCCACTGGACTATCGATCTGGATCCGCCCTTGAGGCCAGGTTGTTGTATAGGGCCAGATAAGAAGCTACATATAGGAGCCAAGGGGGATGCATCAACTGAGCAAACTAGGGGCAACTGACTTAGGATGTCAGAGTAATGTGGTAGCAGCTATGTAAAGCATGATGGCTAGCCTCATTTCTTAGCTACGTATAACCATACATTTCACCTTAAGCTCAGTTGCTACACTACTCCAACAACCATTAAAGGTATACTAATTCAAACCTATCTCATTCTTCTTCTATTCCATTTTGATAGTGTTAGTGGACTGTTGATGGTCGAGTAGCTGTAATATGGCTGGTACAGTAAATCATGGACTGCTATATCAATTTTGGGAGCTTTGATGACTGAATTGGTTGTGATTGGAGCTGTTATGTATTGTTTTGTTCTTGTTCTTGTTAAGTCATAAGGCTGAGATCACTAAGCTAACAATATATGTAGTGTATAAACTGTTAATTTGTCTAGAAGTTAGCTAATTGAGATTCTTTGGTTACATTAGTAGTTGATAATATATTGGATTCCAGATAATGGCAAGCCATGAGAATTGATATTGTATAACTGAGTATACAAAGATTATAGGTTAGTAAACTAACTTATATGTTAGCAAGTTCATGTACGTTTTTTTTATTGTAAGTTGTACGCCTGTGGACTGAATTAGAGCCATGGAGATTAGCGTGGTTGTGCGGAATAATAAGGTGGGGAAAAAAATTGGGCTAGAACACAAACCAAACTCTATGAAAACTGAATTTTAAAGCGACGCACACTATGTGTTCGCTAAAAGTCCTCTAAGGACTGTTTTTGTTAAAAATAAAGAGTTAGGCGACGCCGAGGCTACATATATATACACCATATGTACATAATTAAAGGGTTTGGGCAACTCAAATTAGAACGAAAAACAATTTTGAGACAAAACGAAAAGTTCGAAAGATTGTGTGACTGCTGACCCTAAAACATAAATTCGGGGACAGTAAATGTATCCAGAAAATTCTGGGCTTTTGGGGTATTATAGTACACTGAATAAGCTTTCCATAGACTCCGAAACGAACTAATTCCGACTTCGGAGTAAAGAGTTACGACCATTCAAAGTAGTCACGTCAAAACTGTCCAACCAATTCCAACCAGTCCCCTTTGCACGAAATTCTGGAATTCTGTGTTTTGAATTTGAAAATGGTCAAAGAATGAATGTTGTAGCCCCAGAAGTTAGCTTCGCGTGGGTTCAAGAATCACTTAAAAATATTGAGAAACAAAGTAGTTATGACCATTTTAGGGAAGGACAATCGTGCAGTCTAAAAACAGAACATTATGTCCACTTAGAGCAGATTTCTGTTCTGTTCGGTTTGGAAATTGGATTTGTGATCTGAAGAGAAGTTGTATTCCCGGAAGTTAGCTTCGCGTGGGCTCAAGAATCGCTCAAAAATGTTTTGAAATGAAAAAGTTATGACTGTTTTAGCGAAAGAAGGTAAGGCTGGGAAAAAGGGGGAAACTGTTACACGTGGACATTTTTGGGGCCTGTTTTAGGCTGCCTATGAGGTCAAAAATGGATGGGTTATATTTTTTAAAAATAGCCTACTATGGTACCTATAACATACCCAAAGTTGGGAATTTTTCGAGCTACAAGCAAGAAGTTAAAAATGCACAAAGTATGCTTCAAGCAACTGAGTAGAAGCAGGGCACTGCCCAGCCACGCGCGGGCGTGCGCATGCCGCGCCGTGCTGCGCTGGTGCAGTCGCCTGACATGCTTTTCACGTGTTGTTTTGGTCGATCTTAGTCGCTTGTTTTCATGGTTAGAAAATTTCTTTAAATACTTGGAGATACGGACTAAAACCTACCCAAAACTCGCAGCAAGTTGATTAAAGGTTTAAGAAATAAAAAGCTAGGAAAGGAGCGTGTCAAGCCATGGGCTGCCCAGCCCAGGCGGCCAACGCCGAGCTTGGCAGCCTTTGGCTACTCATCTTATCGTGTTCCCGCGACGTGTTTGGTTTGTTTTAGAGCTATTTGGCACATAATGAAACACCGGTATAGTAGTATAAATATAGTATACAAACTATATATCGCGCAAACTTATTCATGCGCAAGAAAAGAGATGAAAGTATTATGTAAACATGAAATTACATATATGTGATCAACTTGAATTGAGAAATGAAATATAAAAGGGTTATGTATTACAATAAAATACGCTAACCCATTTAAACTATATTGAACATCGAAATTTGAAAGCGAAAAGTTTTAGAAATTCGAAACGAAGACTATGAACATTGAATCACATAATGACATATGTATGAAAATAAAATACATGTGAAACACGAATGTAATTTATTCACGAGAATAAATGTTAAGAGAAGCTACTAACAAAGCGAGATATTCGCGTCCATTGTGATACCATGGTTTAGCACATGGGCTATTGCGAAAACATAAAATTTTCGAAAGTTAAAGAATAATGAAATGAGCTATGAATATACCTTGTATACTTGAGTTAGGAACAAGAAGTATGGAATGCCCATGTATTAAGATACAAGAGGGTTAGAAACTGAAAGTGTGTAGTATTGATGAACTAAAATCATGTCAAGGTTTATTAAAGCGATAAAAGACTATCGTGAGTAAAAGAGTAAATGTCTTTGAGAAGAATATAAGAAATTTTCAAGGATGCGGCCAATATGGACATGTAAAATATAAATGTACAAGTTATATGACATGGTTGTGTGGCTAATATGTTCATATATAGTGAAAATGTAAATATCTGCAAACGAAGAGTAAAGCGAATGTGTTAGCGGGATAAAATATTTATATATGAGAAAATGATTCGAGTTAACTCATGAACATGCAAAATAATAATATAAAATTATTTATATTAAAGGAATAATATAGTAAATTGGATTTTACTATAAAAGCTATTTATTAGTTGTTTAAGTCCCGAATTAATGAGTAAAGGCATAAGATATTCCTAAAATGGAATATGAATGATTTAAGCTTCAAGATGTAAAATATTTACATATTAAAAATGTGAGAGACCTTTATTGTGCATAAAAAGGTTAAAATGAATAAAGTTTCTTAATAAACCAAGATTAGTTTTAAGATGAGAATAAAATATTATAGTTTATATATATACTAATAATCATGGTTAATATATATGCATGCATGTTTTTGTTACATAAATGGTTACCTAATATGTGTGTAATATGTAAACACGATTGTGTAGGAATTTTGGAAAGAAGCTAAGTTAAGTTTAACGATAATCTCCAATCAAGCTAAGTTTCTCAATTTATTTATGTGGACTTATAATTGCTATAGATAACTGTTAGCATGATTTATGTTTATAAGTATGTAATACCTATGAACTGCATTATTTGCTTTGTGAATGATGAATGTCAAATTATGACTAATTATTGAATTAAGTCAGGGAACTCAATATATATGTGCAATGAATGACATGTACAGGACATGTGTAGTATGATATGGTATGTATGTTGCTACCAACAGGATATAAATATAATAATGCATTTGTAATATGCTTGAACACCAAGAATATAAATGCATGAACTGAATGGGAAACCTATGTGCTATGTGATGCATGATAGACTGTTAGACTTGTTAGGCCGTCGTGTTCAATCTTGCTTAATTTGCAGGTTAAAGCTATGATGCGATCTATCGTGATTAGGAGTGCGTGAAAAGAAGACTAGTGATTTAATTGAGATGGTGTTGAATCATTTGATGGTATTTACATGTGTAAACCACAGAGAAGTAAATCTTTGAATAATTCAATAGATGAAGATCATTTGTTCTGAATTAGGAATATGTTTGAAATAATGAATTGTACATATATTCATATCTACTCAGGTTAAATAAATCATGTAATAAATATGATTCTAGTATAAAGAAGAATTGTAAAGGTTGCGATTTAGGGAATGAATGAATGGAAAGAAAAAAAATATTCCGCATTTTTAGCTATTTTAACATTAAATAATGTTTTAAAGCTAGAACATGATAATTTTAACGCACAAGATCGGGAAGGCAAATAGTCCCCATTTTGGATGCGTTACAACGGGTCCCAACACATCCACCCAAAATAATTGAAGCTACTTTTTTAGGTCTACCTCTGGATGCTCAAATACAGGTGCCTCAAATGCCTGAAACCAAAACTCAACAATAATTGTATGAAACTAAAGTTGTGCCGTAAATTACACAAATTAAACTCTTTAATGTAACAAAGGAGTACAATAGTTGATTCAAAATTAAAACATAAATATGAACCTTTTATATGCTTCAAGATTAATATTCGAGTCCAATCAAGGTTCTTTCGTCTTCCTAAAAAACTCATTCTCTAGTATAAACAGCCAACTCAAGGTCAAATTGGAATAACAAAAAATAAGATTTGGGGAGGGTAAGAAGGAGTAATGTCATGAAATTTATGTAGAAAAATTAACAGGTAATAATCATCAAACAAAACAAATTGCAATGAATAATGGGAAAATCGCAATAAAATCATATCATGTTCTTTAATCAGGACTTTTATCAAGCACTTATTGAGCAAAAGCTTCTCAGTTCTTTACCTCGACACAATTACAAATTATATGGTATTTTCGATGGATTTAATTGATGAGAAGAGAAGTGGGTACCTTTACAGAAATTGTGGATTGAAGAAGCTTCTCAGTTGGAAGCCAACGATTTGGAACAACTGGGTTTGAACGGATCGTGAGATTTTTTCAAACGATGCCATAGATTCACTAAATTGCACACAAATATTAAGGCTACAAATTAATGCGATAGGAGTCACCAAATTGCACAATCCAACTTCAAATTAACGCAATATGAGTCACCAAATTGCACACAAATATAAATGCTACAAATTATATAATAAAAAAAAGTAAAAATAAACAATTTACAATTATGTAAAACTATTTAATTTCATGTACAGGTTAGTAAAATAAGAAAACGTCTCCTTCCATTACTAACCTAATAAATCCTCCTACGCGTATATACAATACATTACTTGAAAAATCAAACTTTAACTTAAGCTACACAAAACTAATAAATGGCATTGGAAACTCCATAATTCCAGCAAAATTAACAAAATCCACATGTCAAATAGTCAATAAGTCCAACACAGTCGGCTAAAATAAATTAAGTGAACTCCTTAGTGCAAAAAACAATTTCACATGAAATAACATAAATAAATTAGCATCAAAAAATCATGCAGCTTATTAGGATGGAAAGAATGGATTCTTGGCATATACTTAAAGAAAAATGAGTACTTTATAATGTTCTATTTTGTTTCCCAATATATACCGTAAAGGTCTAACGTTTCAAACAAACAAAAGGGTGATACAGTCAGATTGAACAACTAATACATTCATATGTGAAATAGATAACTTAATTTACGAAGTCCCAGGACAAAAGAGATACAATCTTAGCATTAATAATCACTCTCGCAACTGATGTTCAAGGTCGTAAGGTCAAGTTCACAATGTTCAGTTGGCAAAATTCCCAAGTTTTCTGTTTTGTAAAACGAAGTTATAGGCACAATGCATAGTTTGGAAATTTAATGAACGCAAAATGTATTCATGACTAAAGCAGTCATCTAAACCCCCTTATTTATATTCTTAATGTAAATGTTCATGATGTTATGCACATGCATAAGGATAAGAGCATGAATAGGTTGACCCACCCCATCATTTCTTTATGAATGAAAAGGATTTGGCCATTCTGTTTAAATTTGAGGTCTTGTTCTATATCTGTTAGTATATCATTGGTTTATATTTTTTCTGTTATGCTTTGTACATAAAATCACCATATAAAATTACAAATTATTACATAATAGGTTAAAGATATAAGTTAGCAAACGGAATTAATAAGTAAAACTCAAAAAGTTTTGTTAATTGATTATTTATAACCAAATATCTTAAAGGTGAAAGATGAACAAATCCAAGAGTTTGAAACTCTTGGATTATTGTACAAGAACAATATATACCTGATCTTCGATTGACACCGGAGAAATTGAAGCATATAATATTATCGAGCCTAAATCTCTGCCCGACTTCGTATTCATTTGTCCTACAAAAGATGTTTAGGATAAATCAGAGATAAAGAATGAGAGTTTTGGATGCGTCAAATCTCAGTACTGGAAAAGATTTAGGGAGAGTAATTTACCTTAGCGTCCGAGCTCCTCGCAATCGCACTTAAAGGTTGGGAAAGATGGGGATTTAAGCCTTTCCAAAAGTTAGCTAGCGAGAGGTAGGTTTGTTCCAATTCCCATTATCATCTTCTATTCTTCTTATTTTCTTCTACAATAATCTTTTATGGGCGTAGTTTATGTTATTTCGATGGCCACCACCACTACAGAGACCGCACATATTTGAGAAGATGGAAGAAAAGGGATGGGGAAGAAACTGAATGAGGAAGAGGAGGAGCAATATGAAGAGACAACGTCGGTAATTTGAGAAGATGAAAGAAAGGGGAAGGGGAAGAAACTGAAATAGGAAGAGGAAGAGGAGGAGCAATACGAAGAGACACCATCGATTTTGTGGATCGAACGATGGAATCAATTCCAAACTCGCTTGAGATTTTCAATTGATCGAGTTAACTCTTAATTAATTAAGAGTTGACTCACTGAATTTTCAATTGAAGGATCGCTTTACGCCCCTTTATATATAAGAATTGATGTGATAATTGAAGAATATTGGTATATAAAAGTAATAACGGACATTGGATCGAACATTATATTTTGTATTATCTGTTTGATGAAAAATCATATTAAACAATAGAATATCTGTTGATTTATAATAATCTTTTATAATTTTAATGATTACAATATTTTATTGGGTTTATATTCAAGGGTTCTTTACACTAATATACAACATTTAGAAAGTAATTACAAAAATAAAACATACACAAAATAATTACAAAAATAAAACATAAGCAATATAACGCGCCTAAAATCACGTGTCATTATCCAGTCAGTTATCCAATTTCATAATTGAAATTAACCGTCCCTAAAATCATGCAACTTTGAAATCTGAACAACAGATCAACGACAGAGAAGACAAAAATACGAAGCCGAAGCCTCCTGTCACGACTAAACTCGTAATCGGAGAAGACGAAGCCGGTTGTCGCAACGCATCTCTAAGATCGAAAATAACAATCAAAATCAACGCCTTCAAGATCAGTAACCAAATACTGCAGTGATTGTTGCATACAAGATCAACATCAACTTCGATCAAAAAATACTGAGGTATGTGAGTTTAAAATTTATAATAATATAGTTAGTTATTGTTACTACGAATGACTATATTGGTTACCTTTCTTAAGTTTTTTGCACTTAAAATGGTCACACTGTAAGAATAATGAATGTTTTGTTTGCAATATGAATGTTTTGATTGCAATAGCATGTAAAAATGCACTTGGTTACTGCTTAACATTACATTGGTTACTGTCTAACTATGTATATGTTGTTGTTTAATGCTGGATTGGTTAATGCATAATGGTATTAACTAATGTTGCATTGGTTGCTGACTAATAATGATTTGGTTACTGTGTCCATTACATTGGTTACTGACTAATAATGAATTGGATATTGTGTACCATTGCTTTGGTTACTGACTAATAATGACTTTGTCACTGTGTAACATTATAATGGTTACTGAATAATGCTGACTTGGTTACTGCTTAACATTACATTGGTTACTGTCTGACTATGTATATGTTACTGTTTATGTTAGATTGGTTAATGCATAATGGTACTAACTAATGTTGCATTGGTTACTGACTAATAATGATTTGGTTACTGTGTACCATTACATTGATTATTGACAAATAATGAATTGGCTACTGTGTACCATTGCATTAGTTACCGACTAATAATGACTTTGTTAATGTGTAACATTATAATGGTTACTACTGAAGACTTGGTTACTGAATAATGCTGACTTAATTACTGCTTAACATTACATTGTTTACTGTCTGACTATGTCTATGTTACTGACTAATACTGATTTGGTTACTGTGTACCACTGCATTGTTTACTGACTAATAATGACTTTGTTACTGTGTAACATTATAATGGTTACTGATGAAGACTTGGTTACTGATTAATAATGAATTGGTTACTGCTTAACATTACATTGTTTACTGTCTGACTATGTATATGTTACTGACTAATACTGATTTGGTTACTGTGTACCACTGCATTGTTTACTGACTAATAATGACTTTGTTACTGTGTAACATTATAATGGTTACTGATGAAGACTTGGTTACTGATTAATAATGAATTGGTTACTGTTTAACATTATATTGGTTACTGTCTTACTATGTATATGTTACTGACTAAAAATGATTTGGTTACTGTGTTCAAATGCATTGGTTACTTCTACTTATGTTTTTTATATTAATGGTTACTTGTTAGCCAAATTGGTTACATTCTTACAAAGTCTGCCTTTAGTTGGTAACAAATAAATTATACTGGTTGTTTTTTATTGTAAAATGCAAGAAAAACCCTATTTTTACTGGTTGTTTTTTATTTGTTTTTGTTTTTTGTTACTTCTACTTATGTTTTTTATATTAATGGTTACTTGTTAGCCAAATTGGTTACATTCTTACAAAAGTCTGCCTTTAGTTGGTAACAAATAAATTATACTGGTTGTTTTTTATTGTAAAATGCAAGGAAAACCCTATTTTTACTGGTTATTTTTGGTTACTGATTAATGCTGATTCAGTTACTGTGTAACATTATATGGTTACTGAATATTGCTGAGTTGGTTGCTGTGTAAAATTATAATGGTTACTGACTAATACTGACCTGGATACTGATTTACATTATATTGGTTACTGTCTAATGCTGACTGTTACTATGTAAAATTATAATGGTTACTCAATAGTGGTGACCTGATTACTGTGTAAAATTATAATGTTATATTCTTTTGTAATTGTTTCATTTATATTGGATGTTACTTATTGACTACATTGTATTGGTTACATGGACTAATAGTAACCAATACACCAAATTTGATGTTTGGACTAATAGTAACCAATACACCTTTAAGTACATATTGATATTTTTTATATTATTTGTTTTTGCTGTAAAATGCTGTCAAATATGTTTTATGTTATGGATACTAAGTAAATATATGTTGGTTACTGTATAATCTGGATTTGGCTAGTTTATAATGCTGACTTGTTTACTGTGTAATATTACCATGGTTACTACATAATATTATTGTGTTTTATACTGATTTTTTATATTGATGGTTACTGATTAACTACATTGGTTACCTTTATACACCTGTTAGCCTTTAATTTGTAACAAAGTCATTACTGATTATTTTGGTTGTAAAATGAATGTAAAAATATTTTTTATAATCTTGGCTACTAATTACATATATCTTGGTTACTGTATAATATGTATTTAGATACTGAAAGGTGTTTATTTGGTTACTCTATAATGTTATTGAGTTTTATAATTGTTTATTTTATATTGGTAGTTACTTATTTACTACATTGGTTACCTTCATACAACTGTTAAATATTGGTTGTTGTATACTATTTAATTGGTTACAGTATAATGTTTATTTGGTTGCAGTGACAATTTGGCAATTTTTTGTCAAGTTTGGAGTGTCGGATTTTGGCGTTTTCAGAGCCTAATTTCATTGGAAATGGGTCAATGATCAAAAGTCACAAGCTTTGCTGGTGAACTGCGTGATTTTTTGGTCGAATTCCATCATTTAGGCCTTCAAATTTGCATGTAAAAATTTGGTTTATTTTCTGGTTACTAATATTATGTAATTTGGTTACTGTCTAATATTGATTTGGTTACTTTATAATGTTTATTCAGTTGTTAGACAATGGAGACTGACAGTAACCAATACAAAAAATCTAATTATTTACAGGAATATATAATTGTTTAATGTTAGTAACCATTAACCACATGGTTAGTAACATTTTTGATGGTGTACAGTAACCAAAATTGATGTTGATTAATATTTTTATTTTTGATTCCATCATGAGTTATCAATATAAAGTAAACATATACAAGCTTTATAACAGTCTTGATACAATCTTATAATTATCTGGTTACTAACAAGCTAGTAACTATCTATGATAATTATCTGGTTACTAACAAGCTTGTAGATAAATAGGACACTCACACATGTACATTTAACAATTAATGTTTGTCCTGATACAAGCTTGTAACTATCTGGTTACTAATAACAGTAATCATAATGTAACATAATAAAACAGTAACCATATAATTATATGATAGTAACCAGAACATGTTTTAATGGTAGCCAAAACAGAAACATCATGTAATGAAACCCAGTTTAGGCAATCCATGTATACTAAACAATTACATATTAACCAGAATAAAAAAATAAAAGTATCTGAAATCCCACATTGAGAACACAATAATAATAGCCAAACCATAAGGTAACAGTAACCAAAACATAAAAAAGAAGTAATCAAATAGTTATATGAAAGTAACCAGAACATGTAAGATGTGTTTGTGGAAATGGAAGTAGAAATAGAATAGCATAAACCTTGTAGAATATATTTGAAGGAATTTACAAAAATAATACATCAATGTATACTAAGCAAATACATGGTTTATTATGACTTGGGTTTATTATTTACAAAAATAATACATCCACAGACTAATGATGCCTTAAACTTCTTCAACTGTCTTGATTTCAATTTCTTGGTAATAATGTCGGGGACTTCCATGTCACACCAATATATAACTTTTCCAATGAATTTTCTATTGCATTCCCCATAGTAAAGATTCCATAACTGCAAATAAAAAAAATCAGATTTACACAGTCATTAGTAACCAGATATAAACAATATTTATATCATAAACAGTTTACCAAACAAATACATTGTAACCAAAACAACATATAACAGTAACCAAAATCTCAATTGAGAGAAAAAGAAAGGTATCCAACTCATAAGCTAACAGTAACAAAAAATATACTAATGAAGTAACCAAACAGTTATATGTTAGTAACCAAAACATATATTAATGGTAACCAATACATAAACAACATATAGACCAAACAAAGTTTAGTCAACCCATATATTAAGCAAATATATTGTAACCAGAACAACAAAAAACAGTAAGCAAAATTCCAACTCAAGTAAACAAAAATGGAATCCAAATCAGAAACTAACAGTAACCAAAAACATACTAAATAAGTAACCAAATATTTATATGATAGTAACCAAAACATGTTTTAATGGTAACCAATACATAAACAACATGTACACCAAAATCAGTTTAGTCAACCATGTATACTAAGCAAATAAATGGTAACCATAACATAAAAAAGTAACCAAAATACCAAATCAAGGTAACAAACATGGTATCCGAATCTCAAGCTAACAGTAACCAAAACATAATGCAGAAGTAACCAAACAGTTATATGATAGTATCTATTTTTTATTGCTTGACGTAACTACAACGTAAGCATTACATCAAGCCTCAATAAATTAGTCTAGTATACTAAACAACATGTAGTCCAAACTCAGTTTAGTCAATCAATGTTTACTAAGCAAATACATTGTAACCAAAAAAACATATAAAAGTAACCAAACCATGTTTTAATGGTAACCAACACATAAACAACATGTAGACCAAACCCAGTTTAGTCAACATAATTATATGATAGTAATCAGAACAGGTTTTAATGGTAACCAAAACAGAAACATCATGTAATGAAACTCAGTTTAGACAATCCATGTATACTAAACAATTACATATTAACCAGAATAAAAAATAAAAGTATCTGAAATCCCACATTGAGGACACAATAATAGTAGCCAAGCCATAAATAACAGTAACCAAAACATAATTAAGAAGTAACCAAATAGTTATATGAAAGTAACCAGAACATGTTTTAATGGTAACCAAAACAGAAACAACATGTATGTCCAACCAAGTTTACAAAAATAATACATCAATGTATACTAAGCAAATACATGATTTATTATGACTTGGGTTTATTATTTATAAAAATAAAACATCCACAAACTAATGATACCTTAAACTTCTCCAACTGACTTGGGTTCAATTTCTTGGTAATAATGCTGGAGACTTCCATGTCACACCAATATATAATTTTTCCAGTGAATTTTCTGTTGCATTCCTCATAGTAAAGATCCCATAACTGCAAATAAACAAAATCAGATTTACACAGTCATTAGTAACCAGATATAAACAACATGTAGTACATACCATTTTATGCAGTAAACAAATAGATATATATAATATTAACCAAAATATAATTTAAAGGTCACCAAAACAAAAACATGTATACCAAAAAATATACTAAAGAAGTAACCAAACAGTTATATGATAGTAACCGAACCATGTTTTAATGGTAACCAACACATAAACAACATGTATACCAAACCAAGCTTACTCAACCAATGTATATTAAGCAAATACATTGGAACCAAAATAACATATAAAAGTAACCAAAATCCCAATTGAGGAAAACAAATGTTATCCAAATCATAAGCTAGCAAAAAAAATACTAATGAAGTAACCAAACAGTTATATGTTAGTAACCAAAACATATATTAATGGTAACCAATACATAAACAACATATAGACCAAACACAGTTTAGTCAACCCATATATACTAAGCAAATACATGGTAACCAGAACAACAAAAAACTAAAATTCCAACTCAAGGAAACAAAAATAGAATCCAAATCAGAAATTAACAATAACCAAAAACATACTAAAGAAGTAACCAAATATTTATATGATAGTAACCAAAATATGTTTTAATGGTAACCAATACATAAACAACATGTACACCAAAACCAGTTTAGTCAAGTACTATGTATACTAAGCAAATACATGGTAATCATAACAACATAAAAAAGTAACCAAAATACCAAATCAAGGTAACAAAAATGATATCTGAATCACAAGCTAACAATAACCAAAACATTATGCAGAAGTAACCAAACAGTTATATGATAGTAACAATAACAAAATTTAAATTAGCAAACCTTTAAAAAAAATTGGGTTGAAAATATCTTCTGGCTATGAACTTGAGCTTCTGTCTTAACTACATGAACATCAAAATCAAAATCCAACTGCACAAACGCAAACAAATTTCTTCAAGTCCTTAATAGAATCACCATCTGTGATTCTTTTCCTCTTTCCATCTTTCTTCATTGTATCAACTATTCTATATAAAACATAAAAACAACACAAATCCAAACAATCAATACCCCATTCTGTTAGAAATATAATGTATATGTATGATCATATTGACAATTAATTAGTAGAATGAAAATTAACAGAAATTAGAAGCATACCTAGAGAGAAACCAGAATCCTTTCAGTTGTGAGAGAGTTGGAGAGAGAAAAACACGTATTAGCCTGAAAACATAGCCTGAAAGTCACGTATTCAATTTTCTGTCGGAGTTGAGAGACTGGTGTTGCGGCGGCGGCGGCGGCAAAAGAGAACGACGACGAGTGGCTTCGAGAGGAGAGAGAGAAGTAGTAAGGGAGAAGAGAGAGAAATAGTAAGGGCGTAGAGAGAGAGACCGAAGGAAAATGGAAACTAATTTGTTATGTCAGCCCATTAATATTAATCCCTTAATTTAAGGACTCAATATTAATCCCTTAATTTAAGAACTCTTTAATTGTATTAATATTGTAAATATATATGATGAAGTGTAATATTTTTGTAATTATTTTATGAATGTATGATTTTTATAATTACTTTTAAAAATGTACTATAATATGTAATTGTTCCTATATTCAATTTAATAGATTTGGTTTAAACTGCTTGGGCTGTTTAATTTGTTGATTTATTGGTTGAGCCAGATTGGTTATTCAGTCCATTGGTTGCTAATTTTAGAAAGTATCTGAATATATATATATATATATATATATATATATATATATATATATATATACACACACACACGGAGAGGATCTAAAGCGAACCAAATAAGCGGACCAATGAACGGACCAAGTCAAAAACACGCGGGTTTCAGGGCGCGGGTCGGACCAACCCACGGGTTGGCCCTGAAACCCGCGTGTTTTTGCCTTGGTCCGTTCATTGGTCCGCTTTAGATCCTGCCTATATATATATATATATATATATATATATATATATATATATATATATATATATATATATATATATATATATTCTGTTTTGAATTAATTAGAGTAAAGATATGCAATCTTATTTAGGAGTCTATTAAGGAAACCAACTTGGCTGGATAATATGTGGAGTATTTTACTTGGACTATCCTTATATTGAGGCATTTAGTATGCTTTGGTTTCTTCATAGTTGTTGTGGAGTATATCTTTTACCATTGGACAAAATTAATTTGCTTGATATACCAGCTGGTTTAAAACTCTTACTAACAAATCTTTTTATATTCGTTAGTTTTAATTAGCTGCTAAATATCATGAGATATTATAACTCCTTCCAATTGTGATTGAGATATTCATGCTAACTTCTTATTGCTAATCAAAATTTATAGCCGTTACTCTATAATATATATATATATATATATATGGTCTCCATCCACAGCAACCAGTTGTTGGGGAGCAACCCCTTTTTTCCCAGCCGCTACAACTTGTACCGGCCACTTAGAATTTTTTTTTTATAAGCCGCTACAAGCTGTAGCGGCTGGAAAAAAATGGGTTACTCCCAACAACCGGTTGCTGTGGATGGAATCCCATATATATATATATATATATATATATATATATATACTACTCCTCGGCTAAAATAGGTATATACTTACTGGAAGCTATCAACAGTTATATTGCATAAATATTCAATAGTTTCCAAAAGCTATTTTTAGCTATATATTCTATTGATTATTAATTCTTCTTAGCTGAAAATTAAGAATCCATTATATTCAAAAAAAAATTTATTCTGATTTCAAGCACTGTTAGGCTTGTATTGTTCCAATAATGGATAGGGTTTGTTCAAAGAGAGCTTTTAAGGTGGCAGAGGTGCAAAAGTTTCAGTGGTGAGAAAGGTTGCAAAGGTGCAAGGGGACAGTGGTGTCCATCAGTGTGAAGCTACTTTGAACATGGAGTTCTTTTTATTGTATTTAATTGAATATTAAGTTTAATAAAAAGGAGTCTCCAATATCGGTTGATATTGGACGTGAATTAAGTCATTAGAGGTTAAGGGCAGAACCACGTAAAATTCCTTATGTTAGTGGTTTGTTAATTCTTGTGGTTTTATTGTTTAAGTCTCATTTTACATCTAAACATATTCACATAATAGTATACTGCCGATAGATAAGATATATTAATTCAGACTCTATCACATGTTGTCATTATAACAAAAGTAAATTTACTCTAAAGCAGACACTTTCACCTGTCTGTTTTAGTTCTGAAATAGGAAAACAAAAATTAGTCATTGTTTGTCACGTTTTTGTTTGGACACCTATTCACCACTTTCTAGGTATGCATATACATGAAATTACATTTGGTATCAGAGCTTGGCTCTACTAATATTGATCTTTGCAGGTCATAGGGAAAGATCCTATGACACACCTTATTTTTCAAGAAGGTCAATCCACAAGCCAACCACCTATGTCGCTCAGAAGTGATAATTTTAACTTCTGAAAGTACATAATGATTATCTATCTCAAACGAGACCCATGGGAGTGGTGGGTTGTTGAAAATGGACCTGTCATTCCTAAACATGATCATGGTATAGACCAAAGACTCTCATGGAAATTGATGCAAATGAAAGCTACATGTTTTCCTACAACTCAAGAGCCATGAACACATTATTAAGCGGAATGGTCCAAGCTGAAATTGATAAAGTATCATCGTGTAACACAACAAAAGAAATGTGGGATACTATCTTGGCAAGCCAGGAAGGTACTTCCAAACTCAAGGAGGTGAAGTTGAGTATGCTTATGCAAAACTATGAGATATTCAAATTAGAAAAGGATGAAACGATCAATGAAGCTCAAGCGAGGTTCCTCACTCTAATGAACTCTCTCAGCATGCTAGGGAGAAAAATTAATCAAAAGGAAATCAATAGAAAGTTGTTGAGAAACATGCCAAAAAGATTTGCTTCAAAAATTACTACCCTCCAAGACTCACCAATAATTAGTTCCATTGAAATTCTTACCTTATTTGGAAAGCTTGAAGAATTTGAAAATCAGCTAAGAATGTATGATGATGAAGATGAGGCACCAATAAAGAAAACATTGGCACTTCAAGCCGAAAGCAACAATGAAAGTGATCACGAAGATTTTGATGAAGAAATTGAAATGCTATCAAGAAAACTCGAGAGACTACTTTAAAGGAAGAAACAAAGGAAAAATTAAAAGGTAGCTCAACTCCAGTGAGTAAGTTCAAAACAGAACAAGAAGAATAAGCTCTCCAAATCTGTTTCATGGGACTAGAAGACGATGATCAACTTGAGGTAACAAATTTTCATGAAGCTTTTGAAATATCTACATCTAATTATCATGCTTTACAAAATGAAAATCAACACCTTAAAAAGAAAACTGCATATTTTAAGAATTGTGTAAGTGAGCTAATGAATGAAGTTAAGCCGCTTATTAAAGAGGGGAAAATGAATATCTTAAAAATGAAAATGAAGTTTTAAAAGAAAATTTGAAAATGAGAGATGCATGCATAAATGCTTTTAATGATGGACAAATGATGAATGTACAACATGATGATAATGTAACAAATGCAGAAATAATATCTTTAAAAAATGATCTTGCTAAATTTGTTTAAGGAGAAGAGAACCTAAATGTTATGTTAGGTGTACAAATGTATAGTCTTGATAAACAAAGGATTTGGTATAATTCGATTTATTAAAAATGTGGAAAATAAGACTAATAATAATATTAGAATGATTAATAGTAAATCAGGACATAAACCACTTTATTGTTCACCATTTGTTACTTGTAAAAAATATGGTGTTAAAGGTCATTTTGATTCTAATTGTAATAAAACTAGAATAAAATAAATTTGGGTAAAGAAATAATGTGATTTATATGCTACTAACCCAAAAGGACCCAAGAAGATTTGGGTACCAAAAAAGTAGAGAATATTTGTTTATTTTGTAGATGTTTCAATATCAAAAAGGAGACGGATAATA
This sequence comes from Panax japonicus, assembly GCA_020205505.1. NCBI lineage: Eukaryota > Viridiplantae > Streptophyta > Magnoliopsida > Apiales > Araliaceae > Panax > Panax japonicus. Next base: position 48,471,048 of record CM035104.1, on the reverse strand, counting down.
CTTTACTTTGAGAGAGTAAGTTACCTATAAATTATTTGACGGAATTTGTAAGTACCTCATGTTGTTTTTTTAATAGAGTTAATTAGATATATTATTATGAAAACTCTTTGGATTTCGTAACATAATAGTACATATTATCATTCTAAAGTTTTTTTGTGCTAAATGCTTCATATTTAAGTCACATGACAATCGTGATAAATTATATAGTTGAGAAATCAATGCATATTATATTTGATGAGTTTAATCGTGATATGTAAAAAGAAGAGAAGGAAGATTCTACAGCTAACAGGAATCTGGAGCTTGGAAATCAAACAACAGAATTCAGATAGCTTAAGCTATCTGCATCAGAAGAAAAATCAGGTGAATCAGGAAAACAAACAAATGAAAATAGACAGTCTGACCTATCTGTTCTAGAATAAAACTCAGACATGCAGACATTTAAATCTAGACGTACAACTCGAACTGTCTGTTTTAGAAGACAAATCAGACGAATGTTCAGAAATAAAAACTGACATTCCAGAAAGCCACTAGTAGAAAAAAGTAAATACATAACGCCTAAAAATGTTGTAATATTAATTGGTCCCCCAGAAACGTCGTGGTTAGCTGGGTCTTCTATTAGACACATTTACACAACATTTTTAAAATGTTGTAGTTTGACACATCACACAACATTTGTGTATTTATTTTTTTATAAGATGTTGGATGCGTGAAAACGTTGTACATAGTATGATTCCACAACGTTTCTGACTTAAAATCGTTGTAATACATGTATATAAATAATGATTTTGGATCTCTACCTTAGTACGCAACAACGTTTATTTTGTTAAAAACGTTGTAGTTTGACACATCACACAATGTTTTTTTTTCTAAAAAATGTTGTGCAATGTATTTGTTTTCCATAAGGTGTTGGATGCGTGAAAACGTTGTAGATAGTATGATTCCACAATATTTCTGACTTAAAAACGTTGTAATACATGCATATATATAACGATTTTGGATCTCTACCTTAGTAAGTAACAACGATGATAAATATGTTATGACTTATGTGGATTAATGGAACAATAAGGAAAGTCAAAAAATAAGTATATTAAATTATTTAACAATATATGAAACACTTTGTGTCATATATTGAATATGTGATTAAATGTAAAGAATAATTTTATCAATGATGATAAATATGTTATGACTTATGTGGATTATGTAGGTGATTGAATAAATATATATTATTTAAATGTGTATATATTTATTTAGCATATAATTAAAAAGGAAAAGTTACATAACCTAATTATACATTAGGTGTGGAAATTAAATAATCTAAGAGTTATGGTATTGAAGAATTTTAGTATTTAAAATTATACTAACCCAAGAGATTAATTTTATTATCTCAAGTTATTATTTATTTTAAATCCTCATTAAAGAAAGTCTAATTGGGTTATAAAATTAAATGTACGAGAGTAATTATTTAAATTCTAAATGATTGGAATAGAAACTCTAATTAAATAATTAGGGTAAGATAAAATTAGGTATTGGACCATACTATTTTTACATGGCCCAAACAATTTAAATTAAGAAGCCCAAGTAATTAATGGATTGACCCAAACTTGAGCCCAATTCAAGTGGGTCTTCTTGAGAATTATGAAAGCTAAACAAACAAATAAAGAAAATTAAAAATGGACAAAATAGGAGTGTGATGGGCGGAACTTTAGAGTAGGAATTGGAGGGAGCACATGCCATTTTAATTGTTTACTACATAAAATCTAAAAAAAAATCTACCAACTCACCTATCTAGTTCCTAGCCTTTGAAATTTTGATGGATTTGCTAAGATATAGAAAGATTGGCAAGCTAGGATTTGGTGTATACATATATAAGTTATATGTATATTATTATTTAGCCTATAAATAGATATCTCCCCATTTACTAATAAAAATTTTCTTTCATTTCAAAAGCTAAAGAGAGAGAAAGAAAATCAAAAAGAGAGAGAACCATTTGCAGCGCCAAGAGGAGAAGGAGAGGGGGGTAAAACTTTCATGCTATCTAGTTTTGAAAGAAGGAAGCAAGTTCTATAAAAAAAAATCAACCTTTAAACACATAGTTTTTGGTACTTTAATTTGATAGTTTGATGAAAATAAAGATCTAATATTAATAAGTGTTTTATGTTTAGATCTAACTATTTTGGGTGTTTAAATGTTGATCAAAGGGAAGAAAAGAAGAATAGGTTTTCTAGTTTAGAAAACTCTAATATTTCTCTACTTTGAAAATTTATTACTTTTCCATCCAATTCATGGACAACATCTATTCTTAGCCCAAGTCTCATATGCCTTTCTTCGGCTCTTGACTACCTGCTTATTCTCAAGTATCAATTCCTTAAATATTTCTATCATTCACCATCAATTCTCTTTACATTCTTTCAGATATTAAGCCATATAAGTTTTTTTAAAAAATTTTAATCATTCCTTTACTTCCAATCTAGGTTTTATTATTTAAATTTTTATTTATTTTTTCGAGATAAGTCTCATAAATTTTTGGGTTATTTTTCATAATCTACCCTAATCTATTGGAATTGAATTGAATTCTCCTAATTCTTATGATTATCCTCCCTTTATATCCCTACCTCTACACGTGGCTTTTAGCCGTCCTTTAAGTCCTTGAAACTAGGGCTGAGCAAGTAACCAAATTGGAACCGAAACCGCACCAAAAACCCCACGAACCGCATCAATTAAAATCGCACCAATGGTTCCGGCGTATGTGGCGGTTTTAGGTGGGTTGAATAACCAAATTTACAGTTCCGGTTTGGTTACTAGCCAAAATCGCACGCATAAAACCAAAATCGCACGCATAAAACCAAAACCGCATCATGTGTGTGTATGTATGTATTATCTCTAGTAAAAACCTAAAATTACTTTTCACTTGAACACACTCAAAGAAAACCCCAATCTTGCATTGTCATTTTTTCACCAATTGAAAGAAGATGGTTAGAGGTTATAGAGTCAAAAATTAAGCATTTGAGTTTTGAAATTTCGGATTTATTTGATGCGTTACTGAAGGGGCTTATAGCTGAGGGGCCAAATTCGTTGGTTCGAGCACTTGATGCATTGGTTAAGATTTATGCTATAATAGTAGTAATAGTCTAATATATTATTTTTCAAATTAGGTATAATTAGGATTATATTCTATAAGTCCTCCCTGTAATATATAAGATAAAATTTATTCTATCTCCAGTATAGACTTTTAATTTTTTGGGAACTAGATAAACATTCTTACTTATTATCGAATACATGGTCTCCGTTGTTTTATATAGCGTATGTTTTAGTTTTAATTAAAGCATCATTTCTTTATTATAAGCTAAAACTATTTTATGTGTCTCATTGTTCTATGATTTGATGGTGAATTTGACATGTTTGGCAAAAGAAGCTTTGTTTCTATGCTTGATATAATTCTCATTGCCAACTCTATCGCTAAGTTAATTGCTCGATGTGAGCTCTTTGTTAAATTATATTGAAGGCTTAGACATTTTTGTTGTTTCAATTGGTTTTGGAACCGAAACCGCACCAATTAAAACCGCACCGCACAGTTTAAAACTGCACCGCACCAATCACAAGCGGTTTCGGGTGCGATTTAGAATTCAAACCGCACCATGCTCACCCCTACTTGAAACCATCAGCCCAAGCAATCATTCTTTGTCTCAACTTTTGAAAATAGCTCTTTTTCTTCCAGACAAGCCTGTCCTGGCGGGCTTTTTGTACTAGAATATGCCGCCCCGACGGGGGTTACTTTTGAACTCGGCTCCGGTGGGCTTTTTACACTAGGGATTTGCCGCCCCGGCGGGCTTTCTGCACCAAAAATTACAGAAATGCCACTAAGCTCCATTTTTCATGTTTTGACCTTCTGAAGCCGTTTCCTACAAAAGAAACACAAGAACAAGTAACAAAGCACTAAAAATGCTTAAAGTAAATAAAAAATTAAGGTCAAAAGATGTCCAATTAAATTGTAGGTATAAAACTCACTCATCAAGAGACGACTTTAAAAATGAATGACAACTTGAAGGATATATTCCAGAAGATATATATACTTTGTAGACTTCCGGGTATAGGACTCTAGTCCGGTGCAAATGCGTATGCAGGGCGGGAAGTTGTATAATTTTTAGGTTTTAAATTCAAATCCGGAGCCGTAATATATATATATATATATATATATATATATATATATATATATATATATATATGGCAAAACTATGATTTTCACTACTAAACTTGGCACGTTTTACTTAATATACCACTGAACTTTTAATTTGTTGGATTACATCATTAAACTAATTAAAATTTTTTAATTGGGTCATTCCGTCCAAAATAGTTAACAGACGTTAAAGTGGCGCAGATGTGGCGCTGATGTGGCAAAAAAATAAATAAATTTGCTTATGTGGCAAAAAAAATCAAAAACAAATTTTTTTAAAAAAAATTAACATTTTAAAGTTTTAAAAATAACAAAAACATAATAAAATACAACAAAAAAATTTAAAAAAATTTTAAAAAAAAGATTTTTTTTAAAAATATATTTATTTGAAAACAGATTTTTTTTTAAAATATATTCCTTTTAAAAACAGTTTTTTCAAAAAATCAAATTTTTTTCAAAAAAGATTTTTTTAAAAAATAGAATTCTAAAAAAATATAATTTTTAAAAAAAACATTTTTTTTTTAAAAAATAGTTTTTTTAAAAAACAAGTTTTTTAAAAAAAACAGATTTTGAAAAAAAGATTTTTTAAAAATGGAACTTTTTAAAAAAACAGATTTTTCAAAAAAGTAGAACTTTTTTTAAAATTTTGATTTTAAAACAGTTTTTAAAAAAAATCTATAAAAATTAATTTTTTTAAAAACAGTTTTTTAAAAAAAAAGCTGATTTTTTTTTAAAAAAATAGATTTAAAAAAAATAGAATTTTTTGAAAAAACAAATTTTTAAAAAAAATAGAATTCTAAAAAAATAGAATTTTTTAAAAACAGATTTTTTAAAAAATAGATTTTCTAAAAAATGGTAGAAATTTTTTTAAATAGATTTTTAAAAAGCGGCAAATACTTTTGAAAAAACGGTAGAAATTTTTTAAATTTTATTTTATAAAAATAGAATTTATAAGATTTTTAAAAAACGGTAGAAATTTTTTTAAATAGACTTTTTTAAAAAGCTATTTTTAAAAAAATTCTATTTTTTTAAAAAAAATATTTTTTTTAGAATTCTATTTTTTTTTAAAAAAATTGATTTTTTGAAAAAACTGTTTTTAAAAAAATATATTTTAAAAAGTTCCACTTTTTAAAAAAATCTGTTTTTTAAAAATTCTCTTTTTTTAAAAATCTATTTTTAAAAAAAAAACTGCTTTAAAAAAATTTCGATTTTTTTAAAAAAATTAGTTTTTTTGAAAATTATATTTTTTTAGAATTCTATTTTTTTTTAAATCTGTTTATAAAAAAAATTGATTTTTTGAAAAAAACTGTTTTTTAAAAAAATTCAATTTTTTTAAAAAAATCTGTTTTAAAAAAAATCTATTTAAAAAAAACTGTCTTTTAAAAAAAATAAATCTTTTTAAAAATTCCGGTTTTTTACAAATTCTATTTTTTAAAAACTGTTTTTAAAAAAAATTCATTTTTTATAGAATTCTATTTTTTTTAAAAATCTGTTTTTTTAAAAAAAATATTTTTTATAGAATTCTATTTTTAAAAAAAATCTGTTTTCAAAAAAAATATATTTTTTTAAAAATCTGCTTTTTTAAAAATAATTTAATTTTATTTTTTGTTTTATTTTATTATGTTTTTTGTTATTTTTAAAACTTTAAAATGTTAACTTTTTTTAAAATCTGTTTTTGATTTTTTTTGCCACATAAGCAATTTTTTTTATTATTTTTTTGCCACATCAGCGCCACATCAGCGCCACTTTAACGTCTGTTAACTATTTTGGACGGAATGACCCAATTAAAAAATTTAATTAGTTTAATGATGTAATCCAACAAATTAAAAGTTCAGTGGTGTATTAAATAAAACGTGCCGAGTTTAGTGGTAAAAATCATAGTTTTGCCATATATATATATATATATATATATATACGGTCCGGATCTTAAGCTCACCCCTTATCCAACTCACCCGAGCTCACCCCCCTTTAGCGACGGACTCGGCGATGGTTCCGTCATACAACCGTCGTCTATACTTTTAGTGACGGATAACATACAGCGTCGCTAAAAGTATAGACGACGGTTGTATGACCGAACCGTCGTCGGGTCCGTCGCTAAAGGATGGTGAGCTCGGGTGAGTTAAATAAGGGGTGAGTTTAAGATCCGGACCGTATATATATATATATATATATATATATATATATATATATATATATATATATATATATATATATATATGTATATATATATATATACACACACACACACACACACACGGATGTGTAGTACGCAATCACTTATAGCGACTGTTCACCAGTCGCCATAGACCAGAATAACTATAGCCCAAAAAAACCGTCGTCATAGGCGATATTCATATTTCCCATATATATATATCGGTCTGGATCTTAAGCTCATCCATTATCCAACTCACCCGAGCTCACCCACCTTTAGCGACGGACCCGGCGATGGCTCGGTCATACAACCGTCGTCTATACTTTTAGTGACGCTATATGTTGTCCGTCGCTAAAAGTATAGACGACAGTTGTATGACTGAACCGTCGCCGGATCCGTCGTTAAAGGGGGGTGAGCTCGGGTGAGTTGAATAAGGGGTGAGCTTAAGATCCGGACTATATATATATATAATAAAAGTTGATCCTTTCATTCTACCACTGATGACGAAGCTCTTAATTTCTTTTGAAGAGGTTCAATTCCTACGCCGTGGCCGAACAAACCCAAAATATCGAACCCAAAATTATGGTTGGGTTCGGTAAATGGCTAACCGGATATGGAATCTGTTAACCGGATACTTCATCTGAGTCCTTGATCACAAGCTAGGACAGTTCCATTGGATTTTGTTATGACCCTTATTTTGATGAATATATACAAGGTGGTACTAGGGTTATCAGAAGGTGAATCCTCGTCACGATTTGTCATGGCGGATAAAAAATCAAAGTAAGAACCGGAAAAAGAGTTGAGTTTTGTATCAATTAGAGCATAAACAAGCTGGTGACAATTGTATCAGTTAAGTTTTGACCTCCCCTCGATATATACCAAAATTACACGAGTTACATTTTTTGCTTAATTTTATTTAAATATCATATGTACTGTTAACGCCAGGATCTTCTGCCACGTCCCAATCACGTAAGACGTCCTGATCCTGCACAGTAAACACGATAAACACCACAAGCTTGACGGCTGTTCCGTCGGGGGATAGCTCAGGCGTGAGAGTCAGTATACGTGTTCACAAGATTAACAATGGAGGAATGTAATGTCTAGTGTATTGAGAGAGAGATAGCGATATTCTCAGTTGTGTGTGTATATATGAATGTAAAACGTACCTGTTTTACGAAGACTTCCTTGCTATAATCCAAGACTCGGTTCCTTGTGCCACTGACCCTCCTGACCCTACCCACTGCAGGTAGCTTTCCTGTTAATCTCACCCCCTCTGTTCCCCGCTGACCAACTGTCTAATCATCATTAATGCCATGTAAGATACCAGTCAGTCATATCTTTGTCATCATCACTGGTCAAAGATGTAGATATTTAAATATCTGATGAGTTAGCCCACTGATCCGACCCAACAAAGAGGACCCAACTGAAAAGACCCGGTAGATTAACCAAGTAACTCGGCTCAAACCCTTTGGTCCAATATCTAAAATATCACGCCCCAACATTGCCCCCCAGTCTTTTATTAAACAAGATGTTTAATGAAAGAGTATAAATGGCATCGGTTCAGGACAAAAGGAGTTATAATAAGACCAATAAAGACCCAAAATACGGCTTACCGAAGCCCCTCTGGCGAACATCAAATAGCAACGTAAAGGATTCATCTTCGCCGACCTCTACAGAAGTACCAACTGAATCGCCTCTAACTACCGAAGCTCAAGCCACAGAATGAAATATCGGTTCGGTAATAGCGTGCGTCCGTGGTACCGATGATCATCGTAAGGAGATAGTTCCATCATGGACATCGCTGCCCATTATTTCGAACTAATTGACCAATAATGGTCATTTGCAAGTAAACACTATCTTCGGGTGCCTCCATCCCAAATATAAAGAAACCGAAAAGGATACCGAAGAGGATGCCGAAGTGAATACCAAAGAGAAGTCCGAAAAGAAATCCGAAGAGAATACCGACTGAAGGGATAATGCCATCTGGAAGTCTGTGTTGGCGAAAGAAAGAATCAATCTTGATATTGCTCTCTTCAACCATGAGTGCCTTCGGAAAGATATCTACAAGATCAAAGAAGAACTAAAATCGACCAAGGTCACTCATCGGGTCGTCACTGATATAAATGTCAATCTGTCAAGCTAAAGGATCAAAGCATCTGACACATCGTCAGAAGCTCGAAGATCTCAAAAGAGCCTCGGGCCCTTAAGAATTTGAGTCCGCCGTTGACCGAAGACTTTCGTAAGGATATCCAGGCAGAATACAGAAAATCCGCCGAGCTGAACAATAAGATCGTCCATATGTATGCGAAAGGATATGAAATCTGCCGAAGTAAAGGCAAGAAAAGGCTCGGGCCAAGGTAGATCCATACCTTTTAGACTCTTCAGATGGTGACGATGACAAGGAAGAAGCCTGAAGATGACCTCTCTTTATCCTTAGCTGTAGAACTTTCGAAGTATGAGATCGGTCATGTGTGAAGTGAATTCGGCTGATCCTCCTTGCACCATCAAAAACTTGCTTACCGCTCGGAGTAGAACAAGTATATAAGGACATTTGTTTACCACTCGGGGTGAAACAATTTTACAAGGACCAAGATATAAGAACCAAGAAATAAGGATCAAGATATAAGGATCACGATATAAGGACCAAGATATAAGAACCAAGAAATAAGGATCAAGATATAAGGATCACGATATAAGGACCAAGATATAAGGATCAAGATATAAGGATCAATTGTGACCATTGACTTACCACCCTGGTAAAATCAATATAGGATCCTTTGTCTACCACTCGGGGTAGAACAACAAATGAGCTGCCATCGAAAGGCCAGCGAGTCCTACCATACCTCCTTACACCATAGTGACCATAGGACAAATAGGACCAGGATCAATAGTGACCATTGATTTACCACCCTGGTAAAATCAATATAGGATCATTTGTCTACCACTCGGGGTAGAACAACAAATGGGCTGCCATCGAATGGCCAGCGAGTCCTACCATACCTCCTTACACCATAGTGACCATAGGACAAATAGGACCAGGATCAATAGTGACCATTGATTTACCACCCTGGTAAAATCAATATAGGATCATTTGTCTACCACTCGGGGTAGAACAACAAATGAGCTGCCATCGAAAGGCCAGCGAGTCCTACCATACCTCCTTACACCATAGTGACCATAGGACAAATAGGACCAGGATCAATAGTGACCATTGATTTACCACCCTGGTAAAATCAATATAGGATCATTTGTCTACCACTCGGGGTAGAACAACAAATGGGCTGCCATCGAATGGCCAGCGAGTCCTACCATACCTCCTTACACCATAGTGACCATAGGACAAATAGGACCAGGATCAATTGTGAAAAAGTGAATGTGGATGAGCCACCGAAGCCTTTCTGTGCTGAATCCTCAGTTCTTTCAAGAATATCGCTGCCGAAGTGCTTTGTAGGTCAACAACTTCGGGCCAAATAATCGCCACAAATGTCTTTGTGAACTTTCCGAAGAACATACTCTGCTTCGGATGGAGCCAAATGTCTGAGCAATGATGACGAAAAAGGTCTTTCGATAAAGATTCTCATCAATGAGAGCAAAATTGACACTCTTGTATTTGGACTACTTTGCCAACATCTGATCCGAGGAAATGACACCATCTGTCGTCAAAGTTATAACCATCTGTAGTGGCTAGCTTCGATAATGCATCAGCAATGGAATTGTTATTGTGATCGACCCCTTGATAGTCTGCTATACTGATGTCCGAAACAGAATATCCATCTGCATGCAATGTCTACGAGCTCTGCTTCTGCTGAAGTACTGCAACGGCTTTGTCGGACTCCTCAGCTGCTTTCCATCGGGAGGTACAACTTTAGATGTATTTCCCCGAAGACAAGTGACCATAGGGCGGTGTGCCCTTAATGGACTCTCGGGAGTGTGATTTTTGGATCTACTTCAGTGAAACTTTCTGTCACTGTGTTGAGGATACTCAAGGCAGAATGCCTTATTTGTATTCTGAGGTGCATGCTCCTTGGATTAGTTTATTCGTCTGCTGCGACCATAATCCCAGAAGACCAATAGGGCGGAGTACCCTCTTCGGTCAATCAAGAAAATAGTTGTTGGGTCTTCATCTACTCTGCTTCGACCATAATCCCGAAGACCAATAGGGCGGAGTACCCTCTTCGGTCAATCAAGAAAATGGTTGTTGGGTCTTCATCTACTCTGTTTCGACCATAATCCCGAAGACCAATAGGGCGGAGTACCCTCTTCGGTCAATCAAGAAAATGGCTGTTTGGTCTTCTTTGGTCATGAGGATCACCTTGAGACATGTCCTCAAAGTGTATAGACTGCTTTCCAACTCACGGTTGTCCATCTTTAGGCGTACCACATCTTTCAGACTGGACATAATTGAATGTTTTGTCCCTCATCTTGGCAATCCGAAGAATCTGCACAACTATATCCTTGCTCTGCTCAGCTACATCCTTGCTCCGCTCCATGAGAACCTCCAAAGCTCTTTCTGCTTCGTCCACCATCTTCATCAGCCTGACCTCTTCGGTGCCGAGTTCTAGGCGGGATGCCTTTTACTTGCCTTCCGCCATGATCATGCTCTTTGTCAGCAGCAAAGACCAACTATCTTCGGGCTTCGCCGGGGGATCTCGAACGAGAACCCCCTGATTTGTGCCATAACTTCCGATATAAAACAACTGAAAATATTGTGATTGATAACTCAGGAACACTAGAAAAGCCCTCCTTCTAGCGCCAATGTTAACGCCAGGATCTTCTGCCACGTCCCAATCACGTAAGACGTCCTGATCCTGCACAGTAAACACGATAAACACCACAAGCTTGACGGCTGTTCCGTCGGGGGATAGCTCAGGCGTGAGAGTCAGTATACGTGTTCACAAGATTAACAATGGAGGAATGTAATGTCTAGTGTATTGAGAGAGAGATAGCGATATTCTCAGTTGTGTGTGTATATATGAATGTAAAACGTACCTGTTTTACGAAGACTTCCTTGCTATAATCCAAGACTCGGTTCCTTGTGCCACTGACCCTCCTGACCCTACCCACTGCAGGTAGCTTTCCTGTTAATCTCACCCCCTCTGTTCCCCGCTGACCAACTGTCTAATCCTCATTAATGCCATGTAAGATACCAGTCAGTCATATCTTTGTCATCATCACTGGTCAAAGATGTAGATATTTAAATATCTGATGAGTTAGCCCACTGATCCGACCCAACAAAGAGGACCCAACTGAAAAGACCCGGTAGATTAACCAAGTAACTCGGCTCAAACCCTTTGGTCCAATATCTAAAATATCACGCCCCAACATGTACATTTTTGGTTTTAGACTACTAATCAAACTCGTTCCTTTTATTGTAGATAAACCGAGTATTACATGCCATAACTATAAAATTTGTACCTAGTGTTAGTAATATGTTTGGAAAAGTAAAGTATTTTTTGAAAGTTTAATTGAAAATATATCTCTAATTTTAAATCTTATGGATTACAAGTCATGTCATTACCTAAATTACTTTTCTAGCTTTTTATGTGTCAAATTTGGTGGACCGGTGGTTTTTGAATGACACAAAATATTCTCTTGATTTCCCTCTTCTTTTCTTCTTTTGCAAGAGGCCTGAGGTATCAACTGAGTTGGTCTTAATTCTTCTCCTTCTTTTGAATTTGGCTGGAACTCTAAAATCAGCTACACAAAAGCACAAAAACAACTCAAAGTAAGATCAAAAGAACACAGCTACTCAAGTGCCCTATACAGAACCTACTCACAAATGATCCCATCGTTGTTAAAATCTACCTTTTTATAGTATTAAGTACAAAAATAATGTGAATGGCCAATGTCCAAACATAACTTGTACCTATTTTTAAAGATGAACAACGTTCACGCAGGTTGTGACATAATTTAAATGATAGCTAGGACTCATATATTATTTATCTTTATGTTTGTGTACAACTGTTTGTAAATTGTATACAGTTTGCGCACATAAAACTACACTAGTTACACGTAGAACTTCTCCCCCAGGTATAGTTGTTGCAGGCATACGGCTCAGTTGGATCGACTACGCATTGTTGGGGAGAATTATGCACATAGTCAATGACTTGAATTTGCCTTCTATCAAAAAACCATTCACCCAGACCATCTGAAATGGACTGTTGCAATACATAAATAAATTAAAAGCTGAAATGTTCTGTTAATTAGTGCAAATAGAAAGGGAGGAGGGGGGGGGGGGAGATTACATAAAATAAATTAAAAGCTGAAAGACTCCCTAGACTTACCTTGTTATCCAACATAGAATAAGGATCACCAAGCCATTTCATCTGGAACTGAGATTGGCAATGGGTATGGCAGGAGTTAATGAATAATCCTCTTGAGGGGGAGGTACCCAAGTCGGTCAGTGCTTGCAAAAATTCTAATCTAAAATCTGAAATTAAAACCAAAAAGTACTTTTAAAATAGCCAGTTATTCTGAAAATCTAAAGTATCCTAGTGTGATTTTGGTTTTATATTATATTGATTTTCCTCATATTTTTTGTCCTCTATATCCCCTATCCCACCTCAAATGCATTGCATTAATAATATCCCTCAAAAAGAGAAGGGAGATAACAAACTATTGTAAAAGTTCCTCCCTTGATCTTAGGTTTATTGTCTTTTATTTGTCAGTTCTAAGTCTTCCAAGATGACTAAATAGAAAAAAAAGATTCATTTTAACCAAATTAGTCTTTTTCTCTTCTATGAGCACTAACAGATTGAAATAAGTTCGTGGGTCCTAATTTCTGAACTGGACCCATAAACAGTTTTCTCGCAGCTAGTGCACAAACTATTAGTACTCATAGAAGTACTCTTCTTGAAGGAAATCAAAGCAAAGCATAAGAACGTACAAGATAAATGGAGCATGAAACAAAACTGGGAAGAAGAGAAATGTAACGAAAAGATACTAGTCCATATGATAAATTTTGAAGCATGGCTTTGGGTGTCGAAGAATTTGAGAAATTTACTTTCCCATTTTTCCAGTTGACCAGCTGGGCACTTTCTTAAATCATATTTGCAAGAGGTTTCATTCCGGTCAGATAGTTCCTTTGGTAACAAAATGCTTGCGACCTGAAGAAAGGTTGGATTGAAGGAAATATATTAGAAAATTAATATTTCCACAACACTTTTTGATATTTTAACATGAAAAGTGTCGCTATAGATGTATAGCGACGGTTGAAACTGTCGCTATAGGATCTATAGCGACGGTTTTCTATTAAAAATATCATTTTCTGTTGTGGATATCATCAAACATGAGTATTAATTGTAGCTATTGATATTACCAAAGCAAAAATTATGTTACCTGAAATCTCTGCTTAAATTAATGAATACTTACCTGAAAAGTATCATATGCAGAATTTAACAAAAAATATGGGAGTACAAATATCAGGCACAACATTCTAAGCATTGAAGCACTGCAATAGTAATTAAGTAATTAGTAATGTTATAAACTTATAATTAACTGAAAAGCATACTTAACATTGTATTTAGATGTGATTATACCAATCTTGCTTTCATCTTTGATGTGCATGATGGAGGTATATGTGTGGCTGATCCCTGCAGCCAATACACAGAATTATCATCCCGATTTATTAAAGATGTTAAGAGCCTTGTTGTAACAAAGAATTCATAGCTCATTGCCATAGAGAACTTCTCAATATCATCTTTGCTGTAAATAATTAATAGCAAAAATATTGGATATTTAGATGTATTATGAGTAGCAAATTTATTGGTATGAACCATGCCTCTCATGGCTCAATGGTAAAATAATTACTCATAAAACTTTGGATGTATGAACTAAAATTTCAGTCTAATACACCAAAACACAAAAAACAAAAAAAAAAAGGTTTATCCCGGGCTCCCCCTAAGATACCGCATAAATTTGCACGAATGTGGCTCCACCCCTAGTAGTGACACATTAGTCACTTTTAGGTGGTGTTTGATAAAACTGAACAATTAAGATCAGAATGGTTAGTATATCTTAATAAATTATAAAATATCTGAATGACTTTTAAATTTAAAAATATCTCAAATTAACTTTTCAAAACTCAATAATGATCTTAAAATTTGGAATGAATGGAGTACAATATTTATAGAGGCTCCATAGATTTAAATTTTTCATTAAGAGGCAATTCTTAATAATTTAAATTTATATCTTCCTCTTACCGATGAAGAGACAAACAAAATTTTACCAAACAACTTTATCTTCTTACCGAATCAGATACAGAATTGTTATTAGATATTAAGAGGTAAACAAACAAAGGGAGACGGGGGAATTACATGAAGTTGAGCGAGTTCATCGTAAAACATCTCATGGTTGTTACTTCCAGAAGCATTTATCCTGTTAAGCCACCAAAATAAATATTTAGTCTCACTAGTAAACAAAACCTGGGTACTAAAACTACTTGGACTTTTAATTAGCATATACTTAAGGACTACAATTAAGCTTACAAGAAATAACCAGCATCAGAGAGGCATTTAACATTAGTGGTCGGTGGCAGAAGATCATGGAATTTATCACAATGTAATATTGCTGCTAATCCACCTGCAGAACACCCTGAAAGAAGTGCCTACGGCACAGAGTTGTTAGTTTATGATGCACGCATAGAGAAATTAAAAGGAAAATTAATCAAATGGGATGAAAAGGGAGCATACACTGGTTGCATTATTCAATCCCGTTTTCAAAAGCTCATCCATAATAGCATCAAAAACTCTACCTCCTCGGTAGTAAATTCCGTATTCCTGATGCATGGGCAATTATAAATTGAAAAACTTTTAATTAATTGGTCACCAAATCTTGCACCATCTTTAGATTAATTAAGTTGATCTATAGGATTTAATTGGGCATCACATCTTCCATTGTCCATGGATTTTATAAGATTCCTTGTAACACTGTCTTGCAAAACAACTTAACTACAAATGTTAAAATGTTGATTGTCGAATCCTGCAATGAACCGTACAAGATTTAGTGTCTAGTGAAGTCTTAGGAAACTAATAAATCCACAACAGAACTGTCGCTATAGATCCTATAGCGACGGTGAAACCGTCGCTATAGCTATACATTTATAGCGACATTTTTCATGTAGAAATATCAAAAAACATTGTGGAAATATCAATTTCCTACGATCCGTCTCTCCAGCGATCTATAGGAAGCAAACCAAAAATGAACCGACTATAACGACGGTTTGTTCGTCGCTAGAGAGAGTCGGTTCCTAAGTCTTATAGTCATCATTTATATATGGATCAGCTTCTATATATATATATATATATATATATATATATATATATATATATATATATATATATACGAAAAGAATCAAGGGTTTACTCCTTGATCCTACATACCTTGCATATCCCCTTTAACGACAGACCGGATGACGTTTCGGTCTGTCGCTATAGGTTCGGTCAGTCGTTATATGTTATATGTCTTTAAAGTTAAGACGACAGTTCTCTGATATAGCGACGAACCGAACCGTCATCCGGTCTAAAAGAGGTGAGCGTGGTAGGTAAAATAAAAGAGTGAACCCTTGAAATGGACTATATATATATATATATACACACACGACTTCTCGATTGAAAGAAAACAACTAACGGGATCAACTTCTTGTTTATCTCCGGTGAAGGAAGAGCCATCGCAATATCTTAGGTACACTCTGTTCCAATTATAGAAGTCTGCAAATTGAAATGGATTTAGTTTATATGTAAAAATATTCAGATATGTGAACAACAAATAAAAAATTAAAAAAATCGAGTAATTCTCACATGGGTTCAACTCTGGCTTGTTACTCAATATTCCAGTGAATTCAACGCTTTTCATTTTCGTTGATGAACCCAAGCCATTGAAATTATTGGCTCTGGTTTGGCAATCTTTAGCTTTTGTGCACCAATATCCTCCCTAAAACAAGATAGGGAATTAACTAATGGCAAATGGTCTACTGTGAAACTAACTTGTAATCTAAAGGGACAGCAGCCTAAAATTAACCCGCAATCTTCCTCGCTCTTATTGGCAATCAACTAAGTGACAATTACCGAGTGGCCTTTGCCCCAGTGGTATGACTCAACCCAGATTGGGAGTTCGAGTTGTGGGGTTATGTGTGGTGTGTATGTTCAAACTAGCAAAAAAACAAAACAAAAGTAAGTGACAACTAAAGTACCTCTATGTGTAGCAACCAGTGGTTTGCTCCTTCATTTTCTCCCCAATCAAGCTGGTAGGCCGGCGGACTACCATCTAGACATACTGTACACATGTAACAAATTTGTAAATTAAGAGGTCCTAATTCCAAACAGTTCGAAATTGGCACTCCATTTGGACAAAATCTATATAAACGAATTGCACAAAGTTGTATTTCGAATGACCTTTGTTATACAAGTTTTATACAATTGCAACTCTTAGTTATAAGACCGTCCAAATGGACTAATCCAACTTGAAATCCAAATCCCAAACTAAGGCAGACAGACAATGAACATCATTTCAAATGTACTTGTTTAGTTGATTAATCACCTGCTCCTTTTGCCACAGCGCTGTGAAGCTTAGTTAAATGAGGTGCGGCTGCCATGGCTTGAAGTACATACAACCCCATAGATACTGCAAATAGCAGTACTACAACAGAAAATGGTTTCATTGCCATTTTCTTGAAGAAATAAAAAAAAAAACAGAGCAATTGATCACAAGCAAATAAACTTCTTTCTTTTTCGCATGAACAAATGAACAGCTTCTTCTTGGCAAACGAACCTTGCAGATTTGAGCATTTCTGGAGATACAAAACAAACAAGAATGATGTTTTTTTTTATTGGCTTCAAGAATTTTGGCAAACATGACATGTGCCACTTGATTCAAATGGACTGTATTCAGGCCACCAATTCCAAAGTCTGTCTTCATCCCCCACCGAATTGGATTTATAATAGGCGATAATGTTGGTTATGGGTTGGGTGCTGAAACTGACAGGCAATATTGTTGTTGCTTGTGCTAAAGTAATGGCCATTAGGAGTGCAATATTGGTGCTCACTAACAAAATGTGTTCTTTAAAGGTCTCCAAATTTTAGTTTTAAAAAGTGTTTCAAATGGTGTGTTTGGGTAAGTATAATCCTTTGTGAAGTGTCATTAAATTATTCAATAAATATTATTTGAGATCGAAAATTTGAGACTTCTAACATTATTTTTCTCTAACTCTCTTGTGGAGAGTGACAGTTCTCCGAGCAATTTCGAAAGGATTAAATATGAATTAGTACCCTAAATTATAGGGCATATTCCACTTCGGTGATCAATTTTATCAATTAGGTTATTAAACTATCAATTTTTTCCAATTACACAAATTGAATACGCCACGTCAACAATTACTGACGTGGCTAATTTAAGTGGGGTCTTAACAAGCTTATGTGGCAAAAAAAATATTTTTTAATCATTAAATAAACAAATTTGATTAAATGTGGGGGAAAATGGTCAAAACACAAGTTAACATTTCAAATTAAAATAAAATAAACATTAACCTCAGAATTAGCAATCCTACCAAAATTAGCAACAGAACCACTAGAACTCAATCCGATAATTCGCGATCAAACAGAGACGTTGCTCCTCCTCCTACAGAAAACCAAACGAGGGGAGAGAAACAAAAAAAAGAAAACAGAACAAATGAGAAAATCTCATGGGGGCAAAATATTTTCCATGAAAAATTAAACTTTCTTCCTTCTGTATTAATTTCCAAAGAGAAGAAATTCTGGGTTCTGTAATTTTCTTCTGAAAAAAAGAAGAAAAAATAAAATATGTCTGCACAGGGACGAGAACCGAGTCATGACCCGTTCAAATCCTTAAAAATCTTCGTATTTTCGTCCGACAAGGCCTCAGACATCCTTACGACGTCGTTGAAGGCATTCATGATGTTTGTCTTCGTCATCACCTCCATTTCTTTCGTTGTCTACTCCATATTCGGCGGCCAATCCCGGTGGTGGTTCGACTATCAGGACGACTGTCCGACCCCCGAGTCGAGTACCATTTGCCTGCCCCCGAGTCGCATTAGCACAAGCCACGAGCGAGCAGCAGGTTCGCGATTTTCAAGTTCTAGTTATCAGAAGTCAAAGCCCTAGAGCACGGAACTATAAATCTTCTCAGCTACGATCTAAAGTGGTTAGTAGGGGATATAGATCTTCTCTTTGTGTGATTAGTAGGGGGTATAGATCTGAGCTGGGGGTGATGATCTGATGTGGTTCATGCTTGGGGCTAATGGTTTGTGGGGTTTTGAATTTTGATGGCTTTGCTGGTGTTGGAATTTTAAAGGATGGATCTCGTCGGAATCTGGGTCGAAATTATTGTTCGTTTTTTGTTCGCCGGAATCTGGGTCGGAATTATTGTGGTGTTGGGGTTTAACTTCAATCTTGATTTGTTAAAATTTTTAGCTTTGATTCAGATTGGGTTTTTTCTTTTGATTAATTAATTAATTAATTTTGTTTAGTTCGACTAAATGGATGAGAAATTGATTTGGTTTAATTTTATTAAATTATTATTATGTTTTATTTTGTTTTTAACATATTTATCCTTGATGTTTAGAAGAGATAATTAAAATAATATTTTTTAATTATACATAAGTATTAGTTTGTCTAGTCAGCGGGCTACGTCAGCAATTTCTGACGTGACAGCCTCAATTGAATGAAATTGAAAAAAATTAATAGTTCAATCATCTAATTGATAAAATTAAAAAATGAATCACCAAAGTAGAATATGGCCTATAATTTAAGATAGTAAATTATAAATTGAAAATAGATGGTTTGATTTGTCTTTTTGGGTAGTTTGGTGTTATAATTGAAAAATACGTGCAGTTCTCGAGTGGATAATAATTTAAAATTAACAATTTATTTGGATGGTTTATAAATGCAAGTTTGTTATATTTTAGATCTTTGTTATTAAGCAATATTCTTCTTTTAAATCAGGGCCCATTCTAGGCTGGTAAAGAATTACTCACC
Organism: Panax japonicus; assembly: GCA_020205505.1. Classification (NCBI taxonomy): domain Eukaryota; kingdom Viridiplantae; phylum Streptophyta; class Magnoliopsida; order Apiales; family Araliaceae; genus Panax; species Panax japonicus. Next base: position 48,451,736 of record CM035104.1, on the reverse strand, counting down.
GTATTTACTATAGTTTCCTTATCTTTATCTCTATTTTGGAGTGTCATTGAGTCATTCTGCAGAATAGGAATTCAATTTTTTTATTATATAATCAACAGATTCTTTATATTGATTCTTTAAATAATAAAATTTAAAAGTTCTAACAATCAAAGCATGTTTTGACTGTTGTAATTATTTGACATTTGTATTGACTTCATGCGTTAGAGATTATGATAGATGTAATATACTACAATCTCTTGTTTTTAAGCATAAAATCACTATTAATTTATTAATTTTTTTGAACTATGCGATATTTTTAAATTTAAAATTAATATAAATTTAATCAATACATATTGTAACTTATTTAGGAAAAAAATACTATTACTTATAAAATTTATTATTTTTTACAATTCTTAACAAAATTATTAAGTATGAAAATGCATTAAATTGACTTATAAAAATTAATAATAATTTTATAATTTATAAAAGAGAGTATAATTTATCAATTGTATTTCACTATAAAAAAATACAATTTAATAATTTATAAAAGAGAGTATAAAAAAGTCATGTGACAATAATGTCAAGATATGTATGATAGATGAGTTGTCCACTTAAATGAAAGTGTGAAATATCATTTTGCATATATAGAGAACGCTCTTTTGACTCTCTCACCCCGAGGAGTAAAATCCTATATAGAGATTAAAATAGAGAGTTAAATAAATATATAAAAACTGTTGGATAATAATTTGTTAATGTATTCTTCAAAATTGGGAATAAAAAATTTATTGGGGATAGAAAGTTTATTGAAAAAATTGTTGTGATACTCTTATTATTTCTTCGGTTCTCAAAAGTATAGTTTGAAGTACAAAAAAAAATTATCCATAAAAGAATACAAGTACACAAATCAAATATAAAATATGTATAAAGACCAGTTTACCCTCAAAAGTATACTTAAACATGGTCTACTAAATTTAGAAAAGACAAAGATTCGTTAATATATTTACATGTAGTCACCGATGAAGTCTTAATCTAGTGGTTAAGTCTGTGATGGTGTAACATTTGTGTGACGCCCCCAAAATTAGGTATACATCACCCATCTTGGGTCGTCAGATACATGGTACAGAATTCAAATACAACTTACTAATACAACTGTCGTGTACAATACGACAAAACATAAACTGTGAGTTTGAATACAAATATTGTCTACTAGAGATTATACAAACTCAAAAGGAGTCCTCATTACAATTATTATCACACTATTTCACAAAATAGTGAGGACTGCTAATGCTATCCTCTGGACCATTACTCCGTTCCCCGACTCGTCCCTGCTATGTTCTCATTTCCTGAAGAGAACAGTGAAAGAAAGGGTGAGCTCAACTAGCCCAGTAAGAAATATTATGACTAAGATAATGCAAAATAAATTATCGTTAGCCTTCAACAGTATTAAACTGATAAAATATAACAACATCAAGTTTAACAGCAGCGGATCAAGCAATCCATTAAAAGAGTCAAGTAGAGAATAGAATCTACTATCTTTTATGATTTAAAAAGTTTTTAATCACTTTTATCGCTGAGACTCAGCTTATTAAATAATCTACATCATCCCTGCACTACGGCCAAGGATACTCATTAGGGTCACGACCACAAATTCCATGCACTACGGGCCAAGGATATTTGTGTATTCATCAATGGTCATGATCATGCCAACAACTGTCCATCAATGCACTACGGGCCAATGAGGACTTTTACCACATCATTTGTAACATTACGGTCATGATTACACCGAATAATCCCGGGTCATAATCATACCAAGTCCATCTATGCACTACAGGCCACAGATGACTTTCAAAAAAATATAAACATGAGGATGATGACAATGATATAAAAATTCAATAAAACAAGTTCAAGAATTAATTTGTCCAAGAACCAATAATGTTCAAATTGTCAATAAGGTACTGTTTTGTGGGGTAAAATTCAAGAATGATCAGAAGAATATTTCCATGAAAAGATACTGGATGAAGCGCAAATATCAAGGATATTCTACTAATTTCACGGAGTATAGAAGTCAAAACTTTAACCAACTGAGTATAATAAGGAATGGAATAACAACAGAAATCACCATACATGCGGTACTTCGCATAGACAGGTTATTCCAACAGAATAATAATAACGGAACCAGGTCAGGCAAAATTTGCACCGACAGGATGTTCCAACAGAATAATAAAGACGGAACCAGGTCCGGTGTAAAACACACCGACAGGATGTTCCAACGGAATAATAATAAAGACGGAACCAGGTCCGGTGTAAAACACACAGACAGGATGTTCCAACGGAATAATAATAAAGACGGAACCAGGTCCGGTGTAAAACACACAGACATGATGTTCCAACAGAATAATAGAAGAATGTCACCAAGTATACGGTAGACCGCGTATACAGGTTATTCTAACAGAATAATAAGAAATGGAATAACAACAGTTCTCTTCATGAATAAGAAAGAATAACACCCCTTACCGTAACAGAAACTGGATATGGGAAAAGAAAAGTTAAGTAGCAAAAAGCTTTTCTTCTATCTCTCTATAGTTTCTCTCTCTAGAGTTCAGTGAATTCGTAAGAAAATAATGAAGGAATGAGCTTCTATTTATAGGAAAATGGAATGCATAGTAACTAATCCATGAACGGTCCAGATTGATTTACTTTAATCTGACAGTCCATATTTAAAGAAAAATATTTTAAATAAAATATAATATATTCTATTTATATAAAAAGATTTTTACTATGCCAACACTATGCAACACTATGCAAAATACTATGCAACATTATGCATAATAAAATATAATATATTCTATTTATAAAATAATTTTAATAAAGTATTCTGTTTTATATAAAAAGATGTTTCTGTTTTATTACGTTAATAATACGAATAAAACAAAACGTCATCATCGCTATAATAATTCATATTATTAATCGACAATAATTGAATCAAACTGAGCGACTTCCCACATAAATATCAATAATCAATACCGTGTGCTACTATATAACAACGCGTATTACTGTATTTTTACTACCCAGTAGTTCAACAGTATCAACGGTAAAACTTCCGCCGTTATTTTTAATAAAATATTTTTTGTCGTTTTCTCAATCCGACAATAATTCTGTTGTGGGGTCCACCAATAATTTTGTCGTCGTACGAATATTTTCTGTTTAAAATGAATATTCCCCGACCAATCGAATATTATATGACAACTTGCATACTTTGCAAAATTTATAAATATTACCCACAACTATAACATTATATTAAATTCATTCCATAATATTCAAAAATGATAATTATAGAAAATCCATTTTTATTTAAAAGTTGGGTTCTTACAACCTCCCCTTCTTAAGAAATTTCGCCTTCGAAATTAGGGTACGTACCTGGTATGTCGAAGAGGTAAGGATACCTTGATTTCATTTCAGATTCTAACTCACAAGTCATTTCCTCAACATCGTGGTTTCTCCACAAAACTTTGACTTGAGGTATAACCTTGGTGTGTAAAATATGTTCCTTCTTATCCAAGATTTGAACAGGAACCTCTTCATACGTTAAATCTTCCGCTATTTCGTCCGGTTCTAACTCAATAATGTGGTTCGGGTCTTTCACATATTTACGTAGCATGGATATGTGAAAAACGTTATGAACACGAGACATACTTGGCGGTAAAGCGAGTCTATAGGCCATAGTTCCTACTCGATCGAGGATTAAAAATGGGCCGATGAATCGAGGATTGAGCTTTCCTCTCTTTTCAAATCTCGTAACTCCTTTCCATGGAGCAATACGTAACAACACATGATCTCCTATATCGAATTCCACGTCCTTTCGATGAAGATCAGCATAACTCTTTTGTCGATCTTGTGAGATTTTTATACGTTTCCGGATCGTTTGAATCTTTTTCGTAGTCATACGTACCAAATCCAGTCCCAACAACGTTGTTTCACCCACCTCATCCCAACATACTGGAGAACGACACTTTCTTCCATACAACGCCTCGAACGGAGCCATGCCAATACTTGCTTGATAACTGTTGTTGTAGGAAAACTCCACCAATGGTAAGAACTTGTCCCAACTTCCCTTGAAATCAAGGACACAGAGTCTTAATAGATCTTCAAGAGTTTGAATAGTCCTCTCTGACTGTCCGTCCGTTTGAGGATGATATGCCGAGCTAAATCGTAAATCTGTGCCCATAGCTTTTTGCAAACTAACCCAAAATCGCGAAGTGAATCTTGGGTCTCGATCAGAAACTATGGATACTGGCATACCATGCAATCTTACAACCTCGTTTATGTACATACGAGCAAGACGTTCAAGTGTATAAGTTTCTCGTATCGATAAGAAATGAGCAGACTTGGTCAATCTATCAACAATGACCCAAATCGCATCTATGCCTTGAGAAACTTTGGGAAGACCAGTAACGAAATCCATGGTAATGTGCTCCCACTTCCATTCTGGAATTTCAAGTGGTTGCAATGGTCCTTTTGGTATTTGATGCTCCGCCTTGACTCGTTGACACGTTAGACACCTTGAGATAAAAAGCGCTATCTCTCTCTTCATATTGCCCCACCAAAATGTATGTCGAAGATCATGATACATTTTGGTACTCCCGGGATGGATTGCAAACGGTGTGTTGTGCGCCTCTATCATGATTTTATACTTTAAATCAGGGTCGTTAGGAACACAAATTCTGGAGTTGATTCGAAGCATTCCTTCTTCATCGATTCTTTCTTCCGGTATTGCACCTTCTTGTTCCGGATCTGTAACTTGAGAAGCTTTAATTTTATCAATTAAAGTTGGTTCTACTCGTATATTCGCCATCATCACGTGGGTCCTTGGAGTCTTTATCTCTATCTCCATCCTTTGCAAGTCATACAAAATGGGTCTTTGCGTTGACAATATTGCACTCGCACCCGCATATGACCTTCTACTCAATGCGTCAGCTACCACGTTCGCTTTTTCAGGATGGTATTGGATGGTATGATCATAATCTTTCAACAGTTCAAGCCAACGTCGTTGTCGCATGTTGAGTTCCTTTTGAGTGAAGAAATATTTGAGGCTTTTATGATCCGTAAAGATCTCCACTTTCTCCCCATACAAGTAATGCCTCCAAATTTTAAGTGCGAAGACAACAGCTGCTAACTCTAGGTCATGAGTAGGATAATTTCTCTCATATTCTTTGAGTTGTCGTGAGGCATAGGCTATGACTTTTCCATGTTGCATGAGAACACATCCTAACCCTTTGCCCGAAGCATCACTGTAGATGACAAATCCCTCCGAATCAGATGGTATTGTCAGAACAGGTGCTGAAATGAGTCTCCTCTTGAGTTCTTGAAAACTTTTCTCACATTCCTCGCTCCAACCGAACTTTGTATCTTTCCGAGTCAGCTGAGTTAGTGGAGTAGCGATTCGAGAAAACCCTTCTACGAATCTCCGATAATAACCAGCTAAGCCGAGAAAGCTACGTACTTCGGTCACTGATTTAGGTTGCTCCCAGCTTTGAATAGCTTCAATCTTTGCTGGGTCAACAGATATTCCATGACTTGATACCACGTGCCCAAGGAATGCTACTTCCTCAAGCCAGAACTCGCATTTCTTCAACTTGACATAAAGCTTGTATTCACGAAGCTTTTGGAGTATTAGCCTCAAGTGTTCCTCATGATCTTCACGGCTTTTGGAATAAATAAGGATGTCATCAATAAAGACGACCACAAAGTGATCCAAATATTCCTTGAATACTCGGTTCATCATATCCATGAAGGCAGCAGGAGCATTAATCAATCTAAAGGACATGACTAGGAATTCATAATGCCCGTACCGAGTTCTGAAAGCCGTCTTTGGAATGTCATCGGTTCTAATCTTTAATTGGTGATATCCGGAACGAAGATCAATCTTTGAAAAGAATTTGGCTCCTTGCAACTGATCAAACAGGTCATCAATACGTGGCAATGGATACCTATTTTTGATGGTGACATAATTTAACTCCCGATAATCAATACAAAGTCGCATACTCCCATCTTTCTTCTTCACGAATAGAACAGGAGCACCCCAAGGAGAAGTACTAGGACGAATAAAGCCAATGTCTAACAATTCCTGCAGTTGAGTCTTTAACTCCTGAATTTCAATAGGAGCCATTCGATATGGGGCTTTGAAAATGGGTTTTGTACCGGGTTCAAGGTCGATACAAAATTCAATTTCACGCTCTGGGGGTAGGCCAGGAAGTTCTTCAGGGAATACGTCAGGGAATTCATTAACAATAGAAATATTATTCAAAACTGACGTATTTTTGTTTAGATCTGTGACATGAGCTAAGAAAGCTTGACATCCGTTTTTCAATAAACGAATAGCTTTATGGCTTGAGATGACAGTGATTGATTTTAATGGTTTGGTTGCTTGAATTCGCATAATAGGTCGATTAGGAATATGAAAGCTAACAACCTTACGAAAACAATCAATTTTTGCATGATGAGTAGTTAACCAATCAATCCCTAGAATTACATCAAATGCAAGTATTTTTAATGCAATAAGATCGACAGGTAATGCGTGGGAACCAACTTGAACCAAACAAAACTTATAAACCGTGGATGTAATGAAGGTTTCTCCCAACGGAGTTTCCACAGATAAGTCAAAGTCTAATTTCTCCGGAGTCAAATTTAATCGTTGAGCGCAAGTAGGAGAAATAAAAGAATGGGTAGAACCGGTATCAAATAAAGTGTAGACTTCGCTAGAGTTTATGATAAGCTTACCCGTGATGACCTCATGCGGGTTCCTTGCTTTCTGGGAGGTCACAACAAACGCTCTCCCTTGCACTACCGGCTTTGACTTTTCTGGGACAGCCTTTGGTGCCTCCATACTAGTTGAATTTGTCTTTGGTGAACGACAAAATCGGGCTAAGTGACCTTCTCTTCCACAATTATAACATGCTTTGGACGGCATCGCGCAATTTGGACTGATGTGTCCCTCCCCTCCGTATTTGAAGCATATGATAGGTGGTCTTTCTCCTTCCTTAACAATGGTTGCTGATGCTGACGTCTTTCCATCATTGTTGAATCTCCTCTTCTTGAAATGTCCATTCTTATTGTTTTGGCCCTGATTACCACCGAAGTGGTTACCATTTCTGGCCTGATGATTTCCTCCACGCTTGTTGTCACCGCTTCGATGACTGCTCTCACTGGTATTATCATTTTGCCGGCTGCTCTCTTTTGATTGCGTTGACTCGTTATCGCGCTCTACCAACTGAGCCGTATTTACAACATCTGAATACAAACACAGTTTATAAGAAATAAGATGTTGACGTATCTCCGGCTTCAAACCTCTTAAAAACAATCGTGTCATTCTCTCTTCATTATCCACCAAATGGGACTCAAACCGGGATAACTCCGCAAATTTTGCCTCGTATTGCGACACTGTCATATTATTTTGCTCCAATTTGATAAACTCCACCTCCTTCATGTGACGGATACTTTCGGGAAAGTATTTGTCATTGAACAACTCTTGGAACTTCTCCCAAGACATCTTCAGTACGGCAGGTTGAGTACGTTTTACCGATTCCCACCAGAAATCTGCCTCTCCGCGCAACATAAAGGCGGCAAAGGGAACCTTTTGCACCTCGGAGCATCCCAAGACATCAAATATTTTGGTGATCTGCTTTATCCATGCTTCCGCAATAAGTGGTTTTGGCTCTCCCTTAAACTCCGGTGGTCCTAGCTCCTTGAACTGTTTAGCGGTGACCGCCCGAGAATTTCCAGTGTTTCCACCTACATTTTGAACATGAGCCACTCTCGCTTGCTGTTGCATGAATTGCATAAAGCCTCTGAACAATCCATCATTCATCATTTGGTCATGAGGATTGTCGCCTTCCTGATGCACATTCTCCTGATTATTGATATGTGGAGACTCAACGGTCTCTTGTGCTCCATTGTTATTCTCAACATTTTCGGAAGTCATTTTCAGATACTGCCACATAACAAAGATTAATTGACATAATATCTCTAAACTTTGACCAACTAATTTAAATACAAAATAAATTTAAGTAGGTCATACTAGCGAAGGAATTCCCCGTCTCTCCCCTCCTAGTTCTAGTCTCACATCTTAGCCAGGGATCATATCCCTAAGCTCTGATACCAACTGTGACGCCCCCAAAATTAGGTATACATCACCCATCTTGGGTCGCCAGATACATGGTACAGAATTCAAATACAACTTACTAATACAACTGTCGTGTACAATACGACAAAACATAAACTGTGAGTTTGGATACAAATATTGTCTACTAGAGATTATACAAACTCAAAAGGAGTCCTCATTACAATTATTATCACACTATTTCACAGAATATTGAGGACTACTAATGCTATCCTCTGGACCATTACTCCGTTCCCCGACTCGTCCCTGCTATGTTCTCATTTCCTGAAGAGAACAGTGAAAGAAAGGGTGAGCTCAACTAGCCCAGTAAGAAATATTATGACTAAGATAATGCAAAATAAATTATCGTTAGCCTTCAACAGTATTAAACTGATAAAATATAACAACATCAAGTTTAACAGCAGCGGATCAAACAATCCATTAAAAGAGTCAAGTAGAGAATAGAATCTACTATCTTTTATGATTTAAAAAGTTTTTAATCACTTTTATCGCTGAGACTCAGCTTAATAAATAATCCACATCATCCCTGCACTACGGCCAAGGATACTCATTAGGGTCACGACCACAAATTCCATGCACTACGGGCCAAGGATATTTGTGTATTCATCAATGGTCATGATCATGCCAACAACTGTCCATCAATGCACTGCGGGCCAATGAGGACTTTTACCACATCATTTGTAACATTACGGTCATGATTACACCGAATAATCCCGGGTCATAATCATACCAAGTCCATCTATGCACTACAGGCCACAGATGACTTTCAAAAAAACATAAACATGAGGATGATGACAATGATATAAGAATTCAATAAAACAAGTTCAAGAATTAATTTGTCCAAGAACCAATAATGTCCAAATTGTCAATAAGGTACTGTTTTGTGGGGTAAAATTCAAGAATGATCAGAAGAATATTTCCATGAAAAGATACTGGATGAAGCGCAAATATCAAGGATATTCTACTAATTTCACGGAGTATAGAAGTCAAAACTTTAACCAACTAAGTATAATAAGGAATGTAATAACAACAGAAATCACCATGCATGCGGTACTTCGCATAGACAGGTTATTCCAACAGAATAATAATAACGGAACCAGGTCAGGCAAAATTTGCACCGACAGGATGTTCTAACAAAATAATAAAGACGGAACCAGGTCCGGTGTAAAACACACCGACAGGATGTTCCAACGGAATAATAATAAAGACGGAACCAGGTCCGGTGTAAAACACACAGACAGGATGTTCCAACGGAATAATAGAAGAATGTCACAAAGTATAGGGTAGACCGCGTATACAGGTTATTCCAACAGAATAATAAGAAATGGAATAACAACAGTTCTCTTCATGAATAAGAAAGAATAACACCCCTTACCGTAACAGAAACTGGATATGGGAAAAGAAAAGTTAAGTAGCAAAAAGCTTTTCTTCTATCTCTCTATAGTTTCTCTCTCTAGAGTTCAGTGAATTCGTAAGAAAATAATGAAGGAATGAGCTTCTATTTATAGGAAAATGGAATGCATAGTAACTAATCCATGAACGGTCCAGATTGATTTACTTTAATCTGACGGTCCATATTTAAAGAAAAATCTTTTAAATAAAATATAATATATTCTATTTATATAAAAAGATTTTTACTATGCCAACACTATGCAACACTATGCAAAACACTATGCAACACTATGCATAATAAAATATAATATATTCTATTTATAAAATAACTTTAATAAAGTATTCTATTTTATATAAAAAGATGTTTCTGTTTTATTACGTTAATAATACGAATAAAACAAAACGTCATCATCGCTATAATAATTCATATTATTAATCGACAATAATTGAATCAAACTGAGCGACTTCTCACATAAATATCAATAATCAATATCGTGTGCTACTATGCAACAACGAGTATTACTGTACTTTTACTACCCAGTAGTTCAACAGTATCAACGGTAAAACTTCCGCCGTTATTTTTAATAAAATATTTTTTGTCGTTTTCTCAATCCGACAATAATTCTGTTGTGGGGTCCACCAATAATTTTGTCGTCGTACGAATATTTTCTGTTTAAAACGAATATTTCCCGACCAATCGAATATTATATGACAACTTGCATACTTTGCAAAATTTATAAATATTACCCACAACTATAACATTATATTAAATTCATTCCATAATATTCAAAAATGATAATTATAGAAAATCCATTTTTATTTAAAAGTTGGGTTCTTACAATTTGGGTCTCAGACTCGATTCTCATTTAGGTAAAAAAAAATTCTTTATGTGAAATGTGTTTCTTCTTTTATGTGAGATTTGTTTGGTTAGTAAATTTATAGCGAGTTTATTTATTTCTCTTCTCGTGAAGCTTGATTTATTCTTGATATTGTAATATTTGATTATGAGATTATATTATACTCCAAAAAGTAGGGTTTCGAAAAAAAATTACACTAAGTTCATTATGGGTAAAAGTGAGACTTATTTTATTATCTTTCCACTATTTTTATTTTCTTAATTTATGTGAAATATGTACTCTGAACATCCTTTTGAAAACAAAGGAAGTACATCTGTTACTTTCCTTTCACTTGGAAATTTTGTCGTTCTATCATTCATAAAACTAATATTGTTTTGTTGTAGAACAACAAATGTTGTGACTAAATCCAATTATGAGGACAATTATTTTAGGATTATATTTTCAAAATCCGGTTAGGATGAACTTATCACCAACCTCATCGTAATAAGTTCATATACCTTTAAATCAATACAATAAAAAATTATAGAATTAATTCCAGCAGTTGGCGCAGTGGTTCAAATGACGCCCCCGGGACGAGCCGTAAACTCGGACATTAAATACCACCAACAACAATTTGTAAAGACTAGTAATGGCTCATGAGGTCACAGGGACGCGGGCGTAAGCCCGTATGAAAAGACCGACTCTGGTTCGTGGAATTTAGCAATGCAACATTTCTTATAACCAATGCAATGAAAAGTTATAGAACTTACTACGGTAAAGTTGGCGACGACTTCATCCTAACCGGATGTACATTTTTAGGGTCTGCCATTTTTTTTTCAGAGGGAGAAAGACGGAAAGTATATATTGGAAATTTGGTATATATAGTTATTAAGGCTTTGCACTGGAAATGGGTCAGTTGAGTTTGCTACAAACACATAATATACTGCCAGCAAGCTGTCCCCAAATTGAAATCTATTTATACCAACATTGATACAGCTTTTTTTTATCTTTTTTTTTATCAAAACATTGATTTAACATGTTAAATTGCCCTTTCTTTTAACTTTTTTCATTATTTTATGAGAAAATTAAGATGCAAAATAGGATATACAATAAATCAAATTCCCTTCATAATTTCCTCCTCCTTTCAATGACCTAAATATTTCATCATCTCCTTTGTACTCTTTTAATATAAAAATAACACCCCCACCCAAAAATAATAATATTGAAAATAAATAATATTCAACCCTATTCACAGTCTACACTGTTGACAAACTATGAGGCACCAAAAAGAAAAGAAAAAAGCTATTGCTAAGTAAGGTAGAATTAACTTCTGTATCATCAGAATCCATCCCTGATATGACCTCCTTCCTCTCGCTCTTTCCGCTCTGCTGTAACATGTTGTGTCGATCAAGAAAACAGACATTTTTCCATGGCGAGCGTCTTTAGATTCTTCAAATATTTGACTTAGGGATGTGACTGAAAAACAGCAACACTACCAAATGAGTTAATTCAAATGTTTGGCTGTGCGGAGTTTGTGCCTGCACTCGTGTTTGGCGTAGTGAATATAGGGGACGATTCGAGGGTTGGACTTCCTCCTCCCATATCTCTGGTTTTGTGAAGAAGGAAAGTCCCACAGAGGATGGTCACAAAGCCAGTGACTTCACTAATAATTTGTGATGCATTTTGATTATCCCAGTCCTGAATGCATGCAAAACTACAACAGTCAAAAAACTGAATTTCAAATAATATGAAATGCTACCAAAACAAGAAAAGTTTAATACAAATACGCCATTTGACAGAAGGTGGTGACTGAACTAGTTTATGGAATCAACCCCACTTGAAATAAAACACGAATGCAATTTATATGTCCTTGGTAACCATTTCTGAGTGCCAATACATGATAGTAGAAGCTGATAAACTTGGTTCTATCAAAAATGACTAGATCTCAACATAGAATTTTTGATAGAGCATCTTTTCTTTACCTATAGTTTCCTTTTCCAAGTGCCACTAATGTGACAGCTTCACATACTGTTGACCCGCTTATAATTAACAATTGTGGAAGATTGAAAATTATTAATTAGTAGAAGTATTTATTAAGGAGAAGAGGAGTCTACAATAATCCACATACCAAACAAAGTTTATATAGTAACTATAAAACCCTAGTTGTTATTTCTTGGCTTCAAACTCATGAAACTCAATACATTAGTAAAACCCAAGACTGGACCACTAATAAATCCCCAAGCCCAACGCCCGCCGGCAAGCGGTCGCTCAGTAGGGAGCAAAATCCCCAAGTCATTAGTCGAACCCGCAAAAGTATGAGTCAATCCCAACACGATGTCACTACCAATTCATTATTTCCACCACTACTAAACTAAAAACTCAATATAGTGATAAACATGGAAGAAAAATATTTCCTTAAAGTTTGTATACTTTTTTTATGGGACTATTTTTGTGGGGTGGAAGGAGTAATTGTTTATTTTTGAAGTGGGTGGAAGTATAGAACTCCAAGCATGTTAACTTCATTCTTAGATTGCTAGAATAGGTTTGGCATACTCGAATAACAACTGTAAGTGAAACCAAAAACGTTATTTCATTGTCTATACTCATAATAACTATAACATTTACAAAGAATGACACTTGCAGTGTTCTAAAAATCCCCGCCTAGGCCACGTCTAAGCCCCACCTAGGCGCTAGGGACCCCTGACGCCTCACCTAGGCCCAAGGTGGCAAAAAAATTTCTCAAAGAAATTAGGCAAGACCTAGGCGGATAGGTTTTTATTTATTTTAATATATAACTACCCAAACCAGATCTTGATATTTTTTTAATGATTTATCATATTCATAATGCAGGTTGTAGCATATCAAATCACAACAAGAAGTGAACAATATCAAGATAATTTAATTATAGTTGTAGTTTTTTGAACTTGTACCAACTTCAAATTATATAAATGATGATACATTTGTAATATTTAGTTTAATTCAATATAATTTTTAAATTTATGTTTAGTTTCATAAATTTTAATATTGAATTGAATTCTTGAAATTTTAAATTTTATTATTTAATAGCAATCTTGTTTATGAATAAAACTAGGAAATTGTTAAATGCACAACAAAAATTGTTATTTACACAACATAAGTGTCGCTATAGATCCTATAACAACGATTTTCACCGTCGCTATATATCTACAACGACACTTTTGTTGTGGAAATAACAAAAAGTGTTGTGAATTTAACAATTCCCTAAAACTAATACGTTAAAGATATGTTTGAACTTTGAACAATTGCATGTTTGTGTTTGAACTTTGACATTGACAATATGGATATATGTTTGAACTTTAAGTAAAGGTCTTTATTATCGTTATTATAGATTGTTTTGCTTTATATTATTGTTTTATTTAAATGTAAGATAAAATATTAAAATTAGCTTAGAATAAGAAATCCCGCCTAGGCCCCTTAGGCGTTAGGCCCATCCTGGCCGCCCGCCTCCCGCCTAGTGCCTTTCAGAACATTGGGCACTTGTACAAGATGAGGAATAAAATTATGAAATATATATAAGTATTCAATCACCTTAAACATGATCATGCTGGCTAGGATGGTGAAGGTTGTAAACATAACATAATATACTGGAGAAACTACAGCAGTATTAAAGGTGTCCAATGCCTGCAAAAATAAATCCAGAATTTAATTAACTTCTTCATAAATTAGTATTAACAAAAAGGTGCCAATATATATTGTCATTTAAATTAAGAAAAGACAAAGCAAAACCAGACAAGATCATATCTTTGGTTTGATGCCTCAAAAATCAAATCACAGATATCCCTGGATTCCAATTATGAGAGGAAGAGTATGAAAAATATTTGGCTAACAAAGAAGTGGATAATGTGGAATTCATACATGGATCTTTAAATTGAGAGTTAGAGGGAACTTTTCCTTCATTGTTGCAATTTGCAAAGGGTCATCATCTATGTATATTCTCTTATAACCATATGACTCTGAAATAATATCAGTCCCAGAATATTAGTTTTTACAATAAGGTATGGATTATAATTAATATTAAAGTTTTGGATCAGAAATGAAACATGAACTTAGATACAAGTGTATCATGGTTTTCTAGAAGAATTAAACATGGAATGACACCAGAATATTCAAATTCAATTTGTGGCATGATGTGATGCCCCCAAATCCGGGTATCCTTAAAACTCAACATCTGGTGCTACACGGTACTCATTACACATACACCCATATAAGCTTAAGACATAAATGTAATCTCAATATTATTACAACATGTCACATTCTAATCCAATGTTCTATTAACTTTACATCTTCAAAATATATAAATAATGAATATTACATCCTTTAGCTAATACATCAATACACCTGTACTTTCATCCACCACAACAGATACATATAAACAAGAATATAATCTTCTAATCATATACTTGATCCTTTCCTTAATCTTTATCGGATTCTTCTGTCCGCTTAGACTTAGTTTAAAGCAAGAGTGAGCATTTAATTGCTCAGCAAGTATAAACAGTTGAATAAACAACAAACATCATGAATAGAATCACCTTTCAAATATTCGACAATTGAACAATAATTGTATAGTACTTCGACTAAATATAAATAAAAATTTTCCTTCCCCTTTAAACACCTTTTAACCCCCATGTTGAGCGGTCATCGGAACCTTAAACTTTTTTTTGAACAATTATGTTTCAACTGTTTAACGACATAATATTTAGCAACGAAAGCTAGAAATATTCTCTGCAAGTACTCTAGGGATCATTCTATCATACTCTATATTATGCATGACATATTAAGCTCAAACGACTATATGCGTTTATTATTTTTGACACTCCTCTGTGTGTTTTAACACTTCCCCGTGTCTGTTCATTTTATGTTTTGACACTCCCCTGTGTCTTGTCGGATATTCCCAACTTAAAAATACCCCTAATATTAGGGTTGTTTATCTCAGACTTACATCGGAATCCGCACCAATTCAATTTAGTTTGGATAGTTCTACTTAACATTAAATGACTTAATAGAATTCAATAAAGCACCTTAACATCCCTCCAGCCGAAGCAAATGCCATAGACCTATTTCTTAACGCAGTTTATGAATAAACATAACTTTAAAAAACATTAACATCGACAGTTCAATAACGGAACATTTTTCTCAAGTGCACATAAGTGCGGATATTGGCATAACACCCAATTAATAGCTCGAAGCTTGTACAACCATATAATATTTGCATTAGCATAGAATTCGTAACAAGTCAGAATAAACTTGAACAAAATTGAACAATAATTGCATAACACAACTAGTTAGGATACTTGTCTAGCACACTTTTTACTGTTAACAATAAAATCGCTCTTTGAACAACCTATATATACAATCAAGGTCGACACACCAATTAGCCACATAAATGACGCTACACATTGGTTTACATTAATTTATTTCATATACTACGATGTTCATATTTTACAACTCAAAACAACATATCCTAACTCCAAGAACATCGCACGATGGCACGACATTTTGAAGTTAGCACACTGTGGTCTACTTCTTTTATTTTAGCTTCATTCATAGTAAAACTTCAATTTTGAAGTCCCCCGATGTTTGCGTTTTATTACTTGAAACATCTCAAATCATTCTCTAAATAACCCCCCCCCCCCCCCGATGTTCGCCTTTTAAAGCTCGGAACAACGTAGCATAACGTCGCACGACTACTCGGCGTTCGAAAGTCCGCACACCGTGCAAGACTGCCCATTTGGCCTAATTCTTTTTTTTGTCTAAACCCAGTGTATCCCCAAAGTTGTCAACCAAGGGACTAATCATTGTCGCAACGGGTGGGCAAAGGTAAATTGCTATCCCAGGAGTTTCTTCCAAAGTGTTGGGGCTCGAATTGGACAGTGACCTATGTATAACATGGTCTAACTACTCGAATAAGTGGTACGAACCCTAAAATTCTCGAGCTCAAAAAGTCCGAAAACAATCCACGTTATTGTTAACTAGTAGAATGTATTTCAGCTTTACCCCAGCTCGCTATTTAATTCATAAAAAAATCATTTGAAGGAATTTTCCAGTGGTTCTTTCGCCTATGTCTTTGTAACTTACCCCTCTACAACTTAGCTTTATATTTCATGTCCAAATTCCAAACATAATTTTATATGATTTTTACAAAAACAGATTTAAAAAATGTTCCCGCGGGAAACTACATATAATTTTATATGATTTTTACAAAAAAAGATTTAAAAAATGTTCCCGCAGGAAACTGGCTGCTTTGACAATTTTAACGCCCCTACTTTGACGCTTCAGAACTCGCTCATCTAAAGTCGAAATGAGTCCGTTCTTGAGCCTACGGCTCACTAATTCCACGCTCTATGAATCCCTAGAAAATAAAAAATTTCCAGAAGCGTTATCTGACCACAAAAATGGCCCGAAAGTAACCCCATACCTAGGTTTTCAACATTTGACATACTTTACTAAAAATTTCTCCCAACTTCGTTACAATGGATTTTACCATCATTCCAATTAAATTATCTACATAACTCATAAGAGCAAGAAACCCTCTTCCCGGAACTTAAAAACGACTTACGCACAACAATTTATGTTAGTCTGAAAAACAGTAAACAAACAAGATTACTAGCTTTCTTCCTTAGATTCTTTACTTAAGTTATCTTCCACTTTACATACATATTACCATCATACACCACCTTATACCATTGGATCCACAATGATCCTCCATCACACCACAACAACACAACCAACAAGTAAATAATACAAGCCTAAACATGATTAGAGTTAGAAGTTCATGAGTACCTTTTGGCAGTGGCGAAGCCGTAATTTTTTATTAGTGGGGTCGAAATTCCTACTAAGTTACAAAAAAAGTCGGCGGGGGTTGGGGGGCAGCTCCCCCGAGACAATTTTTTTAAATTCTTTATACTTTCGGGTATATATATACTATATTACAATGAAAATATAATGAGTAATAATATATGGTATATATACACTATATTGACTCATAATAGACCTTTTTAATCACAACTGTTCATAAGTAAGTAATTCATTATTTATTTTTAAAAATAATATAAATTAGATTATTAATTAGTTTAAAATATTATAGAGAGATACATATATTGAAAGGATGCGAGTCATATATGATTAAAATTTGATTGACAAAATTATAAATTTTCAATTTGACCCCGTATAATAAAAAAATTTAAAATTTTAGTGGGGTCAATTTATATATAATATTTTAAAATTTACCTTACATTATAAGCAAAAAAAAATTTTGAGTGGAGTCGATTGACCCCACAAAGTTGACGTGGCTTTGCCACTGCCTTTTGGTGTTCTTCTTCTTGACTTGCTTGCTAGCTTTCCTCTTCTTTCTCCTTCTTCAATATCTGAAATCCTCTGTCTCTCTCAATATTGCCAGAGTTTCTTCTCTTGGATTGGGAATTGGCAAAGATTAATGAAGGAAATGGCTTCTATTAATAGCAAACCCAAGAGATAGGGTAGAATGGTCATTAGGACAATTCTTGCAAAGCTTATAAGTTGATCACTCAACTTAGGTCTTGCCATGGTCAATCCCATTATCTTCTCTAATCTTACTAACCATCCCCTAGGTTAATCTAATAACCACCTTAGTTAAATTAACCAAGGTTAAAACATGGGGGGACAACATGAGTGCAATAAGACTTTGAGGTTGCTTGTAAAAATGGAACTTTCCATTTATAGTAAGTTGCCCTTCGGCTTCTTACTTGCCCCTTGGCCTTCCCCAAGGGCCCTTTGAGCGGGTCCCCCCCTAACTCATCCGATTTGTTTCTTCTACTAGCTTTGGTAACTTATCCGATTAGTCAAAATGTCAATTTTGACTTTTCATACTTTTTAATAAAGAATACGTCTCTAACCCTCAAATAAAGGTTATGACGTAATTCGAAAAGTCGAAAATACGAATAAAACAATTTTGTGTGAGTATTGTTTTCGCGTTGTTTCTCGAAAAAATTTTATTTTCTTATACGAAACAACATCACCTAAATTTCATAACCTAGGTCATTAATTTGACCTTTAATCACATAACGAGTAAATACATACTCACATACCATCAAATAAATATATAATACAAATATAAAATATTTACTCATTCACCACATTTACACCAAATAATATCCATAAAAAACTTCATTTTATAGATAAATATCCCAATTATAAGATTACACTATTTATAGGATCGTTACACATGAAATATGGGTACTTCATTCCTAGCAATCATTCACCGTCTTAAAAGTATTTCCCATCGACAAAAGAGACTATAGACCTGGGACTTATTCAAGTCAGAAGACTTGAGAACATGTTCTTTCGCAAAATAACAATGTAAATAACGTAACGACAATGTAACACCATAACATCATATAAAATCCAAAAATATATACATTTACTAAAATCATTCAGAGTCATCAGTATGAGGTTGATATTTCTTTATTTTCTCAATACAATAGCTTAATGTCGTAAATTCTTTATTCAGCACAGAGTACATACTTGCAAAATGATTCTTTTGCTTACCATGTTCAAATAGTTCAGCTGCAAAAGACAAAAACCGATCACAAACACGGTGAAAAACCATGTTTGCAAGTATTTGAATTGATTCATTCCTTCAAATGACAGCTTCAAAGCAATTCCCAATGCTTTAACGCCCATAACCTATGTACAAAGCAGGGGAATTGAAAAGGGAAAGTTAATTAGATTAAGTAGGGAAGGGCTATGGAATATATTATATACATATGAAAAACTGTCAAATAGAAATGACTTACCGTGAGGGAGCCAGTGAGGGAGCAGATTCCAATGTAGACCATTAAATGGTTTTTCCCATAACGTGGCGCGAACACAAAAATTAGGACAAGAACAACAACCAGAATTATGCAGGCGTATATAATGAAACCTGAATGATTCCAAAAGTTTCCTTGGTTAATTTTAAGTAATCAAAATGATGCATATATTCGGATGAGAAGATGAAATATCCAAGAAGATACTAAACTGAAGAAAATTTCTAAAACTTGGTGCAAATTTTATACACCTCATAACACGAAACCAGAAAGAGTACACGCTAGCTATGAACTACTAGTTAAATCCGGATAGATTATAACTTCTGAATCAGTTACCTGGCTCTGTTGCTAAGGTCCACACTTCTGTGACACTTCGGATAGTTCTCTCCTGTGGTGCATGTATAACAATACTGGTAGAGCCCACCAAACATAGAACACAACCAACAACACCAAATATATGCAATTTCTCCTCCAAAATAAAATGGGCTAACACTGCACTGAATCAGAAGTTATTACCAGATACAAAACATTAGTATTAAATAACCGGAACTTTCTGTTAAATCTTCCACAATGATGCTATCCAGCGCCATACCTGAAAATTATACTTAAAGCTCCCAAGGGAGTTACAAGAATTGCTGGTGCGTATGCATAGGCAGCAAAATTTGCTATCTCCCCAATAATCACTATAAAAAACAAATTTTGAATTAATTCAAACCAAAATATACATTTGAAAGATGTTTGCACAATGACAAATAGATTGAAAATAAAAGCAGAGGAAAGGAGAATAGCAGGGCAGTATGCTGTATGCTTTTATACAATTTTACTATGAAACTACAGTAAAAGTGGGACCTAAATGATGTTTGTGCCCGCACAATACACCCCGAGAAGATTACAACTACAGATCCCTTTATTTGAAACAAAAGACAGAAGTTAGAAATAACTACAATGTTGGAGTTGAATTCTTCCAAAATAATGCCAACTAAAATATGATTGGCCACTCAATAACCACGTTACTGGGATAGTTTTAACAAAATAAATTAGATAACAGAGGAAGATAGTATTAGAGATAAAATCATAAAAGGGAATATTAATGTTTAAAAAAACAGCTCTCAATGGAGAACAATTAAACCACATGAAAGGACCCTTCAATGAGGGAAAAATACCGGAAAATGAAGGACTTGTTGCATCAATCTCAAAGGCAATAACATAATTAAAAAATAAAAATGTTTTAGACATGTTTCTTGTACATGCAGCAAAAAGAGTGACTATATTTATATTGCATAGGGTCACAACACAAACGAAACTAGCTCCACATAAAAATCAAATTAATGCAAGTCTTCATGATAACTTTCCAGCCATAATTCTCATTTGAACATCATCAAGAATATAGAACATGTGTTAAAGCAAACTCAAGCATATTTATCAAAAACGGAGGATGCAGAAAGACAATTTAAATAGCCATTAGTACTTACTGGCTATCATTCCACCCCACCACATGGGTTCCATCAAGTACGAGTAGCCTCCTGAACCTGATAAACAACTTGCCACAATTACCACATGGAAATTGCATCAACCACTAAAAGATCAGTCCAAGTAGCCAAGATTTTACTTTAAATAATATAACTCTAGATAATTCTTTCCCGCCCACACATCAATTTTGCCCATTTGAAAATTATTTTTTTAATCAAAATCTTGGCTTCAATATAACAAACTATGTAAGATCACCTGGATTTTCAAAGATATATTTTCTTCTTTTTTTATTACTTTTGCATAATTCCTTACATCTAACATACATGTATCGTAAATGAACCTTATGTTTTAGTAAGTATACTAGTAATCTTATATGTGCATTTTGAAGTTATTCAATTTTAGAAGCATAGATACATTACCACAAAGGACATAGACCATATTTGGTGCATCTAAAGATTATCATATCCAAATTACGACAATCAGTTAATTCATATATATCAAGGGTTTAATAAATTTACCTGCAGGTATTCTCAAATTCAGAAGACTATAAATGACTGCAAAATTCATATTCAGATAATCACCCTTTGAGCCACTTGTGCGTTATCTCATTATAGCTTATTCATTCGCATAAGATGCACCAAACACATCAGCTTATTTTAAGTTATATAAGCTATAACCCGGTAAATATCCGCTGCACCAAACAAGTGCATTGCTTGCTACAATCGTAAAACCTTAAGCTACTATTTTTTTATAATTTTTCCCCCTAAACATTTCAAGCTTCTAATTAAAAATAAATGAAATTAAATAAATGTGCGTCTGCGTTAACAAATATTCATAAATATGAACTAAGAGGAATTAAATTGTACCTGCTCTGGTACCAGAAACCCCTGCCTTCATAAGACCCTTTTTCTTAATAATAAAGCTGGAGCCAATGAAAACACTCGAGGAGATAGCCAATATAAGCCCATGCACATTGTCAGAAGATAATCCCCCCATTTATCATAAAATGGAGAGGTTAAAAAGTAATTAAAATTTTCTCAACCCAAATCCAAATTCCTGAATTAAATCAAAATCAAACATCAACATTTCCCCAAAAATAAAATAAATAAAAAATAAATCAATGAATACAACTATTCCTACATTGAATAAAAATGATAAACAAAATCAATTCCACATAACAAAATCAATTCCGTACAAAGAAAATCAATGGGGGTAAAATAAT